>CM064963.1:68720545-68894691 GCA_032847665.1 Solanum chilense | reverse complement strand
ACCCAATACCCAAGGCGTGTTGGGCCCATCAGAAGACTACCTTGAGTCCAAAACGGCTCACGGCCTAAATGGTCGTTCATACTTATGTGTTTAAATTTAAGGATGTATACGCTGTTTGAGAAAATCATTGTCTCATAGGGTAAGGATTAGATTATACTTTATATAAGTTAAAGAAATAGCTTCATAAGCTACTAGCCTATTCGAAGATGTTGGCATCTAAAGATTACAAAAGGCCAAGAAAGAAGAAGGATCTTTCGTGGAGGCATTGTTTAGGGTCGTACCCCTCCGTGGGACTGATTATTTTGTATACATTTCCCCTATTATGTATTCCCATTAAGTTTTATTCATGAAATTTGTATAAATTTGAGTTTTGGGGCAATGAAACATTTCAAATGACGTATACATCCTTCGAATCGATAGGCCTACCCTAGGCATAAAAGGGTCACATATTTGTATAGGACGCCCAATAATTGTTTGTATGCTATGTGATATGTTTCAGTGTCTTTAATTAAAACAGTGTTTATGTGTTTAATTCATTTTTTGTGTAATATATTGTATTATCCATTATGTACAGGAACTAACACTTTTACATTTTGAGTTGTTCTTCTTCACAGCGAAAAATTTATTTATGTTCGAATTCAGAAATCATTATTTGTTCGAAGTCGCAAGAGACAAGAGGATTAGAGCAATTCAAATCCTTGTATTTCACAAGACGTTAATATCAAGTGAAAACGATAAATCAGGGGAGTATTTAATTATATGATGACACTCACTTATTTTATTATTACTTTGCATGATGGTCTTGCTCTCACATATTTTTCATATTTTTATAGGGATACCGTCCCCGACATCAGTCGGGGATGGTCATAACAATGTTTGGATCTCGTGAAAATTGGAAGGAGACAAAGATCCAAGAAAACATCCGAAAAGAGTACAACAAATCATTACTGTACAAAATTCGTAGGGTACATTCAACAGGCATTATAAATATGGACGATAAAGAGACTATAAAATATATTGGTGGAAAAAAAAAAACTTCATGACTACAAATTTTAGTGGCGCTAGACCTAGGAGTTTCTTTGAGTTGTCTATATCTTTAAATTCTTATATGCCATATCTGCCCGAACTACGCGTACCTGATTCTCATGTTAATGAGATACGTAGGCAACCCTTCTTGGGTTCGGTATTATCTTTTTCCAAAAAAAAAAAAGAAAAGAAAAAAAAGATTAAAAAAAATATAGTTTGTGCATATTTTCGAAGTCATATCTGCACGAACTACGCATACCTGATTCTCATTTTAATGAGATACGTAGGCAACCCTTCTTGGGTTCGGTATTATCTTTTTTCAAAAAAAAAAAAAGAGAAAAATTTATAAAATAGTTTGTGCATATTTGTCAAGTCACGTCTGCACGAACTACGCGTACCTGATTCTCATTTTGGTGAGATACGTAGGCAACCCTTCTCGGGTTCGGTAATCATTTTTTAAAAAAAATAAAATAAAAAATTAAATTGTTTGTACATACTGTTAGAGTCATGTCTTCAACTCGGTCGGGACCTATATGGTTAAGAGCATGTAAATATATTCGATATGATTGAAAAGACTGACTTTGCGGTAAACTACAGATTCTCATGGTACCTCTTATCTGTACTTTTGTGATACTTGAAAATTCTCTTGGATGCAGTCAAGATAAGAATAAAACTAACCTTATGTTTCATGTGCATTGTGTGGTGAGATTTTGATTAAAGTTCAATTGTGTTACACTGTTGATCTAGAACTTGACCCGAATGTTTTTCGAGGCGAAATCATGAGTAATGTTTGGTTTGAGAAAGGATTGTAGGCCTTTTTTGATCCGATTGTGCCTTTCAAAGCCTACCAAATTACATTAATCTCTAGTTTTCCCATTTTGAGCCTAAAACCTTTATTTGGACAACCACATCTTAACCACTACCCTTTTGAGTGCTTACAAGCACTATCCTCTCTTGGCCCAACCTTCTTGAGTGCACCAAGAATGTGCAAATGATAAGAGGAAATCCTTGTTTGAAATTTCCAAAAGCAAAGACATTGAGTCTCCAAAAAAAAAAGGAAGCAAATACCTCTAGAGAAAAGAGAAAAAGGAAGATAGAAAAGTGGAAGAAATAAAGAAAGGTAAAAAATACCCTTACAGGGACAGTGAAAGATGGGAAAGAAAATACTCCAACAAAAAAAGAAAAATTATTATAATAAAGGAGTGAATAAAAAAAAAAGCTCCAACAAATAAGGACTCAAAAGAAAAAAGAAAAAAAAAAGAGAAGAAGAGAAAAGCTCAAAAAAAAAAAAGAGCTCTCAAAAAAAAAGGGAAGGGAAAAGTGTTAAAATAAGAATTCAAAAGAAGATCTGACGTCAAAGGCGTACCAATCATTAAGAGCACAAATTCTGTGTGACGCTCAAGGAGGGATTTAGTCACTTTTATCTCAAATAAATATCCTACCCATCCCCTAAGCCTACATTACAAGCCAATGACAAGCCCTACAGGATCTCATTCCAAATGTTCTCACATTAGTGGAGATTTACATAAGGGTCAAGAATATGGTATCACAGTTGTGTGCATTGAACATTCTTGTGAGTGTGAGTGTACTCTGAAAAATGTCCTATAACCAAATGTTTCAAATATGTGTGAAATAAGAATAGCCTTTGTCGTGAGGGCACTTGAAACATGAGGATTGATACAATTCAAAACCTTTGTTCGAAACAAGATGAATGGATCTTGTCAATCCTTAAGTATATTTGAGGTACCACTTGAAGCAGTAGGAATTACCTTAATTCAATCTTACAAAAAAAAAGAGAAGATTTACCTGCAATCTTAACTGTTGGTACCAATCGTGGTGAAGATTTGACTATCTCATCGCAGTTTTATTTTTGAAAAAAAAAAGAGAAAAAAAAGGATTAAAAAAAAATTGTCTTTTGAGTTGTTCATTATAAAAGGTGTTGTTAACTTAATCTTATATGTGTTAGACGCCTATTTTACTTTATTGGATTGTCCATTCCAAAATGTGATATGTCTTGTTTTAGGTTTTGAATATAGCTGTTTACATCCCTACTCTGTTAAAATAGGGCGAAACGTCACGGCAACTCGAAAATAATTAATTGTTCAATTTCAACAAAAGTTTTAAAAATAAACGAGTTTTAAAAGAGTCGCCACCTAATTTTAGGAAAAAACTAGGAAACCATTTATGATCTACGAAACCAATTCGATTCTAGGTAAGGAGTTTAAATTATTCCGAAGGGAAGGGGTTAGGCACCCTTCGGAATCCACAATTGTGGTTCCCGACTGAATTCATTTTTTTTCAAATTGAGGATGAATATAAAATAGACACATATAATAAACAAACAATATACACAATAAAACAATAATTATCGGCCTAAAGTTTGCCTAACGTCAATATTCACAAAATAACGAATGAAATACAATTCGAACTTTTCGAATAATTTCAAGGAGGAGCACCTCCGGGTACCTGTAAAGACACTTAGTAAAAGAGTTAGTGTCAAAATAATATAAATAAATAACTAAAATAAAAATCCGTCTTATTAACATGAGAGGCCTTGGAAATCGACGGTAATTTCTTCATCGGCCAATTTAACAATTTAACAAATCAGTTATATGAACTTAAGCTAAAAAATTCCGTCTTTTAATATTGGGGAGGCCTCCAAAACCGACAGAGGATTTTTTCATTGGCCACTTTAACAATTTTAGAATATATAAACTTGAATTAAAATTCCGTCTTTTAAAATGGGGAGGCCTCTAAACCCGACGGATAGATTTTTCATCGGCCCTTTAACAAATATATTTAATATAACCTGAACATCAACAAAACATAACAAACTTATCCCCAGAGAATAGGGAAAACAACAACCAAACTAAAACAACATAATAATGAAATGGAAATAACAATAACGTAATATATGAAAATTAAAAATAACATTAAAATAGAATAATAACAAAACCCTGAAAAGCTAAGATAGCAAATAGTTGATTAACAATTTTAAAATAATAATAAAAATAAATAAACAAACATCAAACCGTAAAATAATACTAATATTAAAACTACAATAAACACAAATATTAATTGACTTTTAGAACTACATTAAACTAAAAAAAAAACAAAACAAGCTACATATAATAAACAGAAAACATAAAAGAACTGGGAATTAAATATAAACAAGGCTAAGAAAAAAAATTTACCTGGTTCTGGGCGGCGAACCGGAACTACGAGTTTGAAGGCAAGGACTCCACCTCCTCAACTCGAAAAACCACACAAACACTTTAAAAATTTTGAACTATGGGAACCAAGAATTCTCAAAAATTTATGAGTATTCTTTTGTTTTCCCTCCCTTTAAAATATTGAATGAAGTGGGTTTAAATAGAAACCCAAAAATTCTCAAAAAGGATGAAATACCGATGTGGGACTTTTTGCAAAAAATTGAAAATTGTTAGAGAAAAGATGTGGGATAGGAAGG
This sequence comes from Solanum chilense, assembly GCA_032847665.1. NCBI lineage: Eukaryota > Viridiplantae > Streptophyta > Magnoliopsida > Solanales > Solanaceae > Solanum > Solanum chilense. Next base: position 68,890,196 of record CM064963.1, on the reverse strand, counting down.
TTTTTTTTTTGTTGTATTTGACTAAAAAATGTATGAATTTTAAAATCATTGGATCAAAATTTGCTATTAAATAAATAAAGCTTCAAAATCACGAATTTTAAAAATGTTAGGCCAAAATTGGGTGTCAACAGCTGTCCCTTTCGTTGTGTATGATTGATGAAAGAAATCGTGGACAACGAAAATTGACAAACCCAATTTTGCCGAACACATGACCTTTGTAAAGAAGTGCGGTTGCATGTGGTGGAAGTCAATCCCAGACCTGTCTCCAAAAGGTTCCATGATGTGTTGCGTCCTTGTTGAAGTGGTTTGCACCTTTTCTTTTTTTTTTTTAGAAATTCATCCTTTCGAATGCTCTTGACAAAGACTGAGATAAAACTCGTCAGCTTAAAAATGCAATTTAAATGGGAGACAGTGTTTTTCACCGTGTGGACACTTAATTTCTCTCCTTGACATTTAACGTCAGTTGATGTTGAGGGTTAAATATTCCTTTGAGATGCACAATTCTTTTTCTGGCAATGCATGATTGCTTGCAGGACATGAATATCTTCCCGTGATGCGTAAATTTTGCGAGGGATGGGATCTTCTCGCGATGCATAAATTCCACAAACTATGAAATCTTCTTGCGATATGTAAACTTTTGCGAGGAATTGAATCTTCTCGCGATGCATAAATTTTGCGAGGTATGAAATCTTCTCGCGATGCAGGAATATTGACTCGCAATGCATGAATATTAACTCTCGATGCATGAATATTGACTCGCGATGCATGAATATTGACTCTCGATGCATGAATTTTTTGCGAGGTATGAAATCTTCTCGCGATGCATGAATTTTCTGCGAGGTATGGAATCTTCTCGCGATGCAAGAATATTGACTCTCGATGCATGAATATTAACTCTCGATGCATGAATTAACTAGTGATGCATGAATTCCGCAAGGTAAGAAATCTTCTCGCGATGCATGAATTTTCTGCGAGGTATGGAATCTTCTCGCGATGCAGGAATATTGACTCGCAATGCATGAATATTAACTCTCGATGCATGAATTTTTTGCGAGGTATGAAATCTTCTCGCGATGCATGAATTTTCTGCGAGGTATGGAATCTTCTCGCGATGCAGGAATATTGACTCTCGATGCATGAATATTAACTCTCGATGCATGAATTAACTAGTGATGCATTAATTCCGCAAGGTATGAAATCTTCTCGCGATGCATGAATTTTCTGCGAGGTATGGAATCTTCTCGCGATGCAGGAATATTGACTCGCAATGCATGAATATTAACTCTCGATGCATGAATATTGACTCGCGATGCATGAATATTAACTCTCGATGCATGAATATTGACTCGCGATGCATGAATTTTTTGCGAGGAATGAAATCTTCTCGCGATGCATGAATTTTCTGCGAGGTATGGAATCTTCTCGCGATGCAGGAATATTGACTCGCAATGCATGAATATTAACTCTCGATGCATGAATATTGACTCGCGATGCATGAATATGAACTCTCGATGCATGAATATTGACTCGCGATGCATGAATATGGACTCTCGATGCATGAATATTGACTCGCGATGCATGAATTTTTTGCGAGGTATGAAATCTTCTCGCGATGCATGAATTTTCTGCGAGGTATGGAATCTTCTCGCGATGCAGGAATATTGACTCGCAATGCATGAATATTAACTCTCGATGCATGAATATTGACTCGCGATGCATGAGTATGAACTCTCGATGCATGAATATTGACTCGCGATGCATGAATATGGACTCTCGATGCATGAATATTGACTCGCGATGCATGAATATGGACTCTCGATGCATGAATATTGACTCGCGATGCATGAATTTTTTGCGAGGTATGAAATCTTCTCGCGATGCATGAATTTTCTGCGAGGTATGGAATCTTCTCGCGATGCAGGAATTTTTCGCAATGCATGATTTTTCGCAATGCATGATTTTTCGCAATGCATGAATTTTTTGCAATGCATGATTTACGCGATGCATGATTTTTCGCAATGCATGATTTACGCGATGCATGATTTTTCGCAATGCATGATTTATGACGAGGCCTGGATGGCTCGATAATGTTCCAACTGTAACCACGTGGATCGCTCGATAATGTTCCACTGTAACGAGGTGGATAGCTCGATAATGTTCCAACTGTAACGAGGTGGATGGCTCGATAATGTTCCTGCTTTGACTTGTTAAAGAAGTCCAACTTCAAATGAATTTTTGAGACCCTCTCAAAAATTCTGTCCCAGTTTCCAGTATGAGAAGAAATGAAAATCTTACTGGGAATATGACCGAGCCGTTGTGGCGCCTACGTATCCCGTTGGAGCAGGAATCAGGTCAAACGTAGTTCAGACCATGGAATTTTGGTCTTCTGTTTTGACTCGTTAAAGAAGTCCAACTTTCAATGAATTTTTGAGATCCTCTCAAAAATTCTGTCCCAGTTTCCAGTGTGAAGAGAAATGGAAATCTTACTGGGAACATGACCGAGCCGTTGTGGCGCCTACGTATCCCGTTGGAGCAGGAATCAGGTCAAACGTAGTTCCCCTTTGTGGATGATGAGTGCTGCAGAGAATCTGAAAGATTATCAGTAGAAAATGCACAATATGAACATGATGGAATATGCAAATGGTACCCTTTGCTATATTCAAAGCCTAAAGACAAGACATATCACATTTTGGGGATGAACAATTCAATGAAGAAAAAAAAAGCGTCTCACATGTATAAGATTAACTTAACAACACCTTTTATAATGAACGACTCAAAAGACCTTTTTTTTTCTTTTTCTTTTTTTTTTCAAAAATAAAAATGCGATGAGATAGTCAAATTTTCACCACGATTGGTACCAACAGTTAAGATTGCATGTAATTTTTTTTTTTTTTTTTTTAAGATTGAATAAGGTAATTCCTACAGCTTCAAGTGGTACCTCAAATATACTAAAGGTTTAACAAGATCCGTTCATCTTGTTTCAAGCAAAGGTTTGAATTGTATCAATCCTCATGTTTCAAGTGCCCTCACGACAAAGGCTAGTCCTATTTCACACATATTTGAAACATTTGATTATAGGACATTTTTTCAAAGTGCACTCACACTCACAAGAATGTTCAATGCACACAACTGTGATACCATATGCTTGACCCTTATGTAAATCTCCACTAATGTGAGAACATTTGGAATGAGATCATGTAGGGCTTGTCATTGGCTTGTAATGTAGGCTTAGGGATGGGTAGGATATTTATTTGAGATAAAAGTGACTGAATTCCTCCTTGAGTGTTACACAGAATTTGTGCTCTTAATGATTGGTACGCCTTTGGCGTTAGATCCTCTTCATTATTCTCTGCCCTCTCAAATTCTTTTGAATTCTCATTTTTAACGTTTTTCCCTTCCCTTTTTTTTGAGCTTTTTTTTTTCTCTTTTTTTCTTCTTCTTTTGAGTCCTTACTCCTTGGAGCTTTTCTTTTATTCACTTCTTCATTATAATAATTTTCCTTTTTGTTGGAATATTTTCCTTCCAACCTTTCGCTGGTCCTGTAAAGTTGCCTTTCTTTATTTCTTCCACTTTTTTTTTTCTCTTTTTCTCTAGAGTCTTTGTTTCCTTGATTTTGAGAGACTCAATATCTTTGCTTTTTGAAATTTCAAACATTGATCTCCTTTTATAATTTGCACATTCTTTGTGCACTCAAGAAGGTTGAGCCAAGAGAGGATAGTGCTCGTAAGCACTCAAAAGGGTAGTGGTTAAGATGTGGTTGTCCAAATGAAGGTTTCAGGCTCAAAATGGGAAAACTAGGGATTAATGTAATTTGGTAGGCTTTGAGAGGCACAATCGGGTCAAAAAAGGCCTACAATCCTTTCTCAAACCAAACATTACTCATGATTTCGCCTCGAAAAACATTCAGGTCAAGTTCTAGATCAACAGTGTAACACAATTGAACTTTGATCAAAATCTCACCACACCATGCACATGAAACATAAGGTTAATTTTATTCTTATCTTGATTGAATGCAAGAGAATTTTCAAGCATCACAAAAGTACAGATAAGAGGTACCGCGAGAATCTATGGTTTACCGCAAAGTCAATCTTTTCAATCATATCGAATATATTTACATGCTCTTAACCCAATAGGTCCCGACCGAGTTGAAGACATGACTCTAACAGTATGTACAAACAATTTATTATTATTATTATTTTTATTTTGAAAAATGATTATACCGAACCCAAGAAGGGTTGCCTACGTATCTCACCGAAATGAGAATCAGGTACGCGTAGTTCGTGCGGATATAATTTCAAAAATATGCACAAACTATTTTTTTTTTAATAATTTTTTTTTGAAAAAAGATTATACCGAATCCAAGAAGGGTTGCCTACGTATCTCACCGAAATGAGAATCAGGTACGCGTAGTTCGACCAGATATAATCTCAAAAATATGCACAAACTATTTTTTTTTTTTTTATTTTTTTTGGAAAAAGATTAACCGAACCTAAGAAGAGTTGCCTACGTATCTCACCGAAATGAGAATCAGGTACGCGTAGTTCGGCAGATATAACTTGGAAAATATGCACAAACTATTTTATGATTTTTTTTGATTTTTTTTTTTTAATTTTTTTTTTTTTTGAAAAAGATTATACCGAACCCAAGAAGGGTTGCCTACGTATCTCACCGAAATGAGAATCAGGTACGCGTAGTTCGGCAGATATAACTGGGAAAATATGCACAAACGATTTTTATAATTTTAATTAAACTTTTTTTTTTTAGAAGATTATACCGAACCCAAGAAGGGTTGCCTACGTATCTCACCAAAATGAGAATCAGGTACGCGTAGTTCGTGCAGATATGACTGGGAAAATATGCACAAACGATTTTTATAATTTTAATTAAACTTTTTTTTTTTTTAGAAGATTATACCGAACCCAAGAAGGGTTGCCTACGTATCTCACCGAAATGAGAATCAGGTACGCGTAGTTCGTGCAGATATTGCATATAATAATTTGAAGATTTAGACAACTCAAAGAAATTCAGCGCCACCAAAAATTTGTAGTCATGATTTTATTTTATTTTATTTTGTACCAATATGCTTTATAGCATCTTAATCGTCAATATTTATACCGTCTGTTGATTGTAACCTACGGATTTTCACAGTAATGATTTGTTGTACTCTTTTTGGACGTTTTCTTGGATTTTTGTCTCCTTTCAATTTTCACGAGATCCAGACACTGTTATGACCATCCCCGACTGATGTCGGGGATGGTATTCCTACAAAAATATGAGAAATATGTGAGAGCAGGACCATCATGCAAAATAATGATAAAAATAAGTGGGTGCGCCTCATAGTAAAATACTCCCCTGATTTATCATTCTGACTTGATATTAATATCTTGTGAAATACAAGGACTGGAATTTTGTTAATCCTCTTGTCTCTTGCGACTTCTGACAAAAATGATTTCATTGTTTGAACATAAATTAATTTTCCGCTGTAAAAAAACAACAACTCAAAAATGTAAAAGTGTTAGTCCCTGTACATAATGAATAATACAAAATATCACATAAATAATGAATAAAACACAAATATTATTTTAATTAAAGACAGACTAACATATATCACATAACAAACAAACAATTATTGCGCGTCCTATACAAATATGTGACCCTTTTATGCCTAGGGTAGGCCTATCGATTTGAAGGATGTATACGTTATTTGAAATATTTCATTGCTCCAAAAACTCAAATTTATACAAATTTTTTAAACTTAATGGGGATACATAATAGGGTAAATGTATACAAAATAATCAGTCCCACACAGGGGTACGACCCTAAACTATGCCTCCGCGAAAGATCGTTCTGCTTTCTTGAATTGTTGTCATCTCCGGGTGCCAAGATCTTCGAATAGGCTAGTAGCTGGTAAAGCTCTTTCTTTAACCTAAGCAAACTATAATCTAATCCTTACCCTATGAGACGATAATTTTCTCAAACAACGTATACATCCTTCAAATTTAAACACATAAGCATGAACGTCCATTTAGGCCGTGGGCCATTTTGGACTCAAGGTGGTCAACTAATGGGCTCAACACGCCTTGGGTATTGAGTCATCTTAGTTCAAATGCGCTATTTTTGGGATTTTGCTTGGCTCTACGCTAGTTTACTAAGAGTGGGTTGTATTTATAATGAAAAAGGTAACCCAAGCGGACTACTTGGGCTGGGACAGTTAACGATCGTTGACTATCAAGTAGCCAACTACACTCGTCAGGGTGCCCCGAGAAAATATTTGGTTAATGAACGATTGCGAACCCGCATAATCGTCCTTTAGTGGAAATGAAATAAATGTCGTTTGACGGAGAATATTATGCCATGAATTCAATGTTAATATACACACAACAAGATAAATAATGAATAAATACAATATACAAATAATCAGCGAAATAAAAAAAATACAAGGTATAACATAATAATAAAGCAAAAAATTCCTCAATTTGAAAAAATAATAAATTCATATTGGTAAAAACCTCTAAACTCCCCAGTGGAGTCGCCATTCTGTTTACATCCCTACTCTGTCGAAATAGGTCGAAACGTCGCGGCAACTCGAAAATAATTAATTGTTCAATTTCAACAAAGTTTTGTGAAATAAACGAGTTTTTAAAAAAAAGAAGAGTCGCCACCTAATTTTAGGAAAACTAGGAAACCAATTATGATCTACGAAACCAATTCGATTCTAGGTAAGGGGTTTAAATTAATCCGAAGGGAAGGGGTTAGGCACCCTTCGGAATCCACAATTGTGGTTCCCGACTGAATTTATTTTTTTTTTCAAATTGAGGAAGAATATAAAATAATATACAAATATAATAAACATGCAATAAAATAATAATCATCGGCCTAAAGTTTGCCTAACCTCAATATTCACAAAATAACGAAATAAAAATATAATTTGAACCTTTTCAAATAATTCAAAGAGAAGCACCTCCGTGTACCTGTAAACACTTAGTAAAAGAGTTAGTGCCAAATAAATATAAATAAAAATGAATAATTCAAACAATAACTAAAAAAAATAAAAATTCGTCTTATTAACATGGGAGGCCTTGGAAATCGACGATAATTTCTTCATCGGCCAATTTAACAAGTAAAATTATATATAAACTTAAATTAGATTTTCGTCTTCTAAAACGGAAAGGCCTCCGAGACCAACGAAGAGTTTTTTATTCATTAGCTAAATTTAACAATAAAAATATTAACTTTAATTAAATTTCCGTCTTTCAAATTGGAAAGGCCTCCGAACCCGACGGATAGATTTTTCATCGGCCATTTAACAAATATATTTAATATAACCTGAACATCAACAAAACATAACAAACTTATCCCAAGAGAATAGGGAAAACAACAACCAAACTAAAACAACATAATAATGAAATGGAAATAACAATAACGTAATATATGAAAATTAAAAATAACATTAAAATAGGATAATAACAAAACCCTGAAAAGCTAAGATAGCAAATAGTTGATTAACAATTTTAAAATAATAATAACAATAAATAAACAAACATCAAACCGTAAAATAATACTAATATTAAAACTACAATAAACACAAATATTAATTGACTTTTAGAACTACATTAAACTAAAAAAAAAAAAAACAAGCTACATATAATAAACAGAAAACATAAAAGAACTGGGAATTAAATATAAACAAGGCTAAGAAAAAAAATTTACCTGGTTCTGGGCGGCGAACCGGAACTACGAGTTTGAAGGCAACGACTCCACCTCCTCAACTCGAAAAACCACACAAACACTTTAAAAATTTTGAACTATGGGAACCAAGAATTCTCAAAAATTTATGAGTATTCTTTTGTTTTCCCTCCCTTTAAAATATTGAATGAAGTGGGTTTAAATAGAAACCCAAAAATCCTCAAAAAGGATGAAATACCGATGTGGGACTTTTTGCAAAAAATTGAAAATTGTTAGAGAAAAGATGTGGGATAGGAAGGTTTTTTTTTTTTGTTGTATTTGACTAAAAAATGTATAAATTTTAAAATCATTGGATCAAAATTTGCTATTAAATAAATAAAGCTTCAAAATCACGAATTTTAAAAATGTTAGGCCAAAATTGGGTGTCAACACTTAGATCTATGCTCAAGATGCTTATTATGTGTTTATTATATTCCTTCTTTGGTAATATAAAAAAAATAAAAAAAAATAGTGAGCACCCCTTAGTGACATCTCCGGTGGACACAATTATTTCTCATTGTTTTAATTTGTCTTTTCCCGTTAGCTTTTATGTTTGACTACTTTTGTAGTTATTTTTACTATTTTATTTGTTTGGCAAGCTTAAGTAGTTTATTTGTATTTAATTAAGGTGTAGTGATATGTGCTTATATTATTAGTTTTATAGATATTAATATTATATATGTTGAATGGGCCGATGAAAAAACTATCCGTCGGGTTTAGAGGCCTCCCTAATAATAAAGACGGAAAATTTTAATTCAAGTTTATATATTTTAGTTGTTGAAATTGGCCGATGAAAAATCTATCCGTCGGGTTTAGAGGCCTTTCCATTTTGAAAGACGGAAATTTAATTAAAGTTATTATTTTTATTGTTAAATTTAGCTAATGAAAAAAAAAAAAAAACTCCCCGTTGGTCTCGGAGGCCTTCCCATTTTAAAAAGACGGAATTTTAATTCAAGTTTATATATTTTATATGTTGAAGTGGCCGATGAAGAAATTACCGTCGATTTTCAAGGCCTTCCATGTCAATAAGACGGACTTTTATTCTTGAGTTATTATTTGAGTTATTCATTTTTAGCTATATTTATTTGACACTAACTCTTTTACTAAGTGTGTTTACAGGTACCCGGAGGTGCTTCTCCTTGAAATTATTCGAAAAAGTTCAAATTATAATTTCATTCGTTATTTTGTGAATATTGACGTTAAGCAAACTTTAGGCCGATAATTATTGTTTTATTGTGTATATTGTTTGTTTATTATATGTGTTTATTTTATATTTTTCCTCAATTTAAGAAAAAAATTAATTCAGTCGGGAACCACATTTGTGGATTCCGAAGGATGCCTAACCCCTTCCCTTCGGAATAATTTAAACCCCTTACCTAGAATCAAACTGGTTTCGTAAATTATTTAATAGGTTTCCTAGTTTTCCTAAAATTAGGTGGCGACTCTTTTCAAAATTCGTTTATTTTTAAAACTTTGTTAAAATTGAATCAAGTAATATATTTCGAGTTGCCGCGACGTTTTGCCCTATTTCGAAAGAGTAGGGATGTAAACAAATATGTTTTTCTAAAATTTTACAAAACTAGAATAAACGTATTCCACAATAACGTTTTAGGATATATTTTATTTTGTAAAAGTTGATGGCGTCAGATTGATATAAGTTACTCACAGTAACGTTTTAGGAGTAAAACGTTACTTACAATAACATATATCAACCTAATGCTGTTAGTTTAAAAAAAATAAAATATACCCTAAAACGTTATCGTGAAATACGTTTATACTAGTTTTATAAAATTTTAGAAGAATGTATTACTTTGGTAAATTGTTTTATATAATGACTTAGTTTGGTTAAAAAATCCCAAGTCCCGCACCCACCCTTATCCACCCCGCAATCTATGAAAATAACTTTCGTTCGTACCACTCACACCCAAAAAGAGGAAGAAGAGGCATCAACTGAGAAAGAGCAAAAAAAAAAAAAAAAAAAAAAAAAAAAAAAAAAAGAAAAGAATCCCGAGGTGAAGAGGAAAAAGAATTGAGAAGAGACATGGAATAAGTTAGGAGAATAAACGTAAAATAAAAAATGATTCGATATTATATTTTAGCTGGTCGTGTAAGATATAAATAGGTATATCTTTCTAATGTTTTAAATTTTTGATTTCATATAAAACAGTTATGTTAGCAAAATTTTAATGAAAAATCAATTAAATAGGTTGAGTGATTTTTGAATTTAAAATTTAAAAAATGAGTTATTTTTTGAAAAAAAAATAATATATTATTAAGTGATTATTGGATTAAAATTTAAAATTGTATAACTTTTTATTTTTTTAAAAAAAATACAATTGAGTGACCACACGAATGATACATCAATTATTAATGTAATACTAGTAACATAATATTTGTCTTATATTATGGCTGATATTATTAGATGCGAAAATTGCGGCAATCAATTTCCTCGCTCACTAACCAAAAAGAAATGTCCATTTTTTTATACTATTTCTTTTTTCTAAGATGAGTCATTTTTTTTTTTATTTTTTGTTTCATTTATTGTCGTGTTATGTTATCAGAAAAAGGTTAAAATATTTTTAAAGTATATATAATTAAATAAAAATATTTCTTATTAATAGTTTGATATAAAAATACCTCCAAAATTAATATTTTAATCCAAATAATACAAGAAACTAGGGTGCAGTGGATGTAATAGTTACACAAAATTGTCTTACGGAGAAAAATATTATATGTGAAAATATGGACGATTAATTTCTTCACTAATTAATAAAAGGAATCTCCGCCTTTTCTCAAAGTTCCTAACTTTTTATTTTGTTTTTTTATGATGAATCATAAATAATAGGGATAATTGTATATAATAACAAATTAATAATCTAAAATAAATGGAGTAGCAACTGTTTGATTTAATTGTGCCCCGTAAAAACGTTTGTCAAAATTTGTCAGTCGCCTCTCTCCCAAAACACTCGCTCGCCACTCTCCCATTCTGGCTCACCACTATACCTCTGCTCGCCTCTCTCGCTTTATACAACAGAAGTGTATAAATTTTGTTTCTGTTTTGTATAAAGCGAGAGAAAATTCTATATACACATGCAAAAACATATATTTTTGTGCTATACACTTAATTATACAATTTACAAACAATACTTTGATTCAATTGTATACAAATGCAAATTTTATACAAATATTGCAGCGAAAAAGGCCAGCGAATTATACAATTGCAGTGAAATACAATTTTATCTCGCTTTATACAACAAAAATGTATAAATTGTGTTTCTGTTTTTGTATAAAAACAAGAGACAAACATATATATTCTTCCTATACAATTATAATTGTACAATACAAACATTTTACTTCGATTCGATTGTATGCAAAACAAATTTTATACACATATTGCAGCGAAATAGTTCAGCGAATTATACAATTGCGCATTGTACGATTGCAGTGAAATAGGCCAGCGAATTATACAATTGCAGCGAAATAAGCTAGCGAATTATACAATTTAGTCCAGCGAATCATATAATTATATATGTATAACGACGCCATTGAATTATACAATTTAGGCTAGCGAATTATACAGTTATTATGTATAGCGAATTATACAGTTATATGTTTGCTATACAGCGCAATTATGCAAACTTTGTTATAGCATACAAATATGAATATTTTATTTGTTATATGTGAAAGTTCTAATCGATAATACTTGCCCTTAACATTTGTTGGAAGTTGTTAGTCATTAAATATTGTAATTTGAATAGCGATTTGCCTTGTGTACACCAAAGTTAGCCAAACAATTTTTAATCTTGTTTGCCTCTATGAAAATGGTTGAATCTTCAAAAGTAAGTTATTTGATTTCGTATTAGTTTCAAATTATTGAAACTGATAAATAATAAATATGGTCTTATTTAATTATGAGGGTATTATTCTCTTAATATATTGTAAAAATACTGAAGATATGCATTGGATGATTATCCTCTGTTTTTTTTTTAAAAAAAATGTGAATTAAATCTTTTTCTTTTTTTTAAATCAAACTCAACCTAGAACTAGAAATTTTGGGGGGTTTCGCTAAAAATTAAAAGATACCTCTCTTAATATTTGGTTACAAAAACTATTGTTGTTCTTATTTCAATCAAACAAACAAAATCGTAATTGATTTCTATGAAAAAACAAGTAACAATTGTATTCGTATATCATTGTCATTGCAATTACATTCAAATACTTGACATATATTTAAAACGTTCAATGATTGAAAATTAAAAATAAATTTTTGAAAGCAGCAAAAACAATAAATTCAAAAGGTCAAAATGTGGATTTATTAAAATTATAATTTTAAATTGAGACAATAATAAATATAAAAAACTACTGATGTGTTTAGTAATATGGTCTTATTTAATTATGTGGTTAATATTCTCTTAATATATTGTGGAAATGTTAAAGATATGCATGGGTTGATTTTCGTTTGTTTTAAAAAAAATGTGAAGAAGAGTTTTAAAAAAATTAAAACTTTTTTTAAAATCAAATTCAACCTAAATTTAGAAATATTAGGGGTTCTGCTAAAAATTAAAAGATACCTCTCTTAATATTTGGTTACAAAAACTATTGTTGTTCTTATTTCAATCAAACAAGCAAAATCATAATTGATTTCTATGAAAAAATAAGTTGCAATTGCACTTGTATATCATTGTCATTACAATTCAAATACTTAAGTGACTTGACATATTTTTAAAACGTTCAATAATTGAATATTAACAATAATTTTTTGAAAGCAGCAAAAATAATAAATACCAAAAGGTCAAAATGTGGATTCATTAAAATTTAATTTTGAATTGAACAATAATAAATAGAAAAAACTATTAATATATTTAGTAATACGGTCTTTATTAATTATGTGGGTAATATTCTTTTAATATATTGTGGAAATGTTAAAGATATGCATCGGGTGATTATCCTTTGTTTTAAGAAAAATGTGAAGAAGAGTTTTATAAAAAAATTAAAACTTCTTTACAAATCAAACTCACTCTAGAACTAGAAATTTTGGGGAGTTTGCTAAAAAACAAAAGATACCTCTCTTAATATTTGGTTACCAAAACTATTGTTGTTCTTATTTCAATCAAACAAGTAAAATTGTAATTGATTTCTATGAGAAAACAAGTTAAAATTGCACTCCTATATCATTGTCATTACAATCTAATACTTATAATATTTTTAAAACGTTCAATGATTGAATATTAAAAATAAAATTTTGAAAACAGAAAAAATAAAAAACACGAAAAGGTCAAAATGTGGATTTATTAAAAATTTAATTTTGAATTGTGACAATTATAAATAAAAAAGGGAAACTTACATATATATACTATAATAAAAAAATATTTACCATTTATAGCAATAATATTTTTTTTCACTTGATCACTTTTAATTCATTTATAATACAAGTTTAATACATATTACAAAGAACAATTTATTATTCATATATAATACAAATTTTAATGATGAATAATACATTTATCACACATTTTAATACACTTATAATACAATGTGACAATTTTTTACCAAATAAACATGATATATTTCAAAAAACAATTATAATTCATATATATTGCATACATAATTCACTTTTAATACATATTACAGATTTAACAAAGCATTGCTATAAATGGTAATAAATAAAAATTATCGCTAAAATCAGTAATTATTTTTTAAAATGTATTAACTTATGTAATTTTTTCAATACAAAATATTATTGATATATTTAGTAATATGTAAAGTTGTTAATATGGGCTAGCCACTCCATCCGGGTTAAATCATACAGGCTTTGCAGTTTGATGAGTCAAGCCGGGCTAACCCATTTTTTGTGTAGATAAAAAATGATTGGCCCACCGCATGCGTGGGCTACGGGGTTTGCCGGGTCAGCCATCTTTTCTTAAAATTATATTCTTTTATTTGTAATTTTTTAAATTAAATTATAATTTAAAAAAAAATCAGAAATACCGAGAAAACAATATTACAGGATATTAATGTTACACAAATAAAATTATCTATATAATATTTATTAAGTTTGATTTCAAGTAAAAAAAATATAAATAGCCAAATAGAAATATTAACCTAATTATTTTCTAATAATCATAATAAATAAAAAAATCTATGATAATATTTCGTAGGCTATATGACCTACCTAGTGATTTTCAGAAATTTTAGAATTTTTTAATTTCAAGTAGTACATATTTATAAACATAATTTGTATTTAAACTGTGTTCAAAATTTAAACAGATTTTGAGTTTAGACTCTTGTCATTTTTAATACTTTATTTATTTTTATTTTTATTTTTATTTGACTCACGGGCCGGTCCTATCTATATTTCTCAAGCCCCACAAATTGTCAAACTTATTCAGGTCGAGCTAAAGAGTAATTTTATTAAACAGGCACAAAAAGTCATAGCTCAACCCTATCAATTATGGTTAGGCCAGACCAGTCCGACGAACCTAACTCATATTTACGACTCTAGTTATATGGTCTTATTGAATTATGAGGGTGATGTTCTCTTAATATATTGTGGAAATGTTGACGATATGCATAAGATGATTATTCTTTGTATAAAAAAATGTGAAGAAGAGTTTTAAAAAAATTAAAACATTTTTTAAAATCAAACTCAACCCTAGGACTACAAATTTTCGGGTATCTGCTAAAGATTTAAAGATCCCTCTCTTAATATTTGGTTACAAAAATTATTGTTTTTCTTATTCTCAATCAAACAAGCAAAATCGTAATTGATTTCTATGAAAAAACAAATTACAATTGCATTCGTATATCAGAATCATAACAATTGCATTTGTATACTTGTCATACTTTTAAAACGTTTAATGATAGAATATTAAAAATATTTTTTTCTGAAAGCAGCAAAAATAATAAATATAAAAGGTCAAAATGTAGATTTATTAAAATTTTAATTTTTATATAAATTATTACACATCATATTAAGCCAAAAAATTGAAAATTTCTAACTTCTTTGAAATATTTATTTTGAATTTGAAGCTTTGAGGGTTTGGAAACCAATAGCCAATTTTTTTTTTGGATTTGAGAGTACGTAGGTCTGTTTTTTTTTACTTATTAATTTATTTATTTTCTAATTAAAGTTCTGAGAAATAAAAGGATAATTATGAAATGTTTATGCTTGATATCTCTTCCTCGTCTTTTTAATTGGGGAAATTGTGCGGTAAACATTTAAATGTTGTAGCTAATTTTTAGGAAAATTCTTATTCGCAATTACAGTTTTCCTTAATTTTGTCATTTGTCTGATTTGTATAATTCGGTTAATTTGTATAAAAAAGAATTATCATATAAATTTTGAATTTTATATATGTTTATTCTAGCTATTTGTATACTATTTATGAAAAAATCATAATAAATTATCTTATTTATATATTGGCAAGCGAAATATACAATTGAAGTTCTGAAAAAATTCCTATATTTATAAATAAAGAATTTGTATATTTTTTAAAATAAATGACATATTTACATAATTGGAATTTTCAAGGAAATCAAATAAATAGTTTAGCAAAGAATTTCAATTTTTTTAACGGAATTAAAACTCATGAAGTTTTGAATTAAAAGTTTTACAGGACCCTAAAGTATTCTATACTAAATTTACATACAAGTTTAAATAAAAGTTGTTACTCTATTTTATTTGTCTAACTGTATATACATAACATATATTAGATGGATAAGGGTAACGATATATTGTTGTTTCTACTAATAATAATAAAATTAAAAAAAAAATACGTTGTTATCAAGTTTACATTCAGTAATAATAGTTTTGTTATAAATACTCGAGGAGCATTTGATTCATCTTTGTAGAAAATAAAAATAAATTAATAAAAATGATGATGAGGATTACTATCATTTTAGCTGTGTTAGCTTTTCAATTGTTCGTTTTTACGATGGGCTCAGACTTTGATGTTCCAAAGAATGAAACTTTGGAAGGTATTCATAAGTCATACCCATCGGGACGATGCGGATGGCAAGCTGGTGGTAGAAAATGTCCTCCTAAACTGTGTTGTAGTAAGCATGGTTGGTGTGGAACCGAAGAGGGCTATTGTGATCCAGATTTTTGTCAAAGTCAATGTAGCGGTGTACCAATGCCACCCTATTTAGCACCATTTCTAACCGCAAAAAAACAGCCTGCTAGAGGTATGAGAGGCATTCGAAGCTTCTTCCTCAACGCAGATATTGTCTAGTGGATCTATTATTATTATTATTAATAATAATGCTATGTGTGTAATCATAATGCATATAAAAATGCATCAAACAATGTTTATAAATAAATGAATGAATGAACTATGATGATATCCAATACTATTCCTATAAGGAATTTATTACCGGTCTCTTCAATCATAATTAATTAGAAATTGTTGGTTGTGATAATTTATTGCATGGCATAAATTATTTATCGTACAGGTCTCTTTGTAAAACATCCACTTTCTAAAGTGTAAAAAAAATGTTTCACTTCATAAAGTGTATGAAAAAATTACGCTTCATAAAGTGTGATAAATAATTTCGTTATATATTAAATTATATACGTTATGAGACTGACGAAAAAAGTTTACATGAAATATTGATGTTTCATATGTTCGAATATTAAAATATTACACTTAATGTTTTATATGTTCGAATCTTTCCAACATATGAAATATTTTGTCGTTTTTGTTGATGATCACACAACATATACATGGATTTATCCACTGAAAAAGAAGTTTGAATTCTTTGAGGTGTTTCTAAAATTTCAAAAAATGGTAGAAAAATAATTTTATAAAGAGATTAAGATTTTTCAGTGTGATAGAGGTGGTGAGTTTATCAAAACAGACATCATTAAGCATTTGGAAGATCATGGCAGTGTGAGATATGTTTCATGTTCTAACACACCTGAACAAAATGGAGTTGCAGAGAGAAAACATAGGCATATTGTGAAGACTGACTTAATTTTACTACTTCATGCTAATTTGCCTTTGTTTTAATGTGTTGAAGCTTTCCCCACTTCAGTATTTCTCATCAATAGACTGCCTCTATTAGTCCTAAAACTGGTAACTCCATTTGTTAAGTTGTATGGGGAACAACATGATTACAACAGTCTAAAAGTGTTCGGGTGTAGATGTTTTCATATATCAAGGGTAAAATAAGTTTAGTCCTAAGACCTATCCTTGTGAGTTCATTGGGTACAACAACTTACACAAAGGATATAAATGCTATCATTCCTCTACAAGGAGAATTTACATATTTAGACATGTTTTGGTTGATAAAAACACATTACCCTATGTGTCTCCAAAATATTCTCAGACTAACATTGATGTCTCACCTCACCTTGCTACTTTTGTTGAATCTTTCTCTAGACTTTAGGCACATGATAATTATGATTTAGGAAAAGTACAAGCTGTTAGCCCACATATTACTAATTATAATGCTGCTACACCTCATGTACTCATTGATGATGAGAGTAGTATTGACCTCTTAGACGCAAAATCAGATACTGAGAAACAGGTTGAGGTCGATGATCCATATAGTAATATTGAAAGTCCAGCTGTAGATTTTGAATCTTCCAGCAACAGTGAGGAACAGATTGCTCTTACAGGTGCAACCAATGATCATCATCAAACAACCACTTTAGTTGATGTACCAGTTGATCATCAACTTGACAATGCTACACTCCAGTCCACTACCTTAGTTGATGTACCAGTTGAGGAACTTCCTGCACCACAAGGGCATCATTTGAGCACCATGAACAAGGCGAAGAAACAACAGTTCACTTGTTCGTAGCAGCACAGAAATTTTGAGACAAACAAATAGTACTAAGGAAGCACTAAAATCACCTTATTGGCTTGCGGCAATGCAGGAAGAGATTAATGTTTTAAATACTAATAAGACATGGATTTTGGTGTCCAAATCTTCTGATATGAACTTGGTTGGATTAAAATGGATGTTCAAGACAAAATTAAAAGCTGATGGAATAATAGATAGATACCAGGTCATACTTGTGGAAAGGGGATTCTCGCACTTGAAATGATATTTTTTAAAGAAACATTCAGTTTTGTAGTTAAAGTAACAACTATTAGGGTGGTTCAATCCATTGTTGTCAGTTCAAAGTGGGAAGTTAGACAACTGGATGCCAAAAATGTCTTTTTCCATGGCTTTTTACAAGAGGAGGTGTACATGAGTCAACATCCTGGTTTTATTGATCCTAGTATCCTCAGTATATATGTCTACTTAAAAAGGCGTTGTATGGTCTTAAACAAGCAGCAAGAGCCTAGTTTGATAAGTTCAATATATATATATATATATATATATATATATATATATATATATATATATATATATATATATCTTACACCTTAGTTTCATTTGTAGTAAGGTTGGCCCTTTCTTATTTACTTTGAAAACTCACAAGCGAAAAACATTTCTCTTGTTATATGTGGATGATATTATTGTCACAAGAAGTAATCCATCTCATGTCTCGGAGTTGGTTCTACAACTTGGGAAGGAGTTCGCCATGAAAGATCTTGGCCATTTACACTTTTTTCTTGCAGTTGAGGTTAAGTATTTTGATGGGGGCATACACTTAAGCCATAGTAAGTATGTTGCTGAGCTGTTAAATGACTTAAATGACTTTTGCAACGGCTATAGCCACTCTTTTGGCTCAAGAACATGATCTTCATGAAGCTGTTGGAAGCCTGGTTGAAGCATCATTTTACATAATGATAGTAGAGAGTCTTCAATACTTGATTCTTACAAGACCAAATATTACTCATGCTGTGAATTTAGCAAGTCAATTTATGCAAAATCCGAACAGTGAGGGGTGAAAAGAACTCTCAAATACATCAAAGACACTCTACACTTAGGACTTAGACTTATTTCACAATCACCATGTAGGTTGTATGGGTACTCCAATGCTCATTAGGGAGGTTGTACCACCAGTAAGAGATCAACAACAGGCTATTACATCTACCGTGGTGCAAACTGTATTTCTTGGACCTCTAAGAAACAATCCATAGTTGGTCGTTCAAGTGTTGAAGCTGAGTATAAAGCACTTGCCTCCACTGCATCAGAGATGACATGGATCATGTATCTACTTCATGATCTTGGGGTGTTTCTTCGATCTGTACCTACATTTTATTGTGAAACCATGAGTGCTTTGTACATGACAGTTAATCCAGTTATGCATACTAGAACTAAACATGTTGAAATGGACTATCATTTTGTTCGTGAGAAGGTGGTTGGAGGACAACTTGTTACTCAATTTGTAAGGCTAAGGATCAGCTAGCAGATATTCATACAAAAGCATTAACCAAACAGGTTTTTACTGAGTTTTGTCGCAAGTTAGGAGCTACAGTTCCTTCACGCACTAGCTTGTGGAGAAGTGTTGAAGGAAGCTAATGGAACAGGTCAAATGAACAGGTTCGCTGAAGTTGTCTAACGAGTTAGAGTTTGAGTTACAGTAGAGCTAGACTACTCAATCCTAATTTATGTACAAGTCTATACTTTGTACGACTAAAGCTGATGTAGTCGACTAGGATAAGGTGTACATAATATATTTGTGTTGTATTAGGATTCCTAGTGTAGCTAGTATAAGACTTTTCTCCTATATAAGGAGTATGTAACTCAATCATTCAATCATCAACACAATCCTTGATTCTTCACATATTAGTGAGAATTCTACAATATTACCTTATATTTTGTTGTTTCACCGTCAATTTTTGGTTTATTTGTTTTTGCCAAACAACAACATCCACTTATTCTTCATGGTAAAATAAAGTGTTCCCTTAGCTCAATATTATAAATAAGATTAGGACAAGAGAGATTAATTTAGGAAAGTAAGGGTAAAATAAAATGTTCAATGTTATATGTTTAGCTGGTCGAGTTAAATGGGATGGGTCATTAAATGGTCTAAATGAATATATATTTGGATCTTATAATTTTGGTTAAGAATTAAGATTTCATTTCAACAAATTTTAATGAAAAAAATAATTAAATAGGTTGAGTGACTTTCTATGCAAAGAAAACATAGTTGAATGACTTTTGAGTTGAAAATGAAAGTTGAGTGACTTTGTGTGAAAAGACTTAATAGTTGAGTCACCATCAAAATTATTAACTCAAATTGTTAGTCATTGCCTTGTGTATACAAAAGTTAGCTAAATAAGTCGCAACTGAATCTTCGAAAGTAAATTACCTAATTTTATATTAGTTCTGCATTACTTAAACTAATTAATAGTTGATAAAAAAAAAGATTAAAGACATAAAATCAAGACTAAAGTTGTCTCAAATTTTCAAAAAGACATCTTAACTTTTCATAAGGCTGGGCAATGGAACGGGGTATCCCGATACTGTTCCGGTTCGTCCCGGTTTGGTTGCCTACGGGACGGAAAGGGATATCTCGAACTGGGACACGGAATGAAATCGAGGTTTGGTCCCGGTGCACTGGTAGCGATTCATCCCGATTTATTCCGGTTCTATTTCGATCCGGTCCGATTTCGATCTGGTACCGATTAATTAATATTTGTTAATTAATTTATATTATATATTTTATATTAAATAATAAATAATGCCCAAGTAACCCAACTACCCCCTATTAGTATTACATTAGTATTACATTCGAGACCTAGTTGAAACAGAACCCTTCCTAGAAGGTGGTTGTGTAAACTACGTGCTGACACCCAATTTTGGCCTAACATTTTTAAAATTCGTGATTTTGAAGCTTTATTTATTTAATAGCAAATTTTGGTCCAATGATTTTAAAATTTATACATTTTGAGTCAAATACAAAAAAATAAAAAAATAAAAAAAATTGTCTTTCCCACATTGTCTCTCAAACAATTTTCAATTTTGCAATAGTCCCACATCGGCATTTCATCCTTTTTGAGGATTTTTGGGTTTCTATATAAGCCCACTTCATTCACTATTTTTAGGAGAGGATTTTGGAGGGGAAAACAAAAGAATACTCATAATTTTTTGAGAATTCTTGGTTCCCATAGTTCAAAAATTTTAAAGTATTTTTGTGGATTTTCGAGTTGAGAAGGTGGAGTCGTCTTCTTCAAACTCGTAGTTCTGGTTCGCCGCCCAGAACCAGGTAAATTTTTTTTTTCTTAGCCTTGTTTTATTTAATTCCCAGCTCTTTTATGTTTTTTGTTTATTATATGTAGCTTGTTTTTTTTTTTTTTTAGTTTAATGTAGTTCTAAAAGTCAATTAATATTTGTGTTTATTGTAGTTTTAATATTAGCATTATTTTACGGTTTGATGTTTATTTATTTATTATTATTATTTTTTTAAAATTGTTAGTCAACTATTTGCTATCTTAACTTTTCAGGGTTTTGTTATTATTCTATTTTAATGTTATTTTTAATTTTTATTACGTTATTGTTATTTCCATTTCTAATTATATTGCTTTAGTTTGGTTGTTGTTTTTCATATTCTCTTGGGATAAGTTTGTTATGTTTTGTTGATGTTCCGGTTATATTAAATATATTTGTTAAAGGGCCAATGAAAAAACTCTCCGTCGGTTTTGGAGGCCTTCCCATTTTAAAAGACGGAAATCTAATCTAAGTTTATATATAATTTTTTGTTGTTATTGGAATTGGCCGATGAAGAAATTCCCGTCGATTTCCAAGGCCTCCCATGTTAATAAGACGGATTTTTATCTTTTGAGTTATTCATTTTTATTTATATTTATTTGGTACTAACTCTTTTACTAAGTGTTTACAGGTACCCGGAGGTGCATCTCCTTGAATTATTCGAATGAAGTTCGAATCGTACTTTATTTCATTATTATATGAATATTGACGTTAGGCAAACTTTAGGCCGATAATTATTATTTTATTTTATTTTATTTTATTTTATTGTGTATATTGTGTGTTTATTATATCTGTACATTATTTTATATTCTTCCTCAATTTGAAAAAAAATGAATTCAGTCGGTAACCACATTTGTGGATTTCGAAGGGTGTCTAACCCCTTCCCTTCGGAATAACTTGAACCCCTAACCTGGAATCAATTGGTTTCGTAGACTTTGCTTTAATAATTGGTTTCCTAGTTTTCCTAAAATTAGGTGGCGACTCTTTTTTTTAAAACTCGTTTATTTTTTAAAATTTTGTTAAAATTGAATTAATTAATTATTTTCGAGTTGCCGTGACGTTTCGCCTTATTTCGAAAGAATAGGGATGTAAACACTACGCACTCTACTAATAGTTGTAAATTGAAATTGTAATTTATAGTACAAATTTAAATAAATTAAATTGACATTTTTTAATTTGTGTAATTGTTTTATCCTTATTTTTATTTAATTTTTTAAATTTACAAATTTAATTTATTTAAATTAAAAGTTATAAATATTACTTATAAATTATAACATATTAATAAATAATAAGTAATAACTTATAAACTTCAAAAGATTTAAATCTTGAAAACTTAATTAGAGTTAACTTGCAAACTTAATAAGTAAAATTTTTATAAAAAATATCTTTAAAATGACTGGTGTATGAACACACTTAGTGTTGACACCCAATTTTGGCCTAACATTTTTAAAATTCGTGATTTTGAAGCTTTATTTATTTAATAGCAAAATTTGATCCAATGATTTTAAATTTATACATTTTGGTCAAATACAAAAAAAAAAAACAAAAAAAATTGTCTTTCCCACATTGTCTCTCAAACAATTTTCAATTTTGCAATAAGTCCCACATCGGCATTTCATCCTTTTTGAGGATTTTTGGGTTTCTATATAAGCCCACTTCATTCACTATTTTTAGGGGAGGATTTGGAAGGGAAAACAAAAGAATACTCATAAATTTATGAGAATTCTTGGTTCCCATAGTTCAAAATTTTTTAAGTGTTTTTGTGGTTTTTCGAGTTGAGGAGGTGGAGTCGTTGCCTTCAAACTCGTAGTTCCGGTTCGCCGCCCAGAACCAGGTAAATTTTTTTCTTAGCCTTGTTTTATTTAATTTCCAGTTCTTTTATGTTTTCTGTTTATTATATGTAGCTTGTTTTGTTTTTTTAGTTTAATGTAGTTCTAAAAGTCAATTAATATTTGTGTTTATTGTAGTTTTAATATTAGTATTATTTTACGGTTTGATGTTTGTTTATTTATTATTATTATTATTTTAAAATTGTTAATCAACTATTTGATATCTTAGCTTTTCAGGGTTTTGTTATTATTCTATTTTAATGTTATTTTTAATTTTCATATATTACGTTATTGTTATTTCCATTTCATTATTATGTTGTTTTAGTTTGGTTGTTGTTTTCCCTATTCTCTTGGGATAAGTTTGTTATGTTTTGTTGATGTTCAGATTATATTAAATATATTTGAAATGGGCCGATGAAAAATCTATCCGTCGGGTTTAGAGGCCTCCCCATTTTAAGAGACGGAATTTTAATTCAAGTTTATATATTCTAAAATTGTTAAATGTGGCCAATGAGTTATTGTTATTTTTATTATTTTGTTTTGGGTAAAGTTTTAATGACTATTTTAGTTTTCAAATAATTGTGATTGCTTTTATTAATACATTGTTATTGTTATTTGCTATTATATTTAGGATATATTATTCTTGTTCACTACTTTGGTTTGAGTGTTTCTTTTTAATTGCATTTCTTTAGTTTATAACAAAAAAAAAATTATTATTAAGTTGGTTTTCTTTTGTTCTTTATTGTAAACGGATGTTAGTGCTGCCACTTTTTCCCATTTAGTATAGTATATTTAGGAAGTGGGTATGCCTTAGTGTTTCATTTTTGAGGTTATTACTATAAGTATTATTTTGCTATGCTTAGATTGATCCGCTATTTACCATGATAATTTTATTTGAACAATAATTTCACATTATATTATTTTATTGATCTCGTAGATTTTGAGTTGAAATGAGTTGAAGGGCCGATGAAAAATCTATCCGTCGGGTTTAGAGGCCTCCCCATTTTAAAAGATGGAAATCTAATTCAAGTTTATATATATTTTTAGTTGTTGAAATGGGCCGATGAAGAAATTACCGTCGATTTCCAAGGCCTCCCATGTTAATAAAACGAATTTTTATTTTAGTTATTATTTGAGTTATTTATTTTTATTTATATTATTTGGACACTAACTCTTTACTA
This sequence comes from Solanum chilense, assembly GCA_032847665.1. NCBI lineage: Eukaryota > Viridiplantae > Streptophyta > Magnoliopsida > Solanales > Solanaceae > Solanum > Solanum chilense. The sequence goes on along the minus strand of CM064963.1, from coordinate 68,866,351 downwards.
AGTTTCTTTACAGGTACCCGGAGGTGCTCCTCCTTGAAATTATTCGAAAAGTTCAAATTGTATTTCATTTGTTATTTTGTGAATATTGACGTTAGGCAAACTTTAGGCCGATAATTATTGTTTTATTGTGTATATTGTTTATTTATTATATGTGTCTATTTTATATTCATTCTCAATTTGAAAAAAAAAATAAAAAATGAATTCAGTCGGGAACCACAATTGTGGATTCCGAAGGGTGCCTAACCCCTTCCCTTCGGAATAATTTAAACCCCTTACCTAGAATCGAATTGGTTTCGTAGATCATAAATGGTTTCCTAGTTTTTTCCTAAAATTAGGTGGCGACTCTTTTCAAAATTCGTTTATTTTTAAAACTTTGTTGAAATTGAACAATTAATTATTTTCGAGTTGCCGCGACGTTTCGACCTATTTCGAAAGAGTAGGGATGTAAACACTTAGTTCTTAAAATTTTGGAGCTGATCGAAAAATGATATAATAATATATGTTCAGAATTGTTTAGTGGGGAAATAAGACAGTTGCAAAGTTAAGATGTCTTTTTGCAAATTCGAAACAACATCACTCTATATGTCTTTTCTCTATTAAAAAAAAATTACCTATGGAAATGGTAAGAACTATCACGACCTGATGAAATTGTAGATCGTAGAAGTAATAAATAATATTGTGTGGGGATGCTCAAGATGTGCTTTCGACGATTATCCTTGTTTAAAATTTGTATTTTAAAAAATTAAAACTGATTTTTAATCAAACTCTAGCTAGAATGATAATTTTTTTGTGTTTCGCAAAACAAATTAAATGATTTCTCTCTTGATGTTTGGTTGAAAATAGTCTTTGCAAAAAAATAATTCATTTTTCATTTTCAATCAACAACTAAAGAAGCAAAATCGTATTTGATTTCTAGAAAGAAACAAATAACAATTGCACTCAATTATCATTATTATTACAATTGCATTCGAGTACTTGTCATGTTCTATAAACGCTCAATGATTGAATGTTAAAAATAAAAATTTTGAAAGCAAAAAACAATAAATATAAAATGTCAAAATGTGGATTTGTCTTAAAACTAAATATTAAAAATTAAATTTTTATATTAATTATTAACACGTTATATTGAGCAACAAAAAAAAGAATAGGGGAAAAAACCAGAGAGGAGAAAGACTAAAAGAGTATTACATACCATGGTGATTTGTTTTAAACACCTTCTTGATAGCTAAAGATTTTACTCTCAATTTACATATATTTTACTTTATAAGAACCAAAGTAACATCTATCACAATAAATTATGATTTTTAATTTATATATATATATTCTAGATTTAGAACGAATTTTTTTAGAAGTAATATATTGCTGGTAGATGAGAGAAGGTTACTCTAAATTATTGTTACTTCTCTCATGTGTTCCGCATAATTTCAATATATTATGATTGAATGAAAAATAATCATTATCTAGCACCTCACTTTCCTTTTGAAATCAAACATTGAAATATAAAATTGTATATATTATTAGTGTAAAATAAGTTACACTATATATATTAATCATTTAAATTCATTATTAAATGAAAAAGAGTTATAAATATCCGCATCATATAAAAAAAACTGTTCACAAGTATAAAATAATAAAAATATTTCCCTTCAATTTATATTTTGACTCAACAATACCCTCAAATTTGACAAAAAAATAATAATGACTTTTATGCAATTTAAGATCAGCCACATAACATATCCTAAGTTTTCGTAGCTTAAAGGATATAAAATGTTAATAAAAATTCCAAAACGATATATGAATATTTATTTTAACCAAAAGGGCAAAATCGCTGAAAGGGCAGCGATATAATAAAATCGTTGCCTTAGCAGCGATTTCCAAAACAAATTTTTGTTAATAATTTTTTAGTAAATCGCTGCCTAATCAACGATTTCGTAAACTTTTTAAATTATTTATTAAAAAAAAAACTAAGAGCAAATCGCTGTAGGGGCAGCGATTTGTCTCCAATTTTTTATTTTTTTTTCCAATCAATTTTTTTTTAACTTATTTTTACAATTTTTAAAATTAAATTTTAAATTTTCTAAAGAAATTTTAATTTTAAATTTTCTAAAGAAATTTTAATTTTAAATTTTCTAAAGAAATTTTAATTTTAAATTTTTCTACTACTTATTTCAAAATAATTTTTTTTAATAATTTTTTAAAATAAGTAGCAATTAAAATTTTTCTAAAAAAATGATTTAAAAAAATATAAAAGAAAATTGGAGACAAATCGCTGCACTTGCAGCGATTTGTTCTTAATTTTTTCTTTTTTCTTTTTAAATTTCAAATAAAAAATTAAGAAAATCGCTCCTTAGGGAGCGATTTATTAAAAAATCATTAAAAAAAATATTTTAGAAATCGATGCCAAGGCAGCGATTTTATTTTTTCCCGGCAAGCGAAATTGCTGCCCTTTCAGCGATTTTGTCCTTTTGTTTAAATTAAATATTCATACACCATTTTAAAATTTTTATTAACATTTTATACACTTTAGACTCCGGACTCTGCAAATTAACGTCTTATGACAATTCTTCAAGATGCAATATAATTAAAACAAACTTAAATAATCCGATATGGGATGTAACAAACATTAGCTCGTCCTTGATTAATTTTCTAGCTCCACGATTAGTGTTTAATTATTATCCATAATTCGTTATAATAAGTTATTTGGCTAAATATATAGATAATCTTTTAGTTTATTCCTTAATGGATTTCACTTGATTGAAATAGTATCTAATGTATAATAACGATTTCCGATAATTATTTTGATTTTTAATATATTTCACTTGATTAATTTTAACATATAATAAAAAATATTAAATTTAACTATAAACTCTACGTGACTAACAAAATTAACTAACATTATCTTCTTTGTTAACATCAAAGAAAGAACTTCATAAATCATAACTTCTAATATCATTTTTCTACTTTCTCCAACACAATTTACTATTATTAATTTTCTAAAATATTATTTCACTGTCCTAATACTCATTTCTATTTTAAGTAATCAAATGGAATATATTAAGAATCAAAATAAACACATTTAAGGACCATTTCAATATATTACTCATACATTAAAGACCATGTTAGGTCATTTTCTCTCTACAAGTTGCTTAATTTTAATACTGTCACATTAAATATAAAAGGACGATTTCCAGCTTGGATCATTGACAATTCGTTGCTTTTATTAACGTTGTACTACATTTAAGTAGACCCTCTGTTTCTTCTTTTTTTTTTAAAAAACAAAAAATTCATTTTAGAAATATCTACAAACAAGTGATAGTCACTATATTTGGAATGTGTATTGAATGCATAGCTCAAAAATCACATAAAAAATGTACTAATATTAGATAAGCATCATATGATAAGCTCGAATGTCTAAATTGACAATCTACATATAACAAATTCAATTATTAAATTAAAGAAAATTATTAAAATATTCTTTAATCATCTTTTGGTGTAAAAATATCTCAACCTACATATTTTTTTTTAATATGTAGAAATAGATCCACAAAGTAATCCAAAAAGATTCAATATCTACTATATATACATAAAAAATTATTTTAACCATGTATAAATGATATAAATTTTTGTCGAATGAGGTTCGGATGAATCCCTTATAACAAGGTGGTTCCGCCCCTGAGTACATAATAAAATTTGGATAATTACAGCGCTATACATAATATATGGATATATGTAATTAAGCTTGTCCTTGATTAACTTTATAGCTTTAGAAATTGAAATTATTTTCTAAAAAAAAACAGAAACAAGAAAATATATTACTCCATGATACTGAAAAAATAAAGATTCGTCTATAATTGAAGTAAGTCCATGGTGCTGAATATTTAGAAATGTTTGGTTGAAAATAGTTTTTGCAAAAAAACGATTGATTTTTCATTTTCAATAAATCACTGAAGAAGCAAATTCGCATTTGATATCTAGAAAGAAACAAATAACAATTGCACTCAATTGTCATTATCATTAATATCACATTCGAGTACTTGTCATGTTTTATACACGTTCAATGATTCAATGTTAAAAGTAAAATTTTTTAAGGTGAAAAAAAATAAATATAAAATGTCAAAATGTGGATTTGTCTTAAAATTCAATTTATAATAATTATTAACACGTTATATTGAGCAAAAAAAAAAGAATAAGGGAAAAATCACCTTTTTAGAAAAATATGATTTATATCCATAAGTTTTAGAACTATCAAAACTAACTATAGATTTGTATTACAAGTCACTTAGATGTTCGTTACGACAATAACAAATAGTGTCTATGATACTAGAGCAATGTAATAATTTGGATTGAGTGCAACAAACATCATTACATACATCGTGAAGTATACAAAGTGCATGACTTTGTTACCTTGAGCCAATTTTTCATTATTTTCATCAACAATCAAATCATTACTTAATATTCAGTTAATATTTCATCACTATTTTGGTGTTCCACATAAAAAAAAATATGTAATACAACGCAAGCAACTACTATAGTGGGTATTTTTGTAAAAGATAAAAGTTTGGGGTAAAAATTTAATTTTCAAAAGATTCCAAATAATGAGATTTGGCCCAAATACTAGAAAAAAAATAGTATTTGGAAATTTGGGATATTTTCCAAGAATATTTGCCAAATAATGACAATTGTATGAACAAACATTATTTGTAAAATTTTTTCTAAATATTATTTGGAAAATCTTATTTACGTATATTTTACTCTATAAGAACCAAAGTAACATCTATCACAGTAAATTATGATTTAATTTTTTTTGTATATATATTATTCAAGATTTAGAACGAATTGTTTTAGAAGTAATATATTACTGGTAGATGAGAGAAGGTTGCTCTAAATTATTGTTACTTCTCTCATGTGTTCCACGTTGAACAAAAAATAATCACTATCTAGCACCTCACTTTCCTTTTTGAAATCAAACATTGAAATATAATTTGTCATTTGATATTATATCCTACAAAAATAAGATATTAGGGTTATAAACTGTATAATGGTGATATAATATTTGTCTTATGATTGACATTACAAGAAAATAACTACGATCTATTTCGTTACTGACTAACAAAAAGTTTTTCTCTCAAATATACTATTTTATATATATGAATTTGTTTTTTCTATGATAAGTCATAATCCAACAAAAGTAAAAACAAAAAAAAAGTGTAATTTGATATTCTACTTATTGCTCTTGTTTTTCTAAATAAAATTCTTAGGGTAACACAAGAAGGCTCGCATTTCCTGGTTAGTTCATATGTCTTTATTGATTTTGCAACGTTTTCTTTAGTTTTTTTCCCACTTATTATCATATTATTTTAACACAAAGGGATTTAAATATCGTTGAACTATAGTAAATTTAATAAAAATATTTTCAATTAATAGTTTAATCTAAATTGCTTCTAAAGATAACACACCAATCTAAAAAGCAAGAAATCGAGGATAAAATCGATGTAATTGTGACACAATATTGTCTTATGGATAAAATTATTGTATGTGAAAATAACTACGTCAATTTCGTTCACTTGTTAATTAGAAGAAATATCTGTTTTATTTCCCTCAAAGTTACTGCTCTCTTCGTAAAAAAGAATGATCTCGTTTCTTTTTAAGTCTGTTTTAAAAACAATGACCTTTTTCTTTTTTTTGGTAACAACTTTGCACGTGACATGTTTAAGGCCACAAGATTAAAGGACAATTTCATATATTTAACATAACTTTAATTATGACCACATAATCAAAAATCTTTTTTTATTTTCTTAAATTTAGTGTCAAGTTAAACTAGACCATTCTTTGTGAAACGGAGGGAGTATTTTTTTATGTTTCTCTTTGATGAGTCATAATTTGACGGAAATTAATAACTTCCGTTTCATAATTTGACGAAAATTGACAACTTCTGTTAGTTTGAGCTGAAATATTTTTAAGGGTAAATATATATATAAAATAAATTTGTTTTGAAAAGACGAAAACAAAAGAAATGCAAATTGATTTGTCGTTTGGTCGGATGTTGAAATTTGTTTCCCACTTTAGCGCGCCCAAATATTGACAAAGTGTGAAATGGTGTGCATTTTGATTCTTTTTTTTTATATTAGTTTTAATACTTTATAGTAGTGTTTTACAGCTTCGCTTTTATGTTTTGTTTCTTGTGTTGATTTTTTAATGAAGATATGGGTGGTCCCCTCTGGTCTTTTTGCTTATGATATTCTTATTATTTTTTATATTTTTTTTTATATTTTTGTTCTTTTTTGTGCATGCCTTTAAGTTGCAATGTTATGTGTTAGTTTTGTGTGTTGGTGTGTCATTCGTACAGATTTCCTATAGTGAGCATAATAATAGAGATTTTTTTTTATATATATTTTTCTTTATTTATTTATTTTATTGCATATTCTTATCATTTTGTCCCCTTTACCATAATCTTTTGTGTGTGTTTTTTTACGTATTGATTTGTTTTGGTTAAGAGTTTAGCTTGATATCTTATGTTGTTGAAAGTATTTGTTGTTTTCTAAGGTAGAGTCTCGGATTAGATATTATTATTTTGTTCGCTCGGTATAATTAGAGTTTTGGTACCTCCTTCAAAAATGAGAATTTGGTAAAGGGAGGGAATTAATTAGTACAAGAATAGAGAAATAAGTTTGATTCATGTAGCACTTATGTGCGTCATTTTGTAGATTCATTATTTTGGCCATGTGATTACGTGTCTCTAATTGAAAAATCTATTAGAGAAAGCATTTCTTAACTTACTCCTTTTTAGTGGCATGTAAAAATCGCTGGAGTTCTTTATGAACTCTCCCTCTTTGCGTTTCGAGAGAGTCGTAAAGACTCGCAAATTTTCTTTCATCAAGTCAATTATCAAGTCAGATGTGCCAACTCCATTTCCTTGAAGATTGAGGAAATTCGATGAAGAAGATTAGAAGATGTTTTTGCTTTATTTTTATATTTTTTGTATTTTATTTTGTAATGGGCATAAGCCCTCTTGTCGTTTTTACTTTCTTATTTTATTTTGTATGTTTAGATTAGGACAGGTACAAAACGGGTGAAATACCCGAAAACAGGTGGGTCCAAACTCGGTCAAGGCGAACAGAACCCGAGCTTGGACCCAAATCTCTCTCTCTCCCTCTCTCTCCCTCTCTCTATTACTTGCTTTTTTTGTGCGTTTTGTTTAGATTTGCCGTTAGTTTTAGGTTAGAAAACTCCAACCCCGTCGAAACGCCTCTCTACTTTTATCAAGATTAAAACTAAATTTAAGTGTTAAGAAAGATAGATGTTTAAGTTTGAAAATTTGCTTAGAGTAAAAGTTTAAAAAAGTTAAACTTTAGCGAAATCTTGAAGCTATAATATTCTACAAGTTTGTTTGAATATAAAGTGCCTTAGCCTTAAAAAATGATTTTGCAAAGTAAATATTTCAGAACTTATAAAGTTTACCTAGATATCTTAAGAAGTTCAAAATTCGCAAGTCTTTAAAAATAAATAGTCAAATAAGTTAATCGTCGGTAAACCGTAAGTTAGCTGAGTGTCTTAGGTGCTTTACACCTTCCTAAGACACTAATAAGAATCCCGAACCCCCTAAAATATTTCTAAAATAATTTTTCTGTTTAAGTAATTTTGGAAATAAGTTTTTCTTGATTTTTTTCTTAAAAAAGATTAAGTGGCGACTCCTAAAAGTCGAAAATAAAACAAACTCTTTTTGATAAATCATTTTTTCGATAAAACAGAAATGGCGACTCCGCTGGGGAATTTGAAGGATTCTAACCTTAAGATTAACGTATTTGATTACTTGAGTTTTATTGATTAAGTGTTTAAGATTATTCAGATTTTAACTGTTGCATGCATAACATACATACTTCCGCCAAACGACACTTTTTACATTTCCACTAAAGGACGATTATGCGGGTTCGCAGTCGTTCTTTAACCAAAAATCTTCTCGGGGCACCCTGACGAGTGTAGGTGACTACTTGATAGTCAACGATCGTTAATTGTCCCAGCCCAAGTAGTCCGCTTGGGTTACCCAATCCACTCTAAATACAACCACTCTTAGTCAAACTAGGATAGAGCGGAATCCAAATCCCAAAAATAGTGCATTGGCCTAAGATGACCCGACACCCAAGGAGTGTCGGGCCCATTAGAAAAGTCCACCTTGAGTCCAAAGAGCCTACGGCTCGATAGAACGTTCATGTTTGTTGTTTTTGAAGGATGTATTGCGTGTTTAACTAGCTATTGTATCAGGGGGATTGAAATTAACTAGTTGTATGTGTTTGTAGATGTCAAGTCAGTTCCTTCACTTCAAAATGGTCACTCAGGCACCCGACATTCTTCGAGTATGGTGGGGCAATCTTAAGGAGTGTCAGAAGAGAGAAATCTCGATTTACTTGGGTCACCTACCTTCAATAATGGACTTCAAGGTATGGCCCACGTTTATCGAGGTCATCACCCGATTTTGGGATGATAAGAAGATGGTCTTTCGATTTGGAGATGTCGAAATAACACCCACATTAGAAGAGATCAAAGACTGCCTTGACTTGATTAAGACGTGTGGCAAAAGGAAAAAACGTCCTGATCATCACATTCTCCTGCCTGATAGGCCAACCGAGACTGAGCTAAGAGACATATTATCCCTAGTGAATGCGAATTGGTTAGAGACCCACAACATTCCACTAATGAGGTTTTTCAAGAGGTGGGGGCACGACAATTATTTTAGACTGTTCCCGGACGAATTTCATGATTACAGTACTTGGAGGCAAACTCAAGCTATCGCTTTCTCTACATGTCTCTTGGGAACTATGGTGTTCCCTAAAGATGAAGGAAAAGAGATCGACACACGGGTAGTGATGGTAGCGAATACCATGTTCAGAGGAGTCGGTAAAAGATCTGAAGAAAAGAAATACTGCTGCTTGGCCTCACTCATCTTGTCCGACATTTACCGATCCTTGAGTCTGTGCAAGAACGGGTTCCCATTTTCCAATGGTGGTTGACGGAATATTTATGTAAAAGAGACAACCCCCAGCCACAGGAGTTGGCCGAACCGAGTCAAACAAGTCCTCTCGATAATTATGAGTTCTACTTGAGTATTCGTAAGTTTCCAATTCACACCACCAGGGATGCGTGGGCAAGGGTGTTTTACGATTTGAAAGAAAGAGACATACAATGGGTATTACCGAGCTTTAGGTCTCAGATGATAGCGGCCCAAGGGGCCAAACTGCCATTCTTAGTCCTTCCCGGCATCAGAGGATTGCATCCTTACAACCCGACGAGAGTGATGCGACAATTTGGGAAAGTTCAAATCATACCCGTCCAAGGAGATGTCAGCTCTTTCATCTTCAATTACAACGAGAAGGACAAAATACCTTTCGCTAAAATTATCCTCCAGGAATGGGCCGGACGTGTCAACATGAAGTGGGAGGTTACCGAAGACAGGTATGGAGCAAGGTATGTCGACGAATACAAGACATGGTTGCACAATGATTTGCATGGTGTAGTGGATCCAACACCACGCACGGGTCGGAAAATCGAAGACGTGGAGACAAGGCTTCAGATTTATGCGTACCATTTTCAGCAAGAGTGGGACCGAAGGGAGCAGGAATTTCATAAGAAAGAACTGGAATTTCAACATAGGGAGCAAGCGTACCAACTCCAGGAATTAGAAAATCTGAGAGTTTTGGCCGTGACGTCACAAGAAATAGCTGACACAAGGACTTGTCTAATGCATTTGGAAACTATCCTGGATGAGCAGATAAACACCTTACGAGCCGTACCAACATCTTCCAAAGCTGCGTTCGCTGAGCCATACGTGTTCACCAGCAAGTGCATTATCCGAGAAGAAGTGGAGATGGCCAGAAGAGGAGCTGGATCATCGACCCTTTGACTCCCCTGCGTGGGATTGATTTTATATATGTATTTACGCTACATCCCCTTCCCAAGATGTATCCCGTTTGATTTTGATTGTGTAATGAACGCTATGACATCTAGTGAAATTTGTTTCGGGGGTACAATTACTTATTTAAATGGCGCAATACATCCTTCAGATCGCTAGGCCTACCCTTGGCACAAAAGGGTCACATGCATGTTTAGGACACGATATATTTGTTTAAATGTTTATGTGTTATGTTGCTTTGAATGAGGATATCATAGACTCACTCCTAGTCAGAATTCCAAAGAGTACAAAGAAGTCACTATTACAAAATGTTCGACCAAATTCCCAAGTCTCAAGTTTCTCACTCAAAATCCATCTCCCATACCATAAATCCTAAATACCGCTCTATCATCTCAGGAAAGTTGAATCACCGCTATGGACAAAGGGAAGGACGTCCAGACGAAGCTCACCGAGGAGAGATTGCGAAGAAAGATCGAGCAAGCCACTCGAGAGATTCAGAAGATTAAGGAGGAAGGACTTAAAGTAGATATGACCACGGCAATCTACAAGGCTGCGGTCACAACTTTGGATGAAGATATGGCGTCACAGACAAAAAAGAAAGAAGGAGGTTGAGATGGAAACCGAAATCCTAAGAAAATGGTTGAATTTGCTTTGTTTGGAGATACACGAAGGAAAGGCGAGAGAAACGAAGATAGATATTGAGACTGCCGTGTTGTTGGCCAGAAGTGCGACGCTCGACGAAGAATTGGCAACCCATAGCAACTTAAAGGGTGGAAAACATCCCGCCCGTGAACAGGGAGCAGACGATAGTGGTCCCGGCTGTGAAGTGATTGAGGAGGACGATGAAGAAGAAATCGTCTACAAGCCTCCATTTTCGACTGTCTGAAAGGAGAGGAATGTCGCAGCCACAAGACAAGAAATCGCCAAATGTTGTCTTCTAGAAATTTCAATGTTGTTTTCAAATTCCCTTGTGATCACAATGAAAGAATGAATGAAAAATTTTCATCCTAAAATCCGAACTACGTTGGGCCTGAATTCTCCCCGTGAGATACGTAGGCAGCCTTCCCGGCCCAGCCCTTATCACTGAAAATTTCCATTCTCCTCTGTGTTTCGGAGAAGACCATAGCTCAACGTGATTCAGCTTTCCCGAGATAGCGCCAAACAAACAAATTCCTATTTGTTCAGAATATATTTCCGTCCTCATTCGTGGGTTAAGATATCCTCAAACAAAGCGACTTATGTGTTTATCTGTTTTCTGCGCGATATCATGCATTTTGTACTCCGGATATGCACTAACAAATTTGCCTTTGAGTTGTTTTACCTTACAGGTACCTCTTACTGATCTGTGTCGATAAAGCTGGCAGATCACCACTACTTTACCAGATCAAAAGGTCCCGCAGATTCCTTCCCCGGACCAAACGCAAATACAGACATGGGAGACAACAACGAACAAGTCAGCCTCACAGATGTCGTGGTGGCTCAGCCCACCGCGGTAGAGCCGAATGAGCTTATTGCGCAGCTAATGCAGCAGATAGCAGATCTGAGGGTAGAAATACAGCAAAGGCAAGATACGCCTCCACCCGGGTTTGGTCCCAACTTTCTAGACGCAAGACCTCCTACATACTTCCCTTCGTCCAACTTGGATCCTGCTCAGCACCGCCCATCAACACCCGTGCATAACCCCTCCAGAATAGATATGACAGCCCAAAACCCCCAATACACGTCAGTCTCCTATCAGACTCTCTCACCACTCCCAAACAATCCTCTACAAATACCCCCACACCCCCAAAGCACTCAAACAGCCCCACTACCCCAAAATCAAACCCAAAATCCCACCGCCTTCAATTCCCAAACACCGCATCCCCACTTAAACCAAAATACCAATCCCCAAAATCATCCGCAAAACTATCAAACCGCACAGAACGTCCCAAGCCGTTCCATAGCTCCACCCCTCCCCAAAAGAACCATTTTTCAAGTCCCTGTCCCAGTTGAGCATGAGGTTCACAGCTCCGAGTTGGACCATTACGAGGAGCAAGAAAGAGAGTGGAGGGCGAGGGAAGAAGCGAAGGTAGACATAAAGGAGGAGATCAAAAGGGCAATGAAAGAATTGCAATGCACTCCAGACATCACCGGGTTAAGCTACGCAGAACTATGCATCCACCCAGACTTGAACCTGCCTGAAGGGTTCAAGATCCCGAAGTTTGATACCTTCGGAGGGGTGGGCAACCCCATGGCACACTTAAGAGCATACTGTGACCAACTCGTAGGAGTTGGCAAAGATGAAGCGTTGCTGATGAGGTTGTTTAGCCGGAGCCTGTGCGGTGAGGCCCTGGAATGGTTCACGTCGCATGAGACTCGACAATGGCCCAGTTGGAGCGCACTGGCTAAGGATTTCATCGACAGATTCGCATACAACGTCGAAATAGTCCCTGATCGGTACTCTTTGGAAAAGATGAAACAGAAGCCCACAGAAAGCTATCGAGAGTTCGCGTACAGATGGAGGAAGGAGGCAGCGAGGGTGAGGCCTCCAATGACAGAAAAAAAGATTGTAGAGGTGTTCGTACGGGTGCAGGAGCCCGAGTACTATGACAGGATCATCTTGTTAATCGGCGCCAAGTTCGCCGAAATAGTCAAAGTGGGTGAGACTATTGAAGATGGCCTGAAGTCGGGGAAGATAGCCCGAGTGTCTGCATCGCCTGGATCTTCTGGACTGGTAAGGAAGAAAAGAGAGGAGGTTAACGCTATCTCATACGGAGGAAGAAAGGCCCCCAGAAACTTACCACGCCCCCAAGGCCGCTCCAACCCTCCATCAAAGCCTTATCAAGCCTACCATCCACACTCAAATCATTCCGTCCACTACAATGCCGGCCCCACTTATCCAGAGGCCCATATTGTGTCGTATCAGAATCCACTGATATACCGTGGTTTCACGGTATAATTAATACTTTTTCCTTAAGTTTAGTGTGTCCGAAAGCCGTTTTGTAATAATTTTGATATAAGTTTCTCTTTGTTTTGCAGGAAATCTGTCCAGAGCTGAATGCGGAGATTTTGAGCGAAAAAATGCAGAAGAGACCACCTACGGAGCTCATGACGGTCCGTCGTGCCTGTGACGGTCCGTAGGTGGCAGCGTAGTGCAGCTGCTGAAGGAAGATGGGGAAGTCTGACCAAGTGTGGGATTACGGAGCTTGTGACGGACCGTCACAGCCATGACGGTCCGTCCTGCAGGTCCGTCGTGAAGATCAGAGAAGTGATCCCAGTACCCAGATTTCAAGAGTTGAAGTATTTTGCAACGAAGACCCTCGACGGACCGTCGTACCTATGACGGTCCGTCACACTTGCCGTCGAGGGAAAGAAGAGAGCAGCAGAAGAAATGACCAAGTTTATGAAAGATCTAGTCACCAAGAAAAGATCGGTTACTTTTGAAGATGATGATAGATTACAGCATTGTAGTGCTATTGCTACAAGATCCCTAGTGCAAAAGAAAGAAGATCCGGGTGCATTCACTATACCTTGTACAGTTGGGTCGTTACATTTTTCGAAAGCATTATGTGATCTGGGGGCAAGCATAAATCTCATGCCCCTCTCAATTTACAAGAAGTTGGGTTTGGGGGATCCAAAACCCACAGCGATGCGGCTACTGATGGCTGATCGGACAGTGAAACGACCTATAGGGATACTCCATGATGTGCTAGTAAAAGTGGAGTCATTCATCTTTCCGGCTGATTTTGTTATTCTTGATTGCGAGGTCGATTTTGAAGTGCCTATCATTCTTGGGAGGCCATTCCTTGCTACAGGTAGAGCCCTAGTTGATATGGAGAAAGGACAGATGACATTTCGGTTGAATAATGAAGAAGCGAAATTCAACATTTGTAGGACCATGAGGCAGAGTGGTGAGCTTCAATCGGTATCTGCCATATCCCACAAGGAGAAGATGAAGAAGGGAAATGAACAAAAAACTGCAAAACAAGAGTTTATGGTTGGAGACTTGGTGCTTGTAGACAGTTCGGGGTCACCTTGTCCTCTGGGCAAGTTCAAATCCAAATGGGCTGGCCCTTACTTGATTACCCAAGTATTACCCCATGGAGCAGTTGAGTTAAAAGCCAAGGATGGAGTGCGGTTTAAGAGGGATAGAGATAGAATAAAACTCTATTTTGGGCATAAAGCATCGGGGAACGAAGCGATAGAGACCCACCATCTTGATGAAGTCTGAGTAATCAAGGGTCCCAGTCGTGCCGCGACATTAAATCAGGCGCTTGTTGGGTGGCAACCCAATACTTATCGTCTTTTTAATAGTAGCATTTTTCTATTAATGGGTTTTAAATTTTGCAGGCACATCACCAGGAAATTCTGCAGAAAACTACTCACCAGCAGCCACTGACGGATACATCGACGGGCCGTTGCACATTAGACGGACCGTCGTATGCGTCCGTCACAACTAAAAAAAAAAATAATAATAAAAAATATATATATAATATATTTTGTGTGATTAATGAGGCTGTGGGTTCCGGGAAACCGGAACCACCAGCTTGCTGATCGACGGCGCTATGCGCCACAGGTTTGCTTCACCTAACCCTCTAATCTTTAGATTTTTTTTTATGCATTGGGGACAATTGCATGCTTTTTGTTGGGGGTGGGGTAAATGGAAAGTGAGTGTTAGGGTGAAGTCTGAGTAGCCCAACTCACTATCCTCTTTTGGGGTTTTCTTGCCTGTGTTCTTTTTCCCAAAAGACTGATTACTTTTTCTGTTGAACCGGCATGTTATATCTTTTGTACATAGTTTAACTCTGAAGCATGATGGCTGAAATGATATCCCGATGAAACTGGAAAATGTTGCATGACTAGGCGTAGTAACTGATAATTGTGTGGCTCTAAACATGAAATAGAGTTACACCATTGCATTACCCTAAATCTTCAAGTCGAACTAGTTGTCTGATAATCTGGTATAGTGATGAGATGTCAAGTGAGTGTGAGGAAAGTTGTATAGTCCACTAATAGTACTGAGCTAGAACTTGCCTGGTTAGTCCTGCTAAAAGTAAGCTGTAACAGACAATTAGGAAAGGATCATAGGCCCTTCTTCAAAATAGCCCATTTCTATCCTAAATAAAAGAAACCAAATGAAAGTTATCCTTCTTTGATCCAAATAATTTGAGCTTAAAATTAGACCTTTCTTTTTCACCCCAACTGATCTTTTCTGGGAACAATATGTTGGCCCTGGTCCCTCCCCGGACATGTGCACCTCAGCTTATGCTAAAAGCATAAGTTGAGGGTGGCTAATGTATAAACAACCTTCGTTATGGCCCTGACCCGACTTTGGGTATTGTGTACCTTGACTCATGGCAAAGCCATGAGTTGAGGGTGGCTGTTTTGAGGAATGCTATGGAAAGTGGGGTTGAAAGAACAAAGAGAGAGAAAGAAAAAAAGTGAAGTGACTCAAGAACTCGTTGAAAAAGAAAGTCTAGAAAGGGGAAAAGAGTCACTTTCACAAATGAAGAAAGAAGAGAAAATAGCAAGGTGAAAGAATGGGAGAAACTGGGCGAGATAAATTGATAGAAAGTGGAAGGTTTAGCCGATATGTCAAGAAGGGCAAAAAGTCACTAAAGTATACCTAAATATACCCTACCTGACTCTGAGCCTACTTTACAAGCTAAAAAAAGTCCTATCGTGATCCTAAGAGTTGTATAGCGAACTTAAGGCAGTGAAAATAAGGGCAAGCTTATGGCAATAGGTATGAATGAGTGTGACTTTGTTCTGAGAGCGAGTGTTGAAATGTAATCCTTATACTCAAACTGAAATCATTGTGTGAAAAATGAGGATTTTGTTCTAAAGTGAGGACACTAGTTGCAATACCGGAATTGTTAGCACCTCGGTCAGAAATTGAAGAGAATAGGTGTTGGTGCATGGTGAGTCTTTGTCATGTTCGAATCCCACAAAATTCAAGCCTAATAGTGATAGCATGCATAGATTTGATGGGATTAATCGGGATTGATAGCCAAATGATTGCAAAGGATAAAACATAAATACTATTGTACAAAGGTTGTGTAGTGAGTCATAGTGCGTCGCTTGAGGACAAACAACGAATTTAAGTTGAGGGTGTTGATATACCGTGGTTTCACGGTATAATTAATACTTTTTCCTTAAGTTTAGTGTGTCCGAAAGCCGTTTTGTAATAATTTTGATATAAGTTTCTCTTTGTTTTGCAGGAAATCTGTCCAGAGCTGAATGCGGAGATTTTGAGCGAAAAAATGCAGAAGAGACCACCTACGGAGCTCATGACGGTCCGTCGTGCCTGTGACGGTCCGTAGGTGGCAGCGTAGTGCAGCTGCTGAAGGAAGATGGGGAAGTCTGACCAAGTGTGGGATTACGGAGCTTGTGACGGACCGTCACAGCCATGACGGTCCGTCCTGCAGGTCCGTCGTGAAGATCAGAGAAGTGATCCCAGTACCCAGATTTCAAGAGTTGAAGTATTTTGCAACGAAGACCCTCGACGGACCGTCATACCTATGACGGTCCGTCACACTTGCCGTCGAGGGAAAGAAGAGAGCAGCAGAAGAAATGACCAAGTATAGGACGACGGAGTCCACGACGGTCCATCGCGACCACGACGGTCCGTCGCGTGGTCCGTCGACCCGGCCGCGTTTTGGCAGATTTCCAGCAATTAAAACCCTTGTTCATTTAGGTTTTTATGATTATCGGGAGAGACAGACGAGAGGCGACGAAAAAGCCTCGTTTTAGAGAGATTTTGTCACTCTTCCATTATCAAATTCCATATAGTTAGATTTTGTGAGATTAAACTTTGGCAAATAGTGTTTGATTTTTGGAGATTCTTACAAGCGATTTTTGGTGATTAATCAAGCAATTTTCGGATTTTCTTCTTCCTCTTTGCAGTAAGTACATGAATTCTCATTTAACATATTTGAATGTTGTGTTTATGGCTATGAGTAACTAAACTCCATAACTAGGGTTGTGGGAACCATAGGCAAATAATGAGATAAACCCTAGCTTGAATAACAATTCTAGAATAGTGTCTTGCATGTATTAATAATTCTTTCGCTTAGAAGTCTTTCTAACGGATGATCAACGTTAGAACTCGCCTTAATGCTACTTGCCGGACCAAGGAGGTAGATAATAGGAAAAGAATTATTAACATAGATTTAGTGTATACTATCTAATAGGCTAGTATTGATTGGTACGAGGTAATACCTTAGTCAAATATCGAATACGATGCTTAATATGAGGTAAAGATAAGGGTTAGGAAAGCAACACACGTAGCCGGACCAAGGTGCGGAGTGAGATGTTCTAGATGCCGGACCAAGGATTTAGAAATACATAACTTATCACTTTGCATGCAAGATACTAGGAAAGAATTGTTATTGTTAGAATTATCAAGTTATGAACCCGTGGGGAACACGTAAACCCTAGTTACTTTAATTCATTGATTAAAACCAATATTAAAAGCTGTCAAGTGTCTCTTTCAATTACGTTAATTATTTTTACTCATTAGTTAATACAAACCCCCCTTTTATATTTTCACTTTCCAAGAAAGTTATCGACCAAACGATAGTAATACTAGGTTAAAGTTAAGTCTAGACTATTTTCCTCGTGGGAACGATCCCAACCTCACTAGTTGGGTTATTTACTTAACACGACCGCTTTACTTCTCATTTGAGAGGTGAGTTTGAGCGTATCAAGTTGGCTCTGGTGCATCTGGTGTTCCATGTATCAATGCTCAAAAAGTGCATAGGCGATCTAGTGTCTATCATGCTTTTAGAAGGTTTAGAAGTTGATGCTTACCTTTCCTATGAAGAGGTCACATCGAGATTTTAGACCGGCAAGTGAAGAAGTTGAGAAATAAAAAAGTAAATTCCATAAAGGTTGTTTGGAAGAATCACCTTGTGTAAAATGCTACTTGGGAGGCCTATGCCGATATGATGTTCCGATATCGTCATCTTTTTCGTTCCTCTTCTATTCAAGGTTGAGGTTAGTAATCCTTCCTATTTTTTGTTTATGAATGTTCATAAGTGTATTTAAACTTCCATGATTTCCCTTAATTATACATGTTCTTGTTAAAAATTCATGTTTCATATGTGACTTGAATTATATGTTCTTCATACTTGATAATACTTGATTATATGGTTGGTATAGTTGAGTTATGTGATATTAATTTTTTGTCAAATTACTCAAGTGTGAAGTGATAAAGTGATGTTTGTCTTTTTGTTGAATATGTTGAGCTATATGACAAGGAGAAGGACATTCCTCCTTGCATAATGTGAAATGATGAAATGTGTGCATAACTGGTAATTGATATAGTTTCTACTTCTTAAATATGCATTGTTGTGTTTGATTATGGAGTTAATGTTTTCTCCTTTGTTAGTGAATTATTATTATACACAGTGTTGGTTGGGACCTCGAAAATCCAACGACCTAGCTAGAGTCTAACTTTATGAATAATGATTAAAATGGTGATTCCAGACCTAAAATAATGTAATTAACTATATTTAGAAGTATTAAAGCCTAAGCATCAAGGGATGACCATGACGTCCGAAAACAAAAGAAATTGAACTAGTAGATGTCTTTAGGTCTTGTGAAGGTTTGGGAGTGTCGTATGAAGGATAAAACTTGTAAAAATTATTTAAATTGGTAAAATAATATTTATTAGGATCAAAATGTCCAGTTGCGACCCCCCCAAGGACCACCATAGGGGTCCTTGAAGAGGACCCAAACACTTGGCCAGCAAGCGGCCCAAGGCAGCAAGCATTGTTTTTGGAGGGAGCATGTCTGCGTCGTGGACTAGATCCATCAAGGGCCAAAGTGTTGGTACGCGTCGAGGACTATTCCGTCCCAAAATTTATTTCCATAAAGTTGATGGAACAACTCCGTGACGCGGACTTGTTCAGCGACGAAAATTCCAAAAATCAAAGTCAAGTTTGACTTCACAAAAAGGTCCAAATAAGTGAGGGGTGTTTTGGATATTTTAGAGGATGGGTATACATTGATTTTAAGTAATTTTTACCCCACTATTACCTATCCAAAATAAATAACCAACTCCAAACTCAAATACTCTCACTTCTCTCTAAATTCTCTCAACCTCTAGTGAAGGACATTGAAGCTTCAAAAAGAAGATCAATTCTTCAAGTTTTATATCCAAATTTGTGGCTAAAGTATTCATTAAGGTATGTATTCTTTTACTCTTGGGATTCAATTCCCCAAGAGGCTTCTTCAAAGATGTTTTCAAAATCCCCTAAAAATATCAAGAGTTTTTCTTAACACATAGTCTTCTTTTAAAACTGAAATTGTGGATCAATTATGATGAATTATGATTACTTGTGGGTTTTTAGATGTATAATGATGGGTAATAGTTGTTGTTCACTTGAAATTACCTTAGAACCATGTTTTTCCCCAATTTCATAAATCTTGGATCTTGTTTGGTGAATTGGTTCAAGATGATGAATATATCAATTTTTATATTGGTGTTAATTGTGTTATTACTTCATGGACTGCCTTATATGATGTAATGTCTGGGTTTTGATCTAATTCCTTAAGAACCCATGAATGTCCCTTTTCTATTAACCCTAACTCTTGAAGTGTGGTGATTAATGATTAGAGGTGATGTATATGAGCATGGTCTTGTATAATTGGCTATTGTATGATGATGATAATCGATTTGATGAGTAAATATCATTGATTTGGGATGAAGTCTTGAAAGGGATTTCTTGGAGGACATTGGTAAGACCTTCAAGCTCATTAACATGTTGTTGTAGTATTGTTGGCTTTTCTATGGTAATGTTGGTTGATTGAAGTATGAATAATGAAGTTATGAAAGTATGATCATGTAATGAATATGATGGTTGTGAGATGATGATAGGTGAGGGGTTGAAGGAAATTATTATGTACATCTAATGGTTATGGTATGATGTAATGTTCTCTCATGATGTTGGATTTGTGATGAAAGGACTTTCTCATCCTAGAACCTATGAGCTATGAACATGTTATATGAGGGGTTAAACTCCTAACACCTATGTTATGAATTAATTCTAAGAAACACTTAAAGATACTTTAAAAAAGGAATTTAGCTTAGCACCGAGTGAACTTGACACTGAGAGGGGTCTCTTCATGAGGAAGCTTCCCCCAATGTTCTCATGAGGTGAAAACTACAATGCGAATAAGCATAAAGATGGTTTCCTGTAACAACCTCTTAGTTCCTTAACTATGTGCCCCCACAGGAACCTTAGCTAGTGGATCCACCTATATGCTATTATGATGTTGATGTCTTAACTTGGCATGTAGGATGCCCTCTTTTCGGTGTGAGCGGTTGACACCGAATTCCATGTTAGCTCGCATGGTCTATGTCAGTTATGGCGAAGTTTCCCGAAAGATAAAATGAATGAAAGTAAGAAGATGAACACTAACTAGGATTTCTTAAGAGGTGTTACTTAGTGCAGGTAAGGGTATGAGACTTTACATATACATTGCACAAGTGGAACTTGAGGGGAATTCTAGGGTGGGTTCTTCATGTACATATGTTATGAATGAAATGGATGATGTTGGTTTCATATGACGTTGGTTTCATTTGATATACATGATGTTGGTCTAAATTGTTATACAGGATGTTGACTACAATTGTTATGATGATGTATGAGGTAAAAGACAATGCTTAAGGTTTCTTTGATAGATTACTTGGTTTATGTGGGGTTATAGGGCTTCACATACAAATTGCACTAGTAGACTTGGATCAGAGTTATGAGTAAGGTCTTGTGTTGTATTGATGAAATGGACTCTAAACATGAAATGTTGATTATGGTTTTGTCATGATCTTACTCTCGGACATGAATATGAATATGAATGTGTATTGTGGTTGTTGTGATATGGACTTTTATATGTTCTTGGGTTGTGCATAAAGGCTTTTAAAGTGAACTTAGCATGTTTATAACAAAATGTCCCTTTGTGCATGTCTTCAAATGTTTTACGTGAATATGTATCCATACTTAGTACATGTGGTTTATACTAACCTATATCTCTTCTATTTCTACATAAGTATAGGTTCGGGAAATTAAGGTGCTTCAAGGCATTTCTCAAAGAAACTTGGATTGTTCCCAAGTTAGTGAGTCGTCAAGTCCGAGGACAAAAGCCTTTGAATCTAGCTTTTGATGTTTTGCTTATAATGAAAGACATTGTTCTATTTCTCCTATTTCAATGACTTTGTTGTATTCACTTTTATAAGACTTGTAATGATGTAAGGGCTAAGTCCCAATTCTTACAATTATAGATTTTCTTTTAAATATATGTGAAGTGAAGTTGACCTTCAAATGAAAAAAAATTGTTTTTTTCTCTTTTTATTCTATCTATGATGCAATGATTTATTCTTAGCGCTTGATAAAAGTCCCTTCAAGGACGAAGACGCCGGTTACGACTAGGGGGTGCTCTCCGGTCGTGACATAAATAGTCAATAAAACCTACACAAAAGCTAAGCCAAATTTAAGCATATAGCTACTACAACAAACGAATCACAATTTCTAATTGTTTGTCACAAATTCAACAACCTTTAATAGACATTCAATAGGCATATTAAATTTATTTAAGATAATAACAATCTTGTAATAAACAAATAAGAGGCAACTGAGACTCCAGTCTTCTTTGGAGTTAACTCAAGTACACGTAATAAATAATTTTGAACTAGAAGATGGAAAAACGAGACATGGACTTGATCAAAGCGGGGGATGTTCGACAGCAAAACAATGAAATGATGAACCCCAAGCAATAGACCATGAAGGGATGCCTAAACAACAAGATTGTAACCTCAAGTTTAGATAAATAAGGACCCAAATATTTATCCAAAGCTTGATTTAACTTAAAAAACGTTTTGCCAAACTGTACATAGATGACTAAGTTGTGTAAATACGAGAATCGGAGATGGCCTTGAAGGGATATCATAATAGGCTCATTAGACAATACTTTAAAGGACTTTAGATAGATAAAATAACAGACAAACAATTCAAAGTTAATGTAAGAAAAGAGGAAATAATGCTACTTAGACAATAAAAATAAAGCTTATATCACACATAACTTTAGTGTAACACCTCGTAGCCAAAATAAAGTAAAAATCAATTTTTCAGAAAAATCTACAAGGGCAACCAACGGTGGCATCGATGGTCCACAAGACAGATGACGGTCCATCCTGCAAAACCGTCAATGAGATCAGAAAATCCCAAAAATTTTAGCCATGAAAAATTGGCTAAGTCTTGATCGACGGATGGACCGACGGTCCGTAGGTTATCCGTAGTCAATGACCTACCCACAGATAGATAATTGAATTAGCTTACATAGCCACCAACCTTGCTAAAATCGGACCTCCGAGTAAAAAGTTATGCCCATTTTAGTAAAGACCTGTCAAACAAGCCCAATCAGCGGACCCAACGACGGGGCGTCGGTCAGACAACGGACCGTCAGTCCTGGTCGTCGTTTGGTCTGACAGCAACTTTCCCAGAGGTCTTTTTGACCTTTCCCACTCTATTTAAACCCTAAGTTACGTCTTTTTGACCCTAAATCATCAGATTTTAGCAAGTTTAAGCCTAGAAACATAATTAAAACATATGCAAGTCTAATCATTAAATCAAAACCTATAAAATTAGAAGCAAGAGAGGAGAAAAAGCACAAGAAACCTCGTTCAAGAACGCCACAAGTTTCAGCAGTTTCAGCCCCGAAACTTAAGCATTTTTTCATAGATTTCATCATCAGGTATGTGGGATTTCACTAGTGGGTTTCTTTCACTCATTGGGTCCCTAGTTTTCAGTCAGATTCTTGATTCCCATATCATGATTAGATCTAGGGTTTCTTGAACTTCAAGAGAACTTTATGAACTTATTAGTTATATGTTCCAAATAAAATTATCATGTTATTATTCAATTTATTGCATGAATTTCAGAACCCTAGCTATATATTTCTTTAGTTCTAGAATTACACATGCTAGGTCAGATATTTCAGATAAACATGTTATGCCTCAGTAATAAATGTATAATTACCAGATTTATTATTGCATTCTAGTTTTGCCTGTTCAATTTCGAGCTATCCAGTATTTACAGAAACTCACACATAATCAATTAATTTACAGAATTTTATTGGGAGTATCATAATACCGAGTTGGACTAGGGCTAAGCGTACCCAATTAGTGCCAAAACTACTAGCCAAGTAGGTTGTAAGTCCCCTCTGTGGGCAATCAGTTTAATGATCACGCTAGCATGGCTTTGTACTTTTGGCAGGGTATATTGGGTCCTCTCGATCGGGCGTATACATTAGACTCCACATTTAGCTCATGTAGTTTTATTATCGATTATTAGTAGCTCTCAGAATTCAGTCATACTCTCTGCATTGACCATTTATCAGTATATTCAATATTCGGTTTCAACATCTTATAAATTGATCATTGCATCCAGTTAGCTCAGAATTCAGTCTATGTCAAATTATTATACTTGCTTTTATGATTGTTCAGTTTTGTTTTATTTGAGTTTTACCCTACACTACATGCTCAGTACCTTTCAAGTACTAACACATATGTATGCTACATCTTCTCGTTATGTAGGTTAAGGTTCTCAGTATCTAGATCACACTTAGATCAATTTCCGATCTCTACTTCAGCAGATTCAGTGGTGAGTCCTCATACTCCGAGGACAACAGTCATGTGTGTCATTTCAGTCTTTAGTCATTTAGTTTCAGTTTTATCTAGATTTAGCTGGGGTCTTGTCCCAGTATTTCAAGTCCAGTTTAGAGACTCATTTAAGACATAGTTAGATTCAGCTTAGTATTGAGTTAATATTTGCTTTGTATTAAAGTCATTGTTTTCAAATATCGCAGTTATATAATGGGTATTCCCCACCTTTTTTCAGATTTAATTATGATTTAGCTTCCGCATCAGCTTATTGTCTTTAGTATGCTCATGCTCATGCCAACAAGGTTAGCTAAAGATCACTTGTGGTCCTAGATTCTGTGTCGCCGTCTCGGGGGTAGCTCGGTGCGTGACATTTAGCATATCAGTTGATAAACCAAATGAAAACATCTACTGCTCGACAATAATATAAACAAGAGAAACTAGGATCGACCATATCCAAATAGACATTCGAGAAGAGAATTCTCATTCAACAGCTTAACGACTATAAACAAAGTCAACAACTAGTAATATTATTAGAATAAAAAGGATATAAGAGGAGTCAAAACAACAGATACTCATGCTTCAATACATCAAATTTTTAAATAATTTTATACTTTGTATAAATTGAAAATTCCTAAAATAGAATCTGAAACATGAATAACTAATACATCGATTATAAAAATAATTAGCAGCTGACAAGGGTAGAAAAAAAGATAGCCTAGGTGATTAAAATCAAAATCACATAATTTCAAACTCTACCTCTAAATCACAACTCTCACAGCCTACTAAACGAGATTAACATGAAAAAAGATGAAAATAATAAAAAAATGGACTCAATGCTGTACGGAATAACTAAGCTTCGAGCAAAGCAAAAACACACAACAACATGAATAGTAAACCAGTAAAACTACCGAATATTATACCCTTCTCACATCAATCGAGCAACATGATCACAATATCAAACCATAAAACTAAGGAACTATTATTTCATGAAAAAGAAGAAACCAAATTATTTAGGTGTAGAGAACTGAGACCAAATGAGAAAGACAGAGCGACCACTTCTCACACAAAATTAGTCTCGAACAACTAACCAAGAAATTTAAAACCACTTACGAAGAGAGACTTTCTCAGATCTTAGGATTAGAGAATCGTTAGAAAATTTTCTTAAAATTAATTGTTCAATGAAAGCCCAAACTCCAAAAAAAAAACTTAACCAAATTGATAAGCATAAAGTCTATTTATATGGAAGATGGAGCAATTTTGGGGGAAATCAATTGGTGAATTTAAAAAAAATTGAATTTTTTCCTCTTTTCCAAGGACAATAGTGAAAGGGATGGGGAGTGAAACGAGGGGGGGGGGGGAGAGGCATGAAGAAGGGGAGGTATAGGGGTTGTCGTGTATGGCTGTTGTTGTATGCGTTGCAAGCTTACTTGGTTAGTTTCTGGCTTTCTCTGACTTGGCGTCGCTCTTTTGAGAAAGACAAGCGTACTAGGTTCGGGTCATTTGGTATGGACTTCAGGTATTTGGTGTTGTTGTATGTAACGACCTGTTTAGTCGTTTTGAGCAGCAGATTTTATTTCTGGAAAACTGGTTGAGACAACGGATACCACGACGGACCGTCATGGGCACGACGGACCGTCGAGGGTGTCTCGTCCCAGAACACTTAGAATTCTGAAATTTGAGTACAAAAATCGACTCTCTGTAATCTGTGACAGACCTGCAGGTTGGGCCGTCACAGGTACGACGAACCGTCGTGAAGCCCCGTTTCAAAACACTTCAACTCTTGAGAATTTGGTACAGGGAACGATTCTCTGAACGTCGTGACGGAAGTGCAGGACGGACCGTCACAGGGGTGACGAACCGTCACAGACTCCTTAGTGAAAAATGGAGTTCTGATCGCTGCAACGACCTGCATGACGAACCGTCGCAGGCACGACGGGCCGTTACAAGTTGCGTAATCCCAGTCGGAGTCGAATTTCTTTACACGTTTTAAGGGACGTTTTGGACTATTCCTGCTTTAATTATAAAGTTAGAGGGTTAATGTTAATAAGTCTAATTACTTGGGGGTTAAAAGAGGTAACCTTAAGTTAATTAGTGGGTTATTATTGCCATCTTTTACACTTAATTATATGTTTATTAGGGTAAAAGAAAGAGGGTTTGAATAAGAAAAAGAGAAAGAACAAGAGAGAGAGAGAGAGGAATCAATCGAAGAGGAAGAAAACACAAAGCTTGGGAATTTGCTTGTTCGAATTCAATTCTTCGGTGGAGGTAGGTTATTGTTTTTCATGCTATCTTATAGTAAACTCTTAATAGCGAATGATATGTGTTGGTAGTATTATAAAGTCTTCTACATGCTTAATTGTATGCTTGCATGAATATGATTATGTGATTGTGATAAACCAAGCATGATGAAACTATTGAATCCCAAATCTTGAAAGAAAACTTTAATCTACGTTATTAATGATGATGCCTTGGTATAAAAGAAGGCTTGATGAATTAAAGTAATGGGATTGATGATGCCTTGGTGTAGAGAAGGCTGATGAATTGACAGAATGAGATTAGTGGATCGGAGTGTCACGTTCCGACACATAGTATTAGTGGATCGAAGTGTCACGTTCCGACACATAGTATTAGTGGGACGGGTGTCACGAACCGACACGTAGAATTAGGGGATCGGAGTGTCACGTACCGACACATATTATTAGGGGATCGGGTGTCACGAACCGACACGTAGAATTAGAGGATCGGAGTGTCACGTTCTGACACATAGTATTAGTGGGACGGGTGTCACGAACCGACACGTAGAATTAGGGGATTGGAGTGTCACGTACCGACACATATTATTAGGGGATCGGGTGTCACGAACCGACAGGTAGAATTAGGGGATCGAAGTGTCACGTACCGACACATAGTATTAGGGGATCGGGTGTCATGAACCGACATGTAGAATTAGGGGATCGGAGTGTCACGTACCGACACATAGTAGTAGGGGATCGGAGTGTCACGTACCGACACAAGAGGAAGAAAGATAATGAATCTTGAAAGATGTTAATATACTCAACATAATGAACTTAATTCCCAAATGAGTATGGTACTGAGGCTTGAGCCTTCATGGATAAACTTGATGGTACTTATTGATGACTATAGTACTTGTTGTTGCTACATGTTGAGTTTTATAGTTGATTTATGATATTAACTAATATATACTATTTTCTATTTTGAGTTGGCCGATGATATCTACTCAGTACCCGTGGTTTGTACTGACCCCTACTTTTATGTTTTCTTCTTTGTTATTTGTGGGGTACAGCAAACGGGCCGTCGTCTTCAACTCAAAAGTAAATCTAGCTAGTCTTCACTACATCGGAAATTCAGGGTGAGCTAATGCGTCTAGCTTGGACTGGATCTTCTTCTTCAAGTCTTGATGCCTTGAACTTCCGGCATGGACTAACGTTTATTTGTTTTAGCTTCTTAGACATTTTTATTTTAGTAATTTGATCATAGATGTTCTTGTGATGATGACTTCCAGATTTTGGGGAATAATAGTTGTTGAATTTTACTAGTTATTGAATTGGTTTTTATTAATGAGTTAAGTCTTCCGCATTATTTTCTGTTGTTATACATTGAAATGTTAAGGTTTAGATTGGTTGGTTCGCTCACATAGGAGGGTAAATGTGGGTGCCAGTCGCGGCCCCGATTTGGGTCGTGACAAACTTGGTATCAGAGCATTAGGTTCGTTGGTCTCATCACACAAGAACGAGTCTAGTAGAGTCTTAAGGAACGGTAGGGGGACGCCTTTACTTTTCTTTGAGAGGCTATAAGACTTTAGGAAAATTCCATTCTTTCATTCTTTCTTTCGTGCTACTACTTGAGTCCAATTGGTATCTAGGTGATACAAATTGGTATCTGACCATCTTCACTCTATTTCGCAGATGGTTAGAACTAGAGCAACGACCGCNGCCGTCGTCTTCAACTCAACAGTAAATCTAGCCAGTCTTCACTACATCGGAAATTCAGGGTGAGCTAATGCGTCTAGCTTGGACTGGATCTTCTTCTTCAAGTCTTGATGCCTTGAACTTCCGGCATGGACTAGCGTTTATTTGTTTTAGCTTCTTAGACATTTTTTAGTTTAGTAATTTGATCATAGATGTTCTTGTGATGATGACTTCCAGATTTTGGGGAATAATAGATGTTGAATTTTAGTAGTTATTGAATTGGTTTTTATTAATGAGTTAAGTCTTCCGCATTATTTTCTGTTGTTATACATTGAAATGTTAAGGTTAGATTGGTTGGTTCGCTCACATAGGAGGGTAAATGTGGGTGCCAGTCGCGGCCCCGATTTGGGTCGTGACAAACTTGGTATCAGAGCATTAGGTTCGTTGGTCTCATCACACAAGAACGAGTCTAGTAGAGTCTTAAGGAACAGTAGGGGGACGCCTTTACTTTTCTTTGAGAGGCTATAAGACTTTAGGAAAATTCCATTCTTTCATTCTTTCTTTCGTGCTATTACTTGGATCCAATTGGTATCTAGGTGATACAAATTGGTATCTGACCATCTTCACTCTATTTCGCAGATTGTTAGAACTAGAGCAACGACCGCACCAGCAGTGACACCGGCAAGACAGGATGCATCTGAGCCAGCCACTGGGGCTGTAGCTCGAGGAGGATCAGTGGCAAGAGGCCGTGGTAGAGGTCATGGGAGGACATCCTCTAGAGGAAGAGGACGAACACCTAGCCCATCTGGTACTAGGGCAGTGACTCCTCCACCGACTGAGGAAGCGATAAGAGAGGGTGAGGAAGGACGAGCACCTAGCCCATCAGGAGTGTAACACCTTTCAGACCTCGTCATGCCTTGAGCACTAGCAGTTTCAATAACAAACTTAGGCTTGACGAGAGTTTTTGATGGCACCAAGGCAACAACCTTTGAAGGTGTCAAAATAAAAAAAACTCTCTCTTCTCTTTGACGCTTAAATCAGCGACAACCATTTCCAATTCATCGTGAACGATGGGAGTAATCATCTTTGTTCCGCACCAGTCTTCGTCTGTCTCGATCATGTTGACATTACTGCCTCCATGATTCCGCAACAGGTTTGTGTTAAAATTTGGTACCTCTGGTTGGAGAGAGACTATCTCTTGATCAATCAGATCCTTAATTTTGTTCTTGAGGTTGATACAATCTTCAGTATCGTACCCGACGCTGTTGAAATGATAAGCACATCTCTGATGGGGTTTGTAGAACTTTGAATTGACATCCACGGGTTTGGGCCCCACAGGGTAGCTGTATCCAACCGCAACCAGTCTCTCATATAGTTTGGTATGGCTTTCAGTGAGTGCAGTAAAGTTCCTTGAATACCTCTCTCACATCTGGGTCGGGGAGGGTCATAATTGCTTTGTTGAGGAGGAGGCACTGGTTGATAATTTGTGGTATTTGGACGGGGAGCTTGGATTCTAGGATATGGATTTGTTTGGTAATTTGGCAATGGAGCTTGGTAATTCGGAGGAGGATTTTGGTACAATAGAGCTTTGACTTGATAAATAGGAGGGGGTACTCGGTATCTCAACTGTATGTTAGCGCAGTTGGGAGCAACACCCTGGTTGGGAGATAGAATTGGATAAGGTAGAGGATGATTTTGGTAAATGGGAGATGGAATTTGGTAATTGAGGGGCTTACTTTGGTATACGGTAGCTTGGACGTTTGGATAAATGGAGGTAGCATTTTGATTATTGGGATGACTAGATTGTGTGTAACAATATTGGTTGGATTTTGGGGAAGGCCGGGAACGACCTTGGGAATATGATGAGCATCTGGGTTTTTCCTTTCCCATATGAAATAGCAGCAACTTCTTCTCTTTTCTTTCTCAATAACCCTGAAGATCCAGGTGTTGCGGCTACACGGGCTATCTTTCCTGATTTTAAACCGTCTTCGATAGTCTCACCAATCTTAACTATCTCGGCAAACATTGCTCCAATGAGCAATATGATTATGTCATAATATTTCGGCTCTTGAACACGTACGAACACTTCAACGATTTCTTTCTCAGTCATGGATGGACTTACCCTTGCCGCTTCTTCTCTCCACCTATAGGCAAAATCCTTATGGATTTTGGCTGACTTTTGCTTCATCTTCTCCAAAAAGGATCGACCGAGAACAATTTCTACGTTGTAAGCAAATCAATCGAGAGCTTCTCCACACAGGCTTCGGTTGAAAAGCCGCATCAACAAAGCTTCGTCTCTTCCAACTCCCACGAGCTGGTCACAGTAGGCTCTCAAATGAGACATAGAGTTGCCCACTCCTCCGAAGGTGTCAAACTTTGGAATCTTGAACCCCTCTGGAAGGTCCAAATTTGGGTGGATACACAATTCCTCGTAACTAAGTCCGGTGACGTCAGGGATGCATTGTATCATCTTCATGGCCTTCTTGATCTCCTCTTTTATATCAACCCTTACATCTTCCTTTGACCTCCATTCTTTTTCTTGTTCCTCGTAATGGTCCAACTCAGAACTGTGCACATCGTGCTCAGCACGGACGGGAACTTGGAAAGTGGATCTCTTTGGCAGGGGTGGAGCTAGTGAGGGACTTTGAGCGTTCTCGGAAGTTTGGTAATTCTGTGGGTAGGCATGAGGATTGGTGTTTTTATTTAAATGGTGATGAAGTGTTTGGGGATTGAAAGCATTTTGGTTTTGATTTTGATTTTGTGGTGGTGGAGCGTTTTTATGGTGAGTATTTTGAGGATGGGGTGGCATTTGAGGATTGTTGTTTTGAAGAGGATATGGATTTTGGTAGGATGCAGAAGCATATTGGGGATTTTTAGTAGTCAGATCTATAACCGATGGATTCTGAATAGGTGTAGATGGATAGTTCTGAGTTAGATCCATATTTGAGGAAGGGAAGTAGATTTGAGGCTTCCCATCGGCGGCGTTAGCAGCGAATCCTGGTGGAGCCAGATCCTGTCTCCGTTGCATGTCCACCCTCATCTCTGCAATCTGCTGCATCAGCTTCATAATCAACTCATTCTGTTCTGCTGCGATGGGTTGAGCCACAACAACATCAGTAAGAATCACTTCTTCATTATTATCCCCCATAACTGCCTTTCCTCTGTTTGAGCTTTGTCTAGGAAAGGAATCTTTGGGACATTTTGATCTGGTGAAATAAGGATGATCTACCAGCTTTTGATCGACATAAATCAGTTTCAAAGTACCTGAAAAGGAAAACCACTTAAAGGCAGATTTGTCCGTGCATATTTAGAGTATCAAATGCATGATATCACATAGAGAGCAAATAAGCACACAAGTTGCTTTGTTTGAGGATATCTTTAACCCACGAGTGAGGACGGAAACACATTTTTTAACAAACACGAATTTGTTTGTTTTAGTTTTGACGCTTGTCTCAGGAAGGCTAAATCATGTTGAGCTACGGTCTTTTTGCAGCTGCTCTTTGACGTCTGTTGATCCGGTCTTCGTATCTTCTCGTAACATGAAGGGAAAATGATTTTTTTTTAAAATAGGGGTCGGGCATAGGAAGGCAGCCTACGTATCTCACAAGGAGAATTTAATCCCAACGTAGTTCTATGACAAGATAAAACATTTTCATTCATTCGTTCATTACGATTAAAAGTAAATTGAAAGGCAACAACAGAGCTTTTAAAAGATGAAATGATATGACACGTTAGTCATTTCTCTTCGTGTTGCAGCATTATTTTCTTCCTTTCAGACGACCTAGGAATGGAGGCTTGTAGACGATTTCCTCACCGTCATCCTCCTCAGTCACTTCAGGGTGATCTTTGTCGGGAGCACTATTGGCTGCTCCTTGCTCATAGGCGGGGTATTTTCCGCCCATCAGGTTGCTATGGACTATAAGCCCCTTGTAAAGTAACACACTTTTAGCTAACAGAGCGGCGGTCTCCGAATCTATCCTCGCCTCTCTCGCTTCTATTTCTTGCACTTTCAACAAAAGCGTGTCAAACTTCTCTCTCAATCCCTTTGTATCCATCTCAACATCTTTCTTTCTTCTCATCTGTGATGTCAGATCCTCATTCAACGTCACAGCTGCAGCTTTATAAATTGCGGTGACCATATCAACTCTGAGCCCTTCTTCCTTGGCTTCTTGAATATCCCGAGTGATCCGTTCGATCTTTCTCCATAGTTCTTATTCAGTGAGTTCCATCTGGATGTTCCTGCCCTTGTACATAGCAATAATTTGCCTTTCCTGAGACGGTAGAACAGTGTTTTAGGATTTGTGGTATAGGAGGAGGTCTATTGAGTGAGAAACTTAAGACTTGAAAACTTTGGTCGGACATTTTGTAATAGTGGCTTCTATATATTTTTTGAAAATTTCTGGGTAGGAGTGACTTTACAATATCCTCATTTATATCAAAATAACACATAAGCAGTTAAACATACATATATCGCGTCCTAATCATGCATGTGACCCTTTTGTTCCAAGGGTAGGCCTAGCGATCTAAGGATGTATTGCGTCATTTAAACAAATCGTTGTATCCCCAAAATAAACTTCACTAAACATCATAGCGTTCATTACATAATTTTATATCAAATGGGATTCATTTAGGAAGGCGGATGTGATACAAAATACAGATAGAAACAATCCCACACAGGGGAGTTAAAAGGTTGATGGCTCGGCTCCTCTTTTGGCCTTCTCTACTTCTTCGCGGATGATGCAGTTGCTGGTGAACACGTACGGCTCAGCGAAAAAAGCTTTGGAATATGTTGGAACGGCTCATAAATTGTTCATCTGATCGTCCAGGGTCGTGTCCAAATGCATCAGACAAGCCCTTGTGTCGGCTAGATCTTGTGACGTCACAACTAAAACCCTTTCTCTTTCTAACTCTCGAAATTGGTACTCTCGCTCCTTTTGTTGAAATTCTTGCTACTTCTGAATTCTTGCTCCCTTCGGTCCCATTCCTGCTGAAAGTGGTATGCATGGATCTGAAGCCTTGTCTATACGTCTTCCATTTCTCAACTTGTGCGTGGTATCGGATTCACTACACCATGCAGATCATTCTGCAACCATGTCTTGTATTCGTCGACATACCCAACTTCATATCTATTCTTGGATATATCCCACGTCATGTTTACACGTCCGGCCCATTCATGGACGATGATCTTAGCGAAAGGTATTTTGCCGTTCTTGTCGTAATCGACAACAAAAGAGCTAGCATCCCCTTGGACGGGTATGACTTGTGTTCTACTATATTGTGGCATCACTCTTGTCAGGTCGTAGGGCCGCAATCCTCTAATGCCAGGAAGGACTAAAAATGGAAGCTTGGCCCCTTGTGCCGCTATCCTCCCAAACTTGAAGTTCGGTAACATCCACTGTATATCTCCTTCTTTCAGATCATAAAATACCCTCGCCCACGCATCCCTGGTGGTATGAATTGGAAATCTGCGGACACTTAGATAGAATTCATAATTATTAAGAGGACTCGTCTGGCTTTGTTTGGCCAAATCGTATGGCCGGGCACCTTCTCTCTTACAGAGATGCTGAATCAACCACCATTGAAGTAGAATGTTGCAACCTTTGAAAAACGGGAACCTATTTTTACACTGACTTAAAGATCGATAAATATCAGCCAAAATGATGGGGGTCAAGCTACAATACTTCTTTTGTTCTTGTTTTTTACCAATTCCTCTAAACATGGCGTCCATTACCATCACGACCCGGGTGTTGATTTCCTATCCTTCATCTTTAGGGAACACCATAGTTCTTTAAAGGAACACAGAGAAAGCGATAGTCTGAGTTTTCCTCCACGTGTTGTGATAGTGGAATTCATTCGGAAATAGTCTGAAATAGCTGTCATGCCCCCATCTGATGAAAAATCTCATTAGGGGTATATCGTGGGCTTCCAACCAGTTCGCATTTACTAGTTACAATATATTCTTCAATTCTTTTCTAGTTGGCCTCTCTGGAAGAAGTATGTGATGATTTGAACATTTTTTCCTTTTGCCACATGTCCCAATAGAGTCCAGAAATATGATCGTCCTATTGACTCGTGGGCTCTTTGGACTCTAGGTGGTCATTTTAATGGGCCCAACACTCATTGGGTGTTGGTTCGCATAAGGCCAATGCGCTATTTTTGGGATTGGATTTCGCTCTATCACATAACTTCTCATCGATAAATTTTTACATGTGTTCTATAGAATTGAAAATTCCACTTAAATCATATCCTCTGCCAATGTTGGTTGTTAAAAAAATCAATTATAATTAGTGGAAGAAATGTCGGTAAAGAAAAGAAAATGCTAATGAAGAACCATCAATGTAATAATAAAAAATGTATAGGTTAAAAAGTGTTTTCTTCAAGTAGGTGAGTCCTTTGCAGTGCAACTATTTATTACCAACACTTTCTGAAGTCACCATATTTATCCAAAAACTATTTGTCTGAATATATATAGGGAAAATACGTAAAATAATAATAAAATATATTTAAATTGTCAATCATATAAACTGAGAAGAGATTTATTCAATTGAAGCAGATTATCATTATTGGGTCACTCCTCCAATACATCAATCATAGTCCTTCTTGAATTTCACCGAGCACATTCATCTTTTCTTCAAATTATGTCTTGTCAAAATCATCAAGAACAAGGACTAAAAGGTCACAATCAATTAGCTACGATTTACTAAAAATACAATTATAAGAATGTTATACGTTCTCCTAAGCAATGAAAAATAAGACAACACGTGATCTAAATGAGTTACTTCTTCCCTATAAATACCATAAGTTTACCCTTTTGATGAGGACACATCAAGTTTACAAGAACTGACAAAATTATTGTTTACTACCAGTTACAAAGTCACAAGTCATTATGAAATCAAATCATTCAAACATATAGTGCAGAAGTTGAATGTAGAAATACATACCACATACCTCTCACAACTAACAATTTCACTTCATTTTCATTTGTTTCCCTCACAAACTCCATTCATGCATATCTCTCCAATAATTCAAGCCTACAACTATGTTCAAAATTACTTATACTAAATTGATAGGAAATTTCATAACGTTATTAATATTTGGAAGTACATATATAAAGGTTTAAGAAAATGTTCATTTATACTGGTTTTAGAGTAATAAACAAATAAACTGCATTCAC
The DNA here is from genome assembly GCA_032847665.1 of Solanum chilense. NCBI lineage: Eukaryota > Viridiplantae > Streptophyta > Magnoliopsida > Solanales > Solanaceae > Solanum > Solanum chilense. The sequence goes on along the minus strand of CM064963.1, from coordinate 68,831,702 downwards.
AAAAAATAATGTTTCTTTACTTGCAAAGACCAACGTAAGGCAAAGTAACCTCTAAAAAACTGAAAAGTATAACAAAAGATAAAAATATATCGTGTCATCCAAAAATCCTACATATTACAGAAGGAAATGAATCCTAAGGCCATAAATATTAGCTTCTTTATTCATAAAAAGTAATGTTATCAGGAAAGCTCAATCGTAGAGCAAAGAAACTCTTAAAATGCACAACTCTCATAAACTCTCCAGACAAAATTTCTTCAAGTGAAAAGAAAGATTACAAATCAAAAGAGAATATTAGTTGAATTGAAAGGAATAACATAAAGAAACTTACAAGACACAGACACAAGGAGAAATGTTACGAAAACAACCAGAATTATATCTAGGAAACATCACTAAGCAGATTTGCAACTTTCACATATACATACCAGAATATCTAATGAAATTTATTTTGTTTAATTGTAGTTGAAATTAAGAACTATAGTTTTGATGTTATGTTGATTAGAGTAGAAAGTATATATGTAAAACTTTAGGAAAGGTCAAATACATATCTTCAAAAATTCTATGCATAAATGGTACAAATCAAGTTATAATAATGTTTCTCCAGTGCTTGTATTCAAATTTTACTATACATGTTCTCTAAATTGGTCAAACATCTTAGTCAAATCGGCTCAGACTTCTTTCTTTAGAAAATTGGTATATCAATTTTATTGTACAATTTAAACTGCAGTGTATGATAATTATACATCATATCATAGAAAACTATTTTCTATAGTCAGTTACTTATCCCTTTGAGTCAAGTCTAGTTATAACTATTTGTCTTGATCCTTCTACCCCTGCTCCCTCTTTCCATTGCTTACTTGAGAGAGGGTATTAAGAGTGAAGCTAATAGAAGTTGAACGTAAAAATATATTATTGGATGAGTTATTCAAATAGCAAACCATCATATACCAATATACCTTGCCTCAACAAAACAAAGGAACAAAGAGTAACACCATGATCAAATTAAGCATGAAAAATCAATTCTTTTAATGGAATGCCCTCCGGTGGTTCTTAGAGGCAGGTCAATAACCCTTTAAATAGACATAAGACTCTCTTTTTTAAAAAATATTAAAGAATAATTGTCTCCATATTAATCTAGTTGCCTCGGCATTTTCAAGCATCACCCAAAATGAAATCAGGAACCTATCATAGTATATCTTAATTGATATTTTATCAAGAAGTTAAATACGAAGTAGGTTAAATATTAGAGATCTTTCAAAATAAAACTGATAGCATCATAGTTGCTAATCAAACAAAAGAACGACCACCCTGATTTCTTCCCAAGAAAATATCAGAATGTATGCATGTAATGTATCAGTAAATCACTTGAAGACTACAAAAGAGGGGCCACTTTTTGAAAGGATTTCTGTTATACAAAATGTTGATATGTATAATAAGTATGAAAAGAAACATTCGGAAAAAGGATGTATATTTGGTACAGATACAGCTGTGCGCATAGAGAAATTAGTAACAAAGAGAGAATATTGGAGAGAAAAGAGCGATTAATTTAGAAGTACTTGGACAACTAAAAAATGGCATGGAAATAAAACCATAAGAGTACCTTCCAAAAAGAATAAAGTTATTCTTTACACAATGATACAATAAGAAAGAAAATTAGAAGCTAAAAATATAGAGTTATCCAATGATATGGTGATGATTTTTGAATATATTAGATAATTTACTATATTAGATTCAAGATTTTATCTTCAAATGGAGTTGAGCGTATTATCTATGTGTCAATACCAACATCAAGGATCAGAAGTAACGTGAGAGGCATTGGAGTAGTCAAGTGCAAATACCATATAAAAGTGATAGTCCTAATCGATGGTTGTAAAAATGAAGGACACAATATATATTGAATAAGTTGAAAATAGAAAATCAACATGATTGACGAACATTATCAACATATTGAAATAATACATTCCAAGAATTTAAAAGCTAGTGAATAAACTTTGATATAAAGTTAAAAGAAGCCTAAGAGGGAAAGAAAATTTTTCGTATTCACAAAGGCAACTATGAACTCCAAATGAAAAGTCTATTGTACTAAAGTTCAAATTTGCATAAAGCTTGTAAGTATTGTGATATTGTATGTCATAATTGTGATATTGTCTGCCATAATTGTAAGTTTTTTCTTGAAAGACTTCACACCATAAAGAGATTCTACATCTTATATGTAGTTTTCAATCTTTTCTAAAGAGATGCAATAGCTCTCTAGATTAAGTCCAATAATGTGTCAACACGACCATAATGAACATAAAAGATACGGATTTTGTGGCTCTTAGTAAATTTAACTAATAACAACAACCCTTTATATCTTAATCCCCATTTGTAAGCATGTAACGAAAAAACGAACGAACTTTTTGTTTTCCATAAGTATTTAGCCCTCACTTTCTAGATGACCAAACCTTGTAGATTAATACAAATACAACCATTATCTATGTACATGAAGTGATGTACAATCTAGAATAAATATGAACAAATATAGAAAAGAGAAGCTCACTGAGGCGTGATCATCAAGTGCATATCATTCAGGAACATTGAGAATAAAGTATTTTTGACTGTACCTTAAACATACCATATCTCACACAAAGATGAAGAGACATGCACTGAGTCTCACATTTGTTTTGCTCCATTTTACAATGATCCATCACTACACATCCCCTCAGATTTGGTTGATATTTTCGATAATAATAACCCTACAGTATAAAAATCATGTAAATATCAAATGTATAAATGAAGAATGATATTTGTAAGGAAATGAAATGAAAAAATCTTTTACCTGGTTCGAAGATACTATCAAACACCTTTGTTGCACCAATTCTTAATTTAAGTTAACCATGAAATATAAATTTTAACGGCAGAACACAAAATTTGCTACATGTTTCATAAGATTACACCTGAATAACTCAATTCAAACATGAATATTCAAATTCATAACCCAAAAAATAAACGACGATATAAAGATAACGAGAGTGCGATAACTAAACAACAATTGCTTTAAAACCTAAAAAAACATAATTAAATAGCCAAGCAAAACATTTCACCATTGTCGGTGCCATGTTTTTCCAAATAGCTTTACATGGACCCTTGAGACTTTCTGCCATCTCAAATAGACTTGGATTATGAAGCATGATGAAATTTGAGAACCATTAAAAAGAAAATTTGTATAGTTTTAGAGAGAGAAATTATGTGAAATTGGAAATCAATTTAAGAAAACAGTGTCATATGAAAATGAAGGAAATAAAATTAAGTGAAAATTTACATGTGGTTTGATGAGAAAGAAGTGCAATACACGTGTAGACTTACTTTCACACTGAAAATAAAATGATATTCAATGACCAATCAAACTCGTCCAAGTTTATAGTACAACTTATAATGTTGATGGTACAATTTTTAATTGCATTGTTCGTCCTTTCAAACTACCTTTTCTAAACAAGGGATATGATAGGATGAGAAAACATTTATGTGTGCTGACATGTTGTGCATTTATTAATGGAAAAATAACTTAAATATACAACTACAAGTTTATTATTCTCTAATTTTCCCTACTTTTTAAAAAAATTACTTAAATTCCTTTTTTATTTTGTAATCGTAATATTGTAGATACATAACACTCTCTCTCATCGGACACACGTTTCATCCCTATATCATGCCTATTTTTTCTCCACAAATACACTCAATCAACTGAATCCTTTTTATCCATAACTACACTCAATATATCAATTTTGAATTTCAAATTATTACTCTCTCAATCAAATACATTTCTTAACAACATAAATCTGAATTTTGAAAATTGCACTTTGTTAAATCTGTATGATACATACGTTTATTCTTTGAGTCTTCTTTTTCTTCTTCGCATTATCCTTTGAATTTGAGGAAGGAGCTAAACAAAGATATTTCGTAATTTTCTAATGAAAGGTTGAAAAAATACCCCCCCCAAAAAAGAGAAAAATATCAACAACTGTTATTGTCAGACCCACATTTCTTAGGGTATGTCTTTTTTATTCTTCCTTAAATTGTTTTGAAAGATATAATACGTTTGATACATATTTTTATAATGTGTTGTAGTGTTTAGTCGATTTAATGATAAATGAATTAAATGTGTATCAGATGTTTTTTTACGTATCATGAATCTTTGAAAACTAGTATCATGTATCATAAAGGGACTTGTTTTTTTTATTTAGAATGTATATTCAATATCATTAAAAATTGAATTTTTTTCAAATTGCAGCACTCAAGTACAAGATAAAAAAAAGATACCAACAGATCCCATAAGGTTTGCTGTCAATTTTAGAAACAAATTTCTGAAGGATTTTCAAGCCTCTATAAGGGAGATGTATTCTAACTGTTTAGGGATATAATATTTGGACCCTTTTTAGATATTACTAAATGTAATTTTCAGTCCAAATCACTAAGTGATTGCTGTTGTTAGAGTTGGAACAAGGCAACTCTAATGTGTTGCATATTAGACATGCAAATAAGCGTATCCTAATGTTTGGTATAGATGAATTTGCAACAATAACTGGAGTTAAAGTCAAAGGCAATACTAATGATTTCCAATACCCAGAATCAACTCCCTGTATGCTATTCCAGAAGTTTTTTTCCAGTGTAGTGAATAGTGTTACCAAGAATTAACTAGTCCAATAGTTTAAGATGGGCAACTGGGGAAACGATCAGGATGCACTACAAATGTCTATGTTGTTCTTTATTCATACATTCGTCTTGACTAATCTTGATAATACAATTAAATGTATTGTGAATTTTCTAATGGTTCCAGATGGTAGATATCGAGATTATCCTTGGGGTTAGCTTTCATTCTCAAAGCTCATCAGTTCACTAAGACAGGATTTTGATGTTAGAAAAAAATGGTATCAATTATATGGACTGCCGTATAAACTATATATATATATATATATATATATATATATATATATATATATATATATATATATATATATACGAATGTGCATCTTTGAAAATGCTGTGAAAGAACGAAATGTCTCTAACAATCATTTTCGATCGTTTAGAGCACTAGAATTCTTTTTATGCCAGAAAATACTTTTCGACAGATTTAAAGAGGTGTTTTGGACTATTTGTAATTATAATTATGTAATTAGTGGTATTGTTTTAATAATTTATAGAGTTGGTGGTTAAAGAAAATAACATTTAAATTTAGTAATGGGTCACTTTTACCATGATTATAATTGGTTATATAAGAATTTTGGAAAAGATATAATCTTGAAAAGAAAGGATAGGGAAAAAATAAACCTAGCAAATCTTCCTGCGGTGTCTAAGAGAACTAGCGAATCAGGTAATATTCTAAGTGTTAAATATATTTCGCTATTGATTTATGTCCCAATTTTATTAAATTGATTATGTAATTAAGGTTGGGTTGAAATTGAGGTTAGATAGTAGCATTGGGTTGGACACGAGATTAACTCCATTAATTTGTTAAGTTTCTAGTGAGATTATTTTAAGGAGTTAATAAAGGTATCTTGAAAATCATAATAAGATGGCTCTCCTGTAAAAACTATTGATCGACTATAACGTCGCTTACATATTTACTTATGTTGTTAACCGTCTATGGCCATGAAAAAACTTAAGATAACAACAAGCATATGATCAAAAACTCAATACCTCACTAAGTATGTAGACTTAAAAAGAAAGTTATTAATCCATATCTTTAATAGTTGAACATATGTCAATTAGATAACGGCATAGAGAATATGATGGTATCCCAGGTATATGTTGGTTGACGGTGCTCGTGCGTAATGGTCATTAAGCGTTGATTGTTGTTGTATACCAGTTGCACACAAACTCTTGAAAGAGAATCAATTGGAGCATTTTATATATAAAGAAAATTCAGCATGTGCCTTTGATGAAATTGAAAAGCAAAACATTTTAAATTTTGTATGGAGAAACATAAATGCTACTGCTATTATTCTCAAATGTCCACTACTGCTTAGGTGCTCAGTAAATTGAGTTTTTTCATATATGAATAGAATTACAGTTGGTTGAGCTTACCACTAGTTTCCTCACCAGTGGTATAGGAATTAAGCTTATTAATATTATTATCATGTTATAAAGTTGAGTTTTTAATATATTTATATAGGTCATTGAATATTAGTTTTATTGAATTACTTAATTTTCATTAAATTATGCTAATTGGAGGAACTAAGACTTATCTTTAGGTTGAACTTTAAGATATTGAATATACAATTAGGTGGATTGATGGGTATAGGATAGACACAGAATAAAGAAGTATTGATGAAATAAAATAATAAGATAATTGGATCGGAGTGCACGTTCCTAAACGGTATTATTGGATCGGAGTGTCACATTCTGACACGATATTATGGGATCGGAGTGTCACATTCCAACACGGTATATCGAATCGGAGTGTCACATTACCACACGGTATATGGAATCGGAGTGTCACGTTCCGACACAATAACATGAAAGGAAAGGAATCTTGAAGTAACATAATATACTTAACCTCAAAGAACCTATCTTTCAAATGAGTATGGTGTGGAGGCATGAGTCCTCATAGGTGTGCTTGATGTTGTGATTGATTGTGTACCTGTTATGGTGTTGTTGTCAATGATTCGTGTGTTTTGTTGCTTGCCACCTGTTAAGTATTGTAGTTGTTTTTATATTATTATTCAACATATATTGTTTTCTATTTTGAGTTTGCCGATGATACCTACTCAGTACGTGTTCCTTGTACTGACCCCTACTTGTATTTTCTTTTCTGTTCTTTTGTGGAGTGCAACAAGTGTACCATCGACTTCTACTTGCCCTCAGCTCTAGCCAGTCTCCAGCACATCAGAGTTCAGGGTGAGCTAAAAATTCTAGCTCGTGATGGATTCTCTCATTCACGTCTTGATGTGTTTGAATTTCGAACATGGACCATCTTTTTGCTTATTTTGGTTTTCTTAAACACTCTTAGACTTGATAATTGAAAATAGATGTCCTTGACGTGATGACTATTAGATTTTGGGATGATAAGTATTAAACTTTAGAAACTTATTTAAATTGGTTGCTTAGTATCTTTTGGAGCTTCCATATTATTTATATTATTTATAGTTGAACTATTGGTATATGTTGGGGTTTAGATGTGTTGGTTCACCCACCTAAGGAGGTAAGTGTGGATGCCACTCACGAATCATTTTGGGTCGTGATAAACTTGGAATCAGAGCGTTAGGTTCGTTGGTCTCATCACACAAGAACAAGTCTAGTAGAGTCTTGAGGAACGGTATGGAGACGCCTTTACTTTTCTTCGAGAGGCAATAGGAATTTAGGAAAACCTTATTCTTTCTTTCTTTCGTGCTATTACATGGATCCAATTGGCATCTGGGGTGATACAAATTGGTATCTGACCTTCTAACTCTAATTCGCAGATGGTTAGAACTAGAGCAACACCTGGTCCAGCTAGGAATAGATCAGTGACTCCTCCACCGACTGATGAGGTAGTAAGAGAGGGTAAAGAAGGGGAAAATGAGCAGGTTCAGGATGAGGAAGTACCACCCCAGCCTACCCCAGAGATGATTAATCAGGTTCTTACTTATATTAGCGGGTTATCTGATCAGGGACACACACCTCGATTGTTTTCTGCACCAGCACCTCAGGTTCAGGGAGTACAACATGCAGCTGGTGTGGCTCCCCGCATGGATGCGTCACTCGAAGTAGGCACGCTTCCTCGATTGACTATAGGGTCTATAATGACAGGTGATCAGCATGAACTTTTCATTAAGTTGTTAAAGTTGAAACCTCCAGTCTTCAAGGGTGCTGAATATGAAGATGCCTATGATTTTCTGGTTGATTGTCATGAGCTGCAACATAAGATGGACATAGTAGAATGATTTGGTGTTGAGTTTGTGACCTACCTATTTCAGTGGAATGCCAAAATATGGTGGCGGTCGTATGTTGAGTGTCAACCAGCAAGGGCACCACCTATGACTTGGGCATCATTTTCTAGCTTATTTATGGAGAAGTATATACCCCAGACTTTGAGGGATAGGAGGAGAGATGAGTTCCTGAGCCTAGAGTAAGGAAGGATGTCTGTTGCTACTTATGAGGCCAAAATTCGTGCACTATCCTGGTATGCCAGTCACCTTTGCTTTAGTCCATAAGGGCGGATTTGCCGCTTTGTGAAAGGATTGAGGTCAGATTTGTAGATTCCAGCCTTATAAGTAGCTGCTGCTGCAAAATCCTTTCAGGAAGTGGTTGATTTTGTGATAGAGGTAGAAGGGATGAATCTAGATGACTTCACCACAACATCGACATTTAAGAAGTTTCGTAAGGGAGGTGATTTTAGTGGTTCTTACTCCAGAGGGAAGAGTTCAGGAGGTTATCCAGCCCATCCTATTCAGTCTTTATTGCAGGCTTCTGCTGGGGGTCCATCGCAGACCAGTCAGCCTTTTTCTGAGTTTGGAGGTTATCTCCAGACTTCTTCATTTTCACAGAGACTTATACTTGACTCCAGGAATTGTAATGGATGTGGAGAGGCTAGATATATTAGAAAATATTGTCCAAAATAGAATTACAGACCCCTAGTAGTTAGAGGTAGCGGTGGTCATGGTAGAGGCCGCCATTTTGGAGGACGTGGTGGCCAAGGTAATGGTGGTCACCAGTTCAGTCGTGGTGGCAGGCAAGTTGGAACTACTGCAGTGCAGCTTGGTAGGGGCAATGGACAGACAGGTGATAGGGCTCATTGTTATGCTTTCCCCGGGAGGTCTGAAGCAGAGACATCTAATGCTGTTATTAGAGGTACTCTTTTGGTCTGTGATTGCATGGCTTTTGTATTGTTTGATCCTGGATCCACGTTTTCATATGTATCTTCCTCATTTGCTACTGGTCTTGATTTATATTGTGATTTGCTTGACATGCCTATTTGTGTCTCTACTCCTGTGGGTTAGAAGGTGTATAGGTCTTGCCTTGTGACTTTTGTGGGTAGAAATACTTATTTATATTTGATTATTCTAGAGATGGTTGATTTTGATGTAATTATGGGTATGCCTTGACTTTCTCCAAATTTTGCAATCTTAGATTGTAATGCTAAAATTGTGACATTGGCCAAGCCTGGGACAGACTCGCTAGTGTGGGAGGGTGACTATATTTCCACTCCAATTCGTATTATGTCTTGTCTTCGTGCTAAGAGAATGGTGAGTAAGGGTTTTTTAGCTTTCTTGGCACATCTCATGGATGATACTTCCAAAGTACCTTCGATTGAGTCTGTTTCGATAGTTCGTGAGTTTCTAGATGTGTTTCCTACAGACCTTCCTGGTATGCCACTTGATAGGGATATTAATTTTTGTATTGATCTGGGTCCGGGTACTCGCTCAATTTCCATTCCCCCTAATATAATGGCTCCAGCTCAGTTAAGGGAGTTAAAGGCCCAACTTCAGGATTTGTTAGGTAAAGGTTTTATTAGACCAAGTGCATCCCCTTGGGGTGCTCCTGTTTTATTTGTGAAGAAGAAAGATGGAAGTTTTCGGATGTCCATAGACTATGAGCAGCTGAATAAGGTAACTATTAAGAACAAGTATCCCATTCCTCGCATTGATGATTTGTTCGATCAGTTACAAAGTGCTTGTGTCTTCTCTAAAATTGATACGAGATCCGGTTATCATTCATTGAAAATACGGGCAACAGATGTGCGAAAGACTGCTTTTCGAACCAGGTATGTGCATTATGAATTCCTAGTAATGTCTTTTGGGCTTACTAATGCCTCTGCTGCTTTCATCGGCCTGATGAACGGGATGTTTAAGCCATATCTGGACCTCTTTGTAATTATATTTGTTGATGATATACTGATATAGTCAAAGAGTAGGAAAGAACATGAGGAGCATTTGAGAATTGTATTGGAGTTGTTAAGGGAGAAAAAAATTTTATGCCAAATTCTCCAAGTGTGAGTTTTGGCTCGATTCAGTGTCCTTCTTGGGGCACGTGGTTTCTAGGGATGGAGTGATTGTGGATCCTTTTAAGATTGAAGCAGTGAAGAGTTGGGTAAGACCTACTAATGTTTCAAAGGTAAGGAGCTTTGTTGGTTTAGCTAGCTACTACCGCTGATTCGTCAAGGGATTTTTTCTATTGCTTCGCAGCTCACAAATTTGACTAAGCAGAATGTTCCATTTGTATGGTTGGATGAATGCGAAGAAAGCTTCTAGAAACTTAAGACCTTGTTGACTACTGCACCAATTCTTACCTTGCCAGTGGAAGGTAAGAATTTTATTGTTTATTGTTATGCATCTTATTCTGGTTTTGGTGCAGTGCTAATGCAAGAGAGGAATGTAATTGCTTATGCTTCAGCCAATTGAAAGTGCATGAACGTAACTATCCGACCCATGATATGGAGTTGGGTGCAGTTGTATTTGCATTAAAGCAATGGAGACATTATCTATATGAGATCAAGTGTGAAGTCTATACAGATCATCGTAGTTTACAATATGTCATTACTCAGAAAGATTTGAATTTGAGAAAGAGGAGGTGGATGGAACTATTGAAAGACTCTGATATTACTATTTTGTATCATCCAGGAAAAGTTAATGTTGTGGCAGATGCTTTAAGTAGAAAAGCAGGGAGCATGGGTAGTTTAGCCCACATACAGGTTTCTAGACGCCCATTTGCTAGAGAGGTTCAGACTCTGGCTAACGACTTTATGAGGCTGGAGGTACTAGAGAAAGGAGGATTTTTGGCTTGTGTGGAGGCAATATATTCTTTTCTTGACAAGATTAAGGGAAATGAGTTGCTGATGAGAAGCTGAGCCAAATTTAAGATATGGTATTGCGAGGAGAGGATAAAGAGGCAGAAATTAATGAAGAAGGCGTATTGAGGATTAAGGGAAGGGTATGTGTGCCCCGTGTGGATTATTTGATTCACACTATTCTTAGATAGGCTCATATTTCAAGGATTCTATACATCCTGGTGCAACCAAGATGTATCGTGATCTAAAGCAACATTTTTTGTGGAATAGAATGAAGCGTGACATTGTTGATTTAGTTGCCCAATGCCAAATTGTCAGCAGGTGGAGGGACACTTCAAAGAATGCCCATTCCTAAATAGAAGTGGGAAAGAATCGCAATGGATTTCGTAGTTGGTCTTTCAAAGACATTGGGTAAGTTTGATCTATTTGGGTGATTGTTGACAGGTTAACTAAGTCTGCTCACTTCATTCCAGTTAATATGACTTACAATGCCAAGAAGATAGCCAAACTCTATGTCTCTGAGATTGTTCGATTGCATGGAGTTCCACTTTCCATAATATCATATAGAGGTACCCAATTTACTTCTAAGTTTAGGAGGACATTACATGCTGAATTAGGTACTAGACTGGATCTTAGTACATCATTTCACCCTCAGACCGATGGTCCGTCTGAGCGAACGATGCAGGTGTTGGAGGATATGCTTCGTGCATGTGTGATAGAATTTGGTGGTCATTGGGATAAATTTTAACCTTTAGCAAAGTTTTCATACAACAATAGCTATCACTCGAGTATTTATATGGCTCCATTTGAGGGATTGTATGGGAGGAGATATAGGTCCCCCATTGGTTTGTTTGATGCATTTGAGGTTAGACCTTGAGGTACTGATCTTCTGAGGGAATCATTAAAGAAAGTGAAATTTATTGAAGAAAATATTTTAGCAGCTCAGAGTAGGCAGAAGGAATATGCAGATCGAAAGGTTAGAGACTTGGATTTTATGGAGGGTGAACAAGTCTTGCTGAAGGTTTCACCCATGAAAGGTGTGATGCGGTTTGGTAAGCGAGGTAAGCTTAGTCCGAGATAAATTGGTCCATTTGAATTTCTTAAGCGCGTGGGGGAGGTGTCCTATGAATATGACTTGCCTCCAGGGATGTCAGAAGTGCACCCGGTATTTCATGTGTCTATGCTGAAAAAATACCACGGTCATGGAAATTACAATTTTCGTTGGGATTCAGTTCTTCTTGATGAGAATATGTCTTATGAGGAGGAGCGTGTTGCTATTCTAGATAGGAAGGTCCAAAAGTTGAGGTCAAAGGACATTGCATCTATTAAGGCTCAGTGGATGAATCGGTCAGTTGAAGAGTCCACTCGAGAGAGTGAGGTTGATATGCAAGAAAGATATCCACATCTTTTTACAGATTTAGGTACTCTTTCTCGCCCTCGTCTATCTTCCTATGATCATTTGAGGACGAACGATGGGTAAATTGGTATCTATTGTAACGGTCATTTTCGATCGTTTTGAGCACTAGAATTTTTTTTTGTCAGAAAATACTTTCCAATAGATTTAAAGAGGTTTTTTGGACTATTCGTAATTATAATTATGTAATTAGTGGGGTTGTTTTTAATAATTTATAGGGTTGGTTGTTAAATAAAGTATCATTTAAATTTAGTAATGAATCACTTTTACCATGGTTATAATTGGTTATATAAGAATTTTGGAAAAGATATTATCTGAAAAAGAAAGGATAGGGAAAAATAAACCTAGAAGATCTTCCTGCAATGTCTAAGAGAACTAGCGAACCAGGTAATATTCTAAGTGTTAAATATATTTTGCTATTGATTTATGTCCCAATATGATTATATTGATTATGTAATTAAGATTGGGTTGAAATTGAGGTTAGATAGTAGCATTGCGTCGCAGACGAGATTAACGCCATTAATTTGTTAAGTTTCCAGTGAGATTATTTTAAGGAGTTAAGAAAGCTATCTTGAAAATCACAATAAGATGGCTCTCCTGTCAAAACTATTGATCGACTATAACATGGCATACATATATACTTTTGTTGTTAACCGTCTATGTCCATGAAACAACTTAAGATAACAACAAGCATATGATCAAAAACTCAATACCTCACTAAATATGTAGACATAAAGTGTAAGTTATTAATCCATATCTTTAATACATGAACATATGTCATTTAGATAACTGCATAGAGAATATGATGGTATCCCAGGTATATGTTGGTTGACGGTGCTCGTGTATAATGGTCATTAAGCAGTGATTGTTGTTCTATGCCAGTTGCACACAAAGTATTGAAAGAGAATCACTTGGAGCAATTTATATATAAAGAAAATTCAGCATGTGCCTTTGATGAAATTGAAAAGCAAAACATTTTAAATTTTTTATGGAGAAACATAAATGCTACTGCTATTATTCCAAATGTCCACTACTGCTTAGGTACTCATTAAATTGAGTTTTTTTTATACATGAATAGAATTACAGTTGGTTGAGCTTACCACTAGTTTAGTCACCAGTGGTATAGGAATTAAGCTTATTAATATTATGATCATGTTATCAAGTTAAGTTTTTAATATGTTGAGATAGGTAATTAAATATTAGGTTTATTGAATTACTTAATTTTCATTAAATTGTGCTAATTGGAGAAATAAGACTTATCTTTAGGTTGAAATTTAAGATATTGATTATAGAATTAGGTGGATTGATGGGTATAGGCTAGACACATAATAATCGAAGTATTTATGGTCTTGTTAACTTACACCTTATACATACATACATATATATATATATATATATATATATATATATATATATATATATATATATATATATATATATATATATATATATATATATATATATATATATATATATATATATATATATATATATACTTGATAGATCGAAAGGGTTCGGAGGGAATAAGAAAAGGAAAGACATTGGAAAAGTAGTTGTTTGACTTCAGTTCTTCGGTGGAGGTAGGTTATGGTTTATTTCTATATGATAGATAAATTCTACGTAGCGATTGATATGTATTGAGTGATATTGTAAAGTCTCGTATGTACTTGATTGTGTGGTTGTATGTCTTGATTGTGTGGTTTGTGGTTTGCCTAAAATTATAAGACAGTTGAATTTCTAATCTTAAACCCTCTCTAATAAAATGATGCCTTGAATAAAGAAGGATTGATGAAATAAAATAATAAGATAATTGGATCGGAGTGTCACGTTCCGGCATGATATTATTGGATCTGAGTGTCACGTTCCGGCACGATATTATTGGATCTGAGTGTCACGTTCTAACACGATATTATGGGTTCAGAGATTTACATTCTGACACGGTATATGGGATTGGAGTGTCACGTTCCGACACAATAACATCAAAGCGAAGCAATCTTGAAGTTACTTAATATACTTAACCTCAAAGAACCTATCTTTCAAATGAGTATGGTGTGGAGGCATGAGTCCTCATAGGTGTGCTTGATGTTGTGATTGATGGTAATACCTGTTATGGTGTTGTTGTCAATGGTTCATGTGTTTTGTTGCTTGCCACCTGTTGAGTATTGTAGTTGATTTTATATTATTATTCAATATATATTGATTTCTATTTTGAGTTGGCCGATGATACCTACTCAGTATGTGTTCCTTGTACTAACCCCTACTTGTATTTTCTTCTCTGTTCTTTTGTGGAGTGCAGCAAGTGTACCATCGACTTTGACTCGCCCTTAGCTCTAGCCAGTCTCCAGCACATCAGAGTTCAGGGTGAGCTATTAATTTTGGCTCGTGCGGAATTCTCTCATTCACGTCTTGATGTCTTTGAATTTCGTACATGGATCATCTTTTTGCTTATTTTGGTTTTCTTAAACACTATTAGACTTGATAATTTGAAAAAAGATGTCCTTGACGTGATGACTATCAGATTTTGGGATGATAAGTATTAAACTTTAGAAACTTATTTAAATTGGTTGGTTAGTATCTTTTGGAGCTTCCGCATTATTTATATTATTTATAGTTGAACTATTGGTATATGTTGGGGATTAGATTTGTTGGTTCGCCCACCTAAGGAGGTAAGTGTGGGTGCCACTCACGAATCATTTTGGGTTGTAAAAATGTCATCCCAAGAATGTGTAATTGGAGAGGTGTGTCTGATAAGGCAAAGTTTGAAATGCTTATGTCTAGCATTTTCTAAAAGGTAAAATAAAATCCTTTTTTAGTGTGAAAATTAAATATTTCAAATTTGTCTTTTTAATATCATTATTTTATGTGTTGTGATACATTCTGTTGTGTCTTAATTATTTTCTGTGTTGTTATACATTATGTCTTGTCTTAACATTTAAATTATTTTCTGTGTTGTGATACATTCAAAATGAATGTTCATATATGGTCCCAACAGCGAAGGAACTTGAAGATTTTGACTTAGTTGAAGTTGAACATGCTCCTCCTTCTTTACCACCCTTAGTACAACCAAATGACGAATATGATTTTGATGATTTCTCCACCAAAACACCTGAACATTTATTGAGGAGATCTTCTAGAGTGTCTGATACATCTCCTCCACCACCACTAAAAAGAATAAAAAAAGTGGTTAAACATAAAACAAAGGTTTCAGAAGACAGTCAGCATGATCAATCAATTGTGTGTCTGACCCCGACTGCTGATGTACATGTTTCTATTCCAGACGTGCCTCCGACCCCGGCTACTGATGTACATGGTTCTACAGATTCTCAAAAAGTCAACTATGTAATTCCAAATATTGAAGGGTTGAAAGATCATTTGAAAAATTATGTAAGTTAATGATTTTGATATATTTACCCAAATGTAATTTATATTTATCCTAAATGTATTTATAATTCATGATTGACAAGAAATTTAAGGAAGTGGTTATATTGATAAAGAAAAATAACTCCTAGTTGATGCAATCTCGACGCAAGGAAAACATCAATGTTGAGACTAATTCAAGCACATTTCATTTTTGAGAAACAAAAATCTCCACAAATACGGATTGATCTCGCTGATATGGGTGGTGTAGCTGAGGATGATGTTGATATTTCTGGTAACTAGGGTGAACATCAAGTCACTGACGATGCGGGGGATGTAGCTGAGGATGGTGTTGGTGTTTCTGGTAAAGAGGGTGAACATCAAGTCACTGATGATGTGGGGGATGTAGCTGAGGATGATGTTGGTGTTTCTGTTAACGAGGGTGAACGACAAGTCAATGTTACTCCAAAACTATGTTTCTGATATATTGTATATAATTTGTCATTAAGTTGATGTTATGTTTTATGCACATCTACTCACTGTTATGTATCATGTATGTAAAGTTAAGTTGATTAATTTAACTTAATTTAATCTTATATGTCATTCAAAAGATATATATTTATTTTTTATATTCATCGTCATGTTAAATAATGTATCATAAAAAATTATATTAAAATTTTTACGATCCAAAATTTAAATGTAGATTGATCATACTATCAGTAATGAACAACAAATGAAAGATATTTCAGAACTCAACGATCCTAACAAGGTATCAGTTCCTACATATCAAAGTATGCATGTTGATACCGATACATAAAACCTGCCTATATTCAGGATGGTGAAGCACATCAATAGCATCAAGAGCTAAATGAACCCTAAATGAACCTATCATGGTCAAGATGGTGCTAACACTGTTCAACACAACATCCCTCACGTTTTGCCTGATAAAACAACAATGAATACATTGATAGATTTTTCAATTTTGCTTTATGACACAAACTTTCATTACATACAAATTTACTAAAAAATCATTATATCATTTCATACAGGATTCTTCCATATCAACAACAATATCATCATCAACTCAAGCAGCAATAGATGCATTTATCAAAGATTTGGGAAGAGATCCTATTACTATTAGACCATCGTATGTTTACAATCCACATAATTTAACTAGCTGCCAATACTTGTTTACTGATAGTCAATTACCCACTGACATTCCAATAACTAAGATTGAAATTAGAAGCGATTCAGTCACTCATGCACATAGAAACAGAATGCCTTCGAGAAATATTCAATCTTTATATATTACTTCTCTTGGGTCAAGTAAGAAGGCAAAAGAGCAATTGAAGGATGTTGCTCGTCTCTATTTCCCATTTGAAGGATGTGGCATTATAGATCAAGTTTCGTCAAAACTTATTGATGATTATACGAAGTGGTTGTCAAGGGGGCTCCTAAAAAGTCATGAAAATAAGTATGTCTTATACATATTTTTTGCAAATGTTTGGGTTAATTTATTTTGATATAACCAATTCATGATACATTGTCTACAATTTGTCATTAAGTCACTGTATGTATCATGCACATATAGTCACTGTTATGTATCATATATGTAGGAACCCATCAGATGATAAATACAGATCAAAATCGTCCTTTTTTAGATTTATGATGATGGACTTTGTTGTTACTTTTCCAATGAACAAGAATTAGTTCAGTGTCATGTCACAGCCAAACAAATATTGGACTAATGAGGTAACTTCTTAAACTAATTATTAAATGTGTATCAGCTACACTTATATTATCATAACATGATACATCATATCCTGATGAAATTCAATGTATCACCTACAGAACATATATTATACAACCATAATATTCTTTCAAAAGATATATTCAATTGAAGTATCATAATATTAAATTAGTAAAAGTTAATATCAATATTTAATGTATCAATTATATCATTCTATCTTGTTTAGAAGTATATAATTTCTGATTCTATTTTTCATGTTTCTTATAGCACATCGGCGTGATTTTTTACTATCTTCGCAAAAAATCAAAACTCTGCAGCATGAATCAATATAGATACACAACAACCCACTCTTATTCATGTCGCATGTCAAAAATTCTTATGATAGGTAGGATTTTAACATTGTGGGTGCTCTGAATGTAGCGGAATGAAATTTTAAAAAATAAATGTTAACAATGAGATTAAAACCCTGGTTCAATAACAATAAAATAGTCTTAAGCACCCGCCCAAGAACCATTGGGTCAATTAGATCATTTATTCATTCGGTGCTCTATTATAATTTTACACAAATGCCATTTAATTTCGACATAGATAAATATATATATTCCGTAATGAAGTAATGGGTCTTCAACCACCCGGCGGACTCCATGTGGGTCCGCCCATGACAGTGGTTCAACAATGGTAATGGCGATTTATAGGTAGGGTGGAGGTTGTTGAGAGAGAGAGAGGGGGGAGGGGCGATGATAAAGGAAAAAGAAATTAAAGATGGTAAAGAAGATAGAATCAAAGGCAAACGTTGAAAACAGATATTTAACAAAAGTTTAAAATATTTTAAATACTCTTTTAGCAGTTCTTTGTCTCTCACAACCCTTTGAGAGTGTGAGTACACTCTCTGTGAAATATTAACACTTAAGGGTAAATTTATTCTACTTTAAAATAGTCTTAGTGTATAATAGGACAGTCATAAAGTATAAGTGTGTAGTTGAATATAGTTGAGAATTCAAGTATAGATTAGGAGCATTTCACCATTTTCTCTCCTATATTACAGTAGAATGTTCTACATCCATCTTATCCCGAAGCCGCGATGATGCTAGAAATATTATTTGCTGAAGTATCATCAATAGTGTCATTGATTGAAAATCTTAGAGTTGATATCTTATTTAGTGAACATTGGATTTGAGGATTTTAAAGGTTTTATATACCATGAGTTTTTCAGTTAACGAAGAGTTGCAAAATCAAAATCTAGATATTAGAAACATCAACAACTGTTATTAAATGTGATATAAGCAAGAAAATGATAATCTATGACACATAGAAAGAGAGGACCAATACAAAATTCTTGAAACATGCAGGTTTGGTGCACACCACACATGCTAGGTATTCCATCTTGTGACTGAGAAACATTAATATCATTAGTTGGGTGTAAATGATAATTAGGATAAGCTGCAATATAAGTTGGATGCATCAACCAGAAAAACATATTCTCTTTAGCAAAAAATAATACAAGCATTAACATTTTTTATAAGTAGCACCTTGGTTGGTGCACTTTTTAATGCTCCATGTAACTACTCTTCGTATTAATTAAACATTCTATTGCGTATTGAATATTGTATTACTGATACCGTCGATTTATATGTATTAATAATGCAAAGGAATTTAATTCATGCACTAGCATGATTGCATATATAATAACCCCTAAAAAGTCCTTTTAATTCTTTTTCGTCACGCCACAAGTCTACATCATAGACATGAACGACACTCAAAGACTATTGTTGGGTTTGAGCGAATCCTTGACCGGACTTACTTACTCAGCGGAAGCCTTAAAGACAAAAGAAATAACTGAATTAATAACTAAAAGTAATAATTACAAAAAAAAAGCAACTCAAGTCTTAATCGTTTACAAGTGAAAGGAACAGACTAAAAAGACTAATACTATTTGTCTATGAAGCCTCTAAAATAAAGAGGAATGTTGGGACAATGATCCCAAATCATCCTAAAAACTGAAAACTAAAAACAGTAACTGAATGATAAAGATGTCCTCCAAAATGAATGGAGGCTCACCAACTGACTCTGAGCTGCTCAGTGGATCAACGGTACGGCGAATGCTGATCCTAGTTACATATGATGATGCAGGACAACTGGTATCAGTACATTGAATGTACGAGTATAAGAGTGGGAACTAAAACAAAATATGTTTGAAAAGAATAAGAAGGAACACTTACCTTGACTCTGCTCAACTCATAAATAACATAACTCAATATAACTAACTCATTTCAACATTAATCAATTTAAAATCAAGTGCAATATAAAGAAAAGATGTTTGAAAATATATTGTAAATTATAAATGTATACAAGGATATAATTAACTCCGCGATATATGTAAAAGTACAAATAAACCGATGTGTATATGTCTATATATAAATACATTTAACTTCTGGGGAGTTTCTATAACCGACATCCATCACTTAAGATTTATAGTGATCATACAACGATCTACCTCATGTTGCTAGAACATCCTATACTTGGAAAAAGGTATAAGACATAAACTGTGTAATGGATCACTAGTCTACTATGTGAAGGAT
This sequence comes from Solanum chilense, assembly GCA_032847665.1. NCBI lineage: Eukaryota > Viridiplantae > Streptophyta > Magnoliopsida > Solanales > Solanaceae > Solanum > Solanum chilense. Next base: position 68,811,861 of record CM064963.1, on the reverse strand, counting down.
TTATCTAAAAAATATGACCCTTTACTACCCATGGTGGCTACATAGTTCTATGGAGATGTGAGTTATCTGAACTCATGCTTTTCCCCAATTCAGTGCTCATACTACTCCGAAAATATACTGGCTCTAATTTTATTCAAACATTCTTCTTCTTTTATTTGAGATTAGGGTTCAAAAATATAGCTCAAAGTCAATCTTGGAAATCTCAGTTCCATTGCTTGCTTCATTTAATAAAGTTATAACTCTTTTCTGAAAACTAGCTACAAAGATCTTTCGAAAACACACTTTCCGTTCTTGTTCAAATGTGAAAAATATTTCTTTTAAACTTCTTTGGCAATACGTAGTCTCCATATATTTTTTTGAAGGAAGAACTTCAACTCTTTACTCTTTATTTAGCTTGAAAATTGAGTCTTAATTCAATGTTAAACATTGCCAAAGACTCTTGAAAAATTTTAAGAACTTTACTTTGAGTTGCTTCTTGACTGTTAGACTTGACTCTTAACTTCTTTGACTTAGATCTCAACTTTTCTTGAATTAGATTATAGATTCAAGGTTTATGATCACATGTGTATGGATGATTTCATGATGTCTGAATGTACCTTAGAGTGTTGGAATCAACAAATAAACATGGGTACATCACTTAGGAACTAGAACGAAAAGGTGGTGAAAGAATGGGGTGAGGTGTGGCGTACTTGGCGTTCTCAAAGGCGTGGGACGCCAGGCCTCAAAATATAGAGGACAAGTTAGAGTGCTCAGGCTGGCGCGGCGCCTCAAGGCCTTATGGATAGAGATTTTCCTTTGGGGCTATGGGAGGCGCGGCGCCCCAACCTCTGTACCCAGGTGTTCTCAACTTTTCTCCTTCGTTTTTCATCTCTAAACCCTCTAAACTTTCATGGTTCTTTTGCCAAACACTTGTGATCATTGGTACCCTCAATACCCAATATATTTAACTCGAAAAATAACCCACAATCACGAATCATATCAACACTAGGCATTCAATAACTCAAGCAACATGAATTTGGCAATGTTCTTCCAGAACTTCACATATTAACACGTGAACAACTCATCAACCACTGAATTGAAACAATTTTGGTGTGTGGGTGAACTGACCCAATACTGAAATATCTCACATACCTTTATAGGGATCACCTCGGACGAACTTCACTCGCAAATCCTAACGTTCTTGGTGAATTCTTGACTTCTTTCTATCTTTCACTTCTTTTCTCTCTTCTCCAATTCCTAAGCGTAATTCTTATTTTTTCAATAACTTTTGTTTTTACCCCAATAAATCCCTAATAATGAATTACTTAAATTAGGTAATAAAAAGACAACTTTTCCCTTCCCAAATCCGGATCGTACTTCTCTTACTCTAACAACCCGACTTCCGAAAGGCATAACTTATTCATACAATATCGAAATCGCGCAAACTTAACGGTGTTGGAAAGATTATTCTAAGGGATTTCCCACCATATGTGGAACTAACCTTAACTCATCCTGATTTAGTAGTTATGGTCGTTTGAAAATGATCAAAAATCTCTTTCCTAACTGAGAAAAGTTCCCACATTTTTCTTATTCTTTCTAAAAAAAGATATTTCTAGATTTTTAACCTCCTTTCTAGTCGTTTCTAGTTGCAAGATATTATATTTTCATCATAATTGTGGAAGATATTTTTGTAAATGAATATTTTGATGCAATAAATGTTATTTTTAATATACCAAACCAGATAGTACATGAGAAATAATCTATGTACAACTTATACAAGCATTACTAATGCAAGTATTAAAGGCAACATCAATTCTTTTAGTAACATGATTATAGTTCATTTGTGATACCCTTTCGTCTTAGCACATGCAACTTGAGAGGATGTAACTGTGATTCATCGACATATTGAAGTTGGTTGTGCTTTGGTTCATAAAGATGTACCGTTAATTATATAGTGAACTTTAAACCCACCATCATCAATAAATATCAGGACAATCAACGAAGGAAGAACATGAAACAGAATATTATATACGAAGAAATAATACCTCTTTATAAGAAGAGAAAAGTTTAATTCTTAGAAGTTAAAACCTATAGTTATAGGATTTTTAAAATTCCATCGAGCATCACTAAATGCCGAACTACTATTGCTTGGAGATAATTGTGGACACCTAGTTTAACCTAATATTTATATATATATATATATATATATATATATATATATATATATATATATATATATATATATATATATATATATATATATATATATATATATATATATATATATATATATATATATATGTCAAAATTTATAGATAGATATCCTTATTTCTAAAAATATTAGGAATTTTATGTATTCGTTTTGATTAATTTATTATCACTACGCTTTTCACAGTGTGTAGTATAAAAAAAATGTTAGTGTCATTAAATTATCATTTTTATTTGAATCACATATTTACATGACATTAGTAATATTCTGTATAACGTATTTATATTTATTATTTTTAGCGAGGTCTCTCGTACATTCAAATGGACATAAAATAAAGCTAAGAAAGAGAAATTAATTAGATTTGTCAATATTGGCTAGGTCCGTTGGGCTGGCCTGGCCTATTCCGTGATTTGATAGGGCTAATATGATTTATGGAGCCCCTTTAAGAAAAGGATTTTTTAGCACTGCCTGAATAAGTATGTCGATTGTGGGACTTTAGAAATACAAATAGGGGCTCATGGGACAGATAAAATTAATAAAAATTAAAAATAACTTGAGCCTAATCTACAAAGTTGTTTAATGTTTGAAATAGTACAATTTAAATATAAATCATATTTATAAAATTTGTATTACATAATTAAAAGCTTTCGTAATTTTTCTAGGGAATCATAACATAGGTTGTAGCCTATGAAATATCCTCATAAATATTGTGTTTTATTAGATCATTGGAAAAAATTAGGTTACTACATCTATTTAGCTATTTATGCTTTTACATAAAATCAAACTTAATAAATATAAGGGATAATGCCCAAGTACCCCCTCAACCTATGCCTGAAATCTCAGAGACACACTTATAATATACTAAGGTCCTATTACCCCCCTGAACTTATTTTATTAATAATTTTTTACCCCTTTTTAGCTTACGTGGCACTATCTTGTGGGCCCAACGATAGTTGACTTTTTTTTTCGAACTAGTGCCACGTAAGATAAAAAGGGGTAGAAAATTACATATAAAATAAGTTCAGGGGGGTAACAGGACCTTAGTATAGTATAAGTGTGTCTCTGGGATTTCGGGCATAGGTTGAGGGGGTACTTGGGTATTTTCCCTAAATATAATAAAGATAATTTTGTTTACGAATTTGATTAATAAGTAGTAACACTAACACCATGTAATATTCTTTTGTCAATATTCAATTATATATGATAATATTTTAAACAAAAATTTGATTTAAAAAATTGTAAAAAACATATATTGTTAAAAGAGGGCCTATACGACAAAGCTGTAGCGCACGTACCTGTGGGCTGGGCCGGCCATTTTCTAACACACTTAAAAATGCGCTAGCCCGACCTGGCCCTTAAAAAATTTCAAAGTTTATATGGATTAGCAGAATGGGGTGGACAAGCCCAATTTGACATCTCTAAAATTAATTTTGGGAGCCCATGGTTTGTAAGTAGGGTGAATTGGTTGCCTTTATAACCCTCTTCTTCTCTCCAAATTAAAGAGGCGGATGAATTTCAGGTTTTCATCTTTTTCTCCTTGCTTTCTGTTGTCGTTGGACCGCTGCCCACCACCACTACTACATATGTCATCTAACAATTGATCTAAAGTTTCACCACTTGTCCCTCTCACACTCTAGATGGATTCAAAAATTATCATTTCCTCTGATTCTTAGATATTTTCCATAGATCTAAGAAAAATAAAACACCAAAATCAGTTTTTTTTTTTTTTTAAATCGTAAGGTTCAGGTCATCTTGATACAACACAACTTGCATAGGCATGTAGATCTCTCCAATATCTATTATTGATATAAATTGCATGCCAAATTTATGGTGAGAAGTTTTACAGCAAACCTATCGCCGCTCATTGCCACTAGCCATCCATACGTCTACCTCAAAATGACCCCAAAATTTACCGTTCTTCTTCTCACCATCCTCTACATGAACCCACAAATAATTCCTCTTATTCTTAACAAAACTCCATAGAACTGCCACTATCTTTCTAAAATTCAAAAGTTTAAGTTATCTTTATCCCACACAACTAACATAGGTATGTAGATATCTTCAAGATCTATTGATTGACACAAATTTCATATTAAAATGACAACAAAAAATGTCTGATTAACTTTGTCAACAAAATCACTAACGACATCAAACAACCAAAACTCCAGAGACCCAACTAACATCCTCTTCCCCTATCCCCCAACAAAAGTGTTTTTTTTTTGTTACAGGTCAAAATCGCGGTGATGTACACTATTGAAATTTTGATAGAGCGTCAAAGATTTGGCGATTAAATGAAAATATTAAGTTTACCTACAAATTTTTTCTCCAACACAATTTTGTTAGTATCTCTGATTTGTTTCACCTTTTATATTTTATTGGTATTTCATGTCTTGTATGGTAGATGTGTTTTTTATTTACCACGGTTATATTTTTTTTATAGCATATCGATATTTTCATTATATTTTTATTGTTTTCTTTTACAATTTTTTTGCTAAATTTTGTGTCAATTTAATTTTTTTACTTTGTAATTTTTTTTTTCATTTTTCTCTATCGTGAATGTTTGTTATTTAATGGCTATTATATATTGCTTATTTTTCATTGTTTTCGATGTATTTAATATTAATCATCTACTACCAGAGACATTGTTGAGGAATTTTTTGTTGCTGGAACTTGTTATTTGGTTGTGGAACTTTGATCCGTCACTCATTTGACCACTATCGTTCGTTGACAATTGTTTGAAATTGTGACACTGTATTTCTAATGTGATAAAAAAGAATTATAGATAGTTTATTATTGATAATATTGATTCATTTGATTCTTTTACCATAATATTGAAGGAATATATTGCCAATGGCTGATGACGGTTTGTTTTTGGGAATTTTAAGACCTCACTCAGATATACATAAACTAGATTCGTTTTTACTTATTTATTTATTTCTTTTTCCTCTTCTTCTTCTTCTTGTTCTTGTTCTTCTGCTTCTGCTGCTGCTGTTGTTATACTTTGTTTAAGTGTTTAGTACAAATAATAAGAATTGTTTTCCATTGAAGATATTTGAAAGAAGAGGTTCAATATATTTGGAACAATTTATCCATCATTATCTATATTATTGACAATCAATATACATTTCACAATATTTTACGTTTGAATTTTACTTTCTTATTTATATATACATATTTCATGTTAGTATAATTGTGAAATTAATATTTATCTCCTCCTCAATTAAAAAAATGAGTTCAATCAGGACCCACAATTGTGGGTTCTCAAGGTTGCTAACTCCTTTACTTCGTGATCATATGAATTCGTACCTAGAATTTAACTGATTTTGTATATAAACAATTATTTATTAATCAATTACTGACATGTTTCCTATTTTTCTTAAAATAGATGGTGCCTTTAAAATTTTAAATTATTTAAATAAATTAGTTGTTGTTTTTGTCCCACAATGTTGCTACTTATTTCAAAATATTAGGGATATAACCTTAATTCCTGCTAGGTGATGCTCTATGGGATGATATCTTGTTATTCAAACATTCCAATAGTATGTCAAGAATGACTTTTTGAACAAGCATATGTTTAATCTTTCTAAGGCTGATTGAAGTTTCGGGATTAGTTTTCTTCTTAGTTAAGCCTTTTCTGTCTTGGTTCAACTGATCTAAAACTAATATATTTATTTTTTATTGCTTTTCCTTTATTCAGTTGCATGCATTGCATTACTTTTATGGGTTTATTAAGCTTAAATTCTAATTTAAATTTTGTCATAAATTTAAAATAAATAAGCTACACTCAAGTGCTGACATGTTTCATTTCTAAGTCCTAATGTAGTCAGGCGCGGAGCCACCTTGGTACAAGGGGGTTCATCCGATCCCCCTTGACAAAAAATTATACTATTTATACATGGTTAAAATAATATTTTATGTATGTATAGTAGATGTCAAACCCCCTTCGGCTACTCCATGTGTCTATTTCTACGAATTTTAAACCGGCTTATTGAAAATTATGGCTCCTCCATTGAATGTAGTTCAATTGGTCTACCTCGAGACAAGGCATGCTAACTAATTAAGCACGACAAAATATGATGTTCAGTTCATCATTGTTTGCTTCTTGCCTTATAGTGATTGGATTTTGCTTTGTATCATAAAAAGTTAATGAGGTACATGTGTTCAAAAGATTGTGCTAGGGTTGCAAAATTTGGTGATGGAACTTTCTTGTTCTTGGTGCAACTAATTGCTTTAACAAGACTCTAAAAGTTGTTCGTTCATAATAGCTTTATGGTATGAATTTAAAGTTTTGGACTAACACTTTTAGAACTGTCATAAGCAAGTTAGAAGGTGGTACCAAGAATAATTTGGTTCCATTAATAAATTTTCCGACTTAGCAAAGTCATTGAACCTAGGTACCTCATAAACCATGTATACAATGCAAAATCTTGTTCCCTATAAGCAAAGAAGTAAACAATGTTGAACCCAACATCATTTGCACAATGTTTAGTTAGCATGTCTAGGCAAAGCATCGACTAAGTTAGGTCTAAAAAAAACATGTTAGCACTTGAGTGTAGCTTATTTATCTCAATTTGTGGCAACATTTAAGTGTCACCATTAAGAATATTACTCCTATTAAAAATAATAAGATGATTTCAACTTAACGGATAAAAAAGAGTAATAGTAATATAAATTAGTTACAAATTAGTTGAATCAAGACCACAAATCTTAATAAAGAATACAACTAATCCTAAAACTTCAATTACCATAAACATACCCAATATATGATTGTGCTAACAGTCTTTCTTGACAAAATTTAGGAATGAGACTTATAACAACACATTGCAATTCCACCGATCATCACCTTATTGTAAAAAGATGTATCTTGGAAGTTTGTCATGCTCGATGGAATTGCAACAATTTGTAGTAATAAAATGCTTTCTTCTAGGAAGAAGAAAAATTCCCCTTCCTGTTACTTCTTGTTTTTTTTGTTTAATCATTACCTTAAAATTCTTATTGCATTGTTATTATATATACTTACATTACAGTTTATCAATGATTAATTTTTAGTCAGCCAAATGAGACAAAGAGTGTTTATGTGTAATTGTGATTTATATACATAAAAGATCATTCCTTTTGTAAAGGTATACACCATAAAATTATAAGGATCTAATATATGTATGTAGATCTCTTCAAGATATATCGATTGTTACAAATGTCATGTTAAAACTCCAACAAGAGATGTTCTGATGAACTTTCTCACCAAAACCATTACAACATAATCAAACCACCACAAATCCTAAGACCCAACAAACATCCTCTTCCCCTATCCTCCAATCAAAGTTTTTTTTTTTTACAGGTAAAAATCCCGGTGGTGTACACTATTGAGATTTTGATAGAGAGTCCAAGTTAAGATTACATGAAAAATCAACTTTGCCTGTAGACTTTTCCTCAAGCGCAATTTTGTTAGTATCTTTTATCTCTTCCACCTTTTATATTTTATTAGTATTTCATGTCTTATATGGTGGATGTATTTTTTATTTACCATGGTTATTTTTTTTATAGCATATCTGTATTTTCTTTATATTTTTTTTATTGTTTTGCTTTTTCAATTTTTGGCTAATTTTTGTATTATTTTGATTATGTTACTTTGATATTTTCTATCATTTTTCTATATACTGAATGTTTATTATTTAATTGCTACTTTATATTGCTCATTTTTCATTGTTTTAGATGTTCTCAACATCTAATCATTTACTACCAGACACATTGTTGAGGAAGTTTTTTTTTGCTGGAACTTGTTGTATGTTTGTGGAACAGATCTGATTCACTAGCATAGGTAACCTACAAGTTTTTAAGCTTCTATTACCCGTGGGATGGTTGAATCAGTCTCAATCACCACATTTGAAGATAGAGAGTCCCACATACGAGAAAAGGTCATTGATCCATCACTCATTAGACCATTATCGTTCGTTGAACATTGATGTGATTAAAAAGAATTATAGATAGCTTATTATTGATAATAATGATTCATTTGATTCTTTTATTATAATACTGAATGAATATTTTATCAATGACTGATGATGATCTTTTTTGGAATTTTAAGACCTCACTTTGATATACAATAAATGAGTTTTATTTTTACTTATTTATTATTAGTGTTATTATTTGATTTGACTCATATTAATTCAGTTGTAATACTTTGCTTTAATTGGCAATTAGTATCTAGTCTTCCATTGAAGTTATTTGAAAGAAAAGTTTGAATACTTTTTGAATGTTTTATCTATTATTATCTATATTATTGACAATCAATAAATACTTCACCATATTTCACGCTTAACTTTTTCTATATTATTTATATATGCATATTTAATGTTAGTATAATTGTGCAATTAATTTATACCACCTCTTCAATTAAAAAAATAATTTCAGTCACAATTCTGGATTCTCAAAGGTGTTGATTCCTTTCCTTTGTGATCATATGAACCCTTACCTAGAATCTAATTGATTGTTTTATATTAATACGTATTTATTAATTAATTAACATGTTTCATATTTTTCCTAAAATAGGTGGTGACTCTAAAACTGTAAATTAGTTAAATAATTAGTTGCTTTTTGAGTTCCACGATGTTAAAACTTATTTCAAAATATTAGGGCTATAACAGTAATTCCTGTTAGATGATTCTCTATGGGATGATATCGTGTTATTCATGCCATCCAATAGTGTGTCAAGAAAATCTTTTTTGCACAAGCATATGCTTATTCTTTCTAAGGGTAATTGAAGATTCAGGATTAGGTTTCTTCTTAATTAAGCTTTTTGGGCCTTGGTTCAACTAATCAAAAACTAATATATTTAATTCTTATTGATTTTTCTTCATTTAGTTTCATATTATATTACTTTTTATGGCTTTAATGAGCTTAAATTCTAACACTTAAATGTTTTCATAAATTTAAAATAAATAGGGATAATACTCAATTACCCCCCTAGCCTATATCCAAAATCCCTACGACACACCTTATCTTTGATGAGGTCCTATTACCCCCTCCAATTTTTTTTAAAGTAATATATTACCCCTTGCGTGCCTACGTGGCAATAATAATCTGCAAGGTCGATTTGTTTGTGAACACGCGCCGGGACCCACTTTTTCAGCTTTCGATAAAGTAACTTTACACTTCCCAAGTCTGGCGTTTACTCTTTTCCAAATTAATTTTACCAAAAAGTAGATGAAGTAGAAAGAGGGAAAGTGTTGCATGTGTGATTTCAAAGGTAAGAAATTAGATTTCCAACTGAAATTTGATTTTTGTTGTTGGATTTTGGGAGTTAATCATTGAATCGTTCTCATCCATACACAACTTATTCAACTCGGATTTTGTCATAACCCTAACTTTATAAACATTGTCAAAAAAAAAAAGAATTAATAATGGACATAAAAAGATGTAAAGAATATATTAAATTTTACTTTACCCTTTTCAAATCAAGGAGCTTGAATGATAATGGATGGAGCTTCTTCAAAAATGAAGAACCATGAACATGGGGTTATTTTTTGAAAAGAGGAAGAAGATGCTTTTGAGAGAAACAATAAAATTTATTTTTGAATTTTTTTTTCAAATTGCTTTGACATGTGGCTAACTTTTATTGGTCATTGTTAGCCAAAATCTGCACTCACTCTGCACTCACGCGCCCTACATGGGTGAAATCACGATTTTTGCCACGTAGGCACGCAAGGGGTAATATATTACTTAAAAAAAAGTTGGAGGGGGTAATAGGACCTCATCAAAGATAAGGTGTGTTGTAGGGATTTTGGGTATAGGCTAGGGGGGTAATTGGGTATTATCCCAAATAAATAAGCTACACTAAAGTGCTGACATATTTCATTTTTAAGACCTAACGTAGTCAATTTCTCTGCCAAATAGAGAGCAGACATGCTTAACTAAACAGTGCATAAATGATGTTGAGTTCCTTATAGTGAAGGATTGTATAAAGAGTTAATGAGGTACATGTGTTCAAAATATTGTCCTAGGGTTGCAATATTTGGTGATGTAACATTCTTGTTCTTTGTGTAACTAACTCTTTTCAGAATGTTCTAAAAGTTGTTCATCCGTAATGACTTTATAGTATGATTTTAACATTTTGTATTAAAACTTTTCAGAATTGTCATAAGCAAGTTAGAAGGCGACAATAAGAATAAGGTGGTTCCGTTATCAAATTTTCCATCCCTAGCACAATTTTTTGAACCCGGGTATCTCATAAACTATGTATCCGGAGCAAAACCCTCTTCACTATAAGTCGAGAAGTATACAATGGTGAACCTAACATCATTTGCACACTGTTTAGTTAGCATATCTAGGCAAAGCATCAACTACGTTAGGCCTTAAAAAGAAACATGTCGGCACTTGAGTTTAGCTTATTTTTAATTTGTGGCAGCATTAAAGTGTCATGATTTAAGCATATTACACCTATTAAAAGTAATATAGTGATTTTAATGGAATGAATAAAAAAGTGTAGTATTAATATAAAATAGTTGAATCATTAACCACAAATCTTAATTAAGAATAGAGCCAATCCTAAAAATTCAATTAGCCATAAAAATATACAATATGTTATTGTGCAAACAACCTTTCTTGACATAATTTAGGAATGAGTTTTGTAACAACATGTTGCAACTCCATTGATCATTAACTTGTTGGAATTATATTCAAGAAGATGTATTTTCAATGTTTTTCATACTCGATCGAATTGCAACAATTCAGAGTAATAAAATGTTTCCTTCTAGGAAGAAGAAAATTTCCCCATCCTATCATGTGTTGTTAATTTTCTTGTTTAACAATTAGCTTCGTATGCTTATTACATTGCTATTATGTACCAAATAAACTATCTCATCTTTACCTACATTAGAGTTTACAACGACATATTAATTTTGAATCAGCCAAATGAGACAAAGAGTATTTACGTGTAACTTTGATTTATATACATAAAAAAATTATTACTTTTTTATAGGTAGGCACCACAGAATTGATAAGGATCTAATGTAGCCACATCTTATCGAAGAAATATGTATATGTAGTTTCTGTACTACTTTTATGAAACATTAGTCTCATTGGACAACAAAGTCTTGATATGTAGGCATTTGTAAAAATATGGGAACTAGAATGTCTTAAAAAAGAAGAAAACAAATATAAAGACATGGAATATTTTACAATCATGACGTCGACATTAACATTATGTGTTTCGATATATTAAAACTATTTTAAATTTAAACACTTTAGATATTATGTGATTTTGAATTCTTTTGCTTTCTTTTATCCTCATTTTGTACTTAAGCTCTCATATATGATATTTAAACAAATTACAATTAAAAATGGACATAGACAATCATTGAGGACATAAATTGGTGAACCAGAAACCTAATATGAGTCCGAAATCTCTGACTCATCATGAACTTTTTTGGAGAATTGCAAGTTTTTGTTTGATGCAATCTGATATAACGGGTTTCATGTCGCTATTCTGTTGGATTTAACTCCTCCCATAGTGGGTGTTCATGCAATGGCGGAGACGCTATAGTCGGTTAGACCGCATAGCGGGGTTAACTAACAATTTATGTTGAAACTCCCTTAACGCACTCATTATAATATGAAGCTCATTTTTTGAAGAGAAAGGGTAACCTAGGGTGGTTTTCTTCATTTTTCTACTGAATTTTTTAGTAAAGATAACTAATTCATTTCTCCTACCATATTATTGTGATTCTTAGGACATAAAATCCTTGTTGGATGAACTTAGAGAGAGTTTGACTTGAATTAATGGCGGAAACCCTGAGTTTTAGTAATGATGATCCTAGGAATCACATGGAGTTAAAATTTGACTATTATCCGAGTATTTAAAGGTCATTATTCATTGATGATATATATTTTTTTAATTATTTTATACTAGGAATAAGCCATTATTAATAAAAAAGGGATGACTCATGTCCGATAGAGCTTTGAAGTCTTGATTCAAGGTAGGTTGTGGTTGTTTGTTTTCCCAATTATCTTATATGTGCTTGTATAGTGCTTCTTTAGTATTACATACATGATTATGTAAACGTAAGAGTGTGATACAATGTTTTCATCACATGCAATGAGTGTATTTACTTGAGTGTGCAAGTGTAATTGTTATCCATTGTAGTTGTGATTGTGATGTGTTATGATGATTGCTCTAGTACTATGCCTTGTAAAGAATATCCACATGGTTGTCTCATATACCACGTCTGGTATATACTAATGGTTATCTTTTGCACCATATATGGTACGATAATATACATAAATGGTTCGCTCCGGTACCACACGATAGACTAATTATTGGTTATTTTATAAGCATATCAGATAAGGGGGAGGACTCACAGTCTAGGTTATGCTTTAGCTATGATTTAATTATATATTATCTATTTTACTATGTTGTTTTTTTGTTAATATTTCATACAATTGGAACTATCCGATGATCCTATCAATACATGGTGGTTGTGTATTGAAACCAATGTTACTTTTTCTTTGTGGAGTACAAGGTATATTAAGGTAGCTCCTACAAGACCTCTACAATGAGATGAGTGAAATTTTGATTCAAGTCTAAGCTACTTCTTCGGGGTTTCTATATTTTCCTCTTATCTCCTTAGTTCACTCTTTGAACTTAGGGTTTTTTTACTTATGATTTTTGGGGTTTTTGGGTTGCATCCCTTATTTGTAACGATCGGGTTCCATCATTATATAAAATCAAATGGGGAAAAAATTTGGGTAAGAAAAATTTTTCGTAGTATTTGGAATTGTCCTAACCTAGTAAAGATTTGGACGAAATAGGAGTCATAAAGGTGTAAGGAAATATGATAGCAATCGGGCTATTTATTTATAATTTTCATTACATGAAGGGACATATAACTCGTTAAGGGACCCGTACAAGTTTTTGGAATTGAATTCGGGTGAGTAAAGATCGCATAATCGATCTTAGCGTGAACGATAGTTTCTGAGTGTCGTTGTTTAGAGGTCTGTTGTGAAATGGGGGTCTTGAAATTATTAAAATAACTTAATATTTCTATAAAAAACAGTAGTGGACGGATTATGGTAGCGTTTGTAGGGCCATTGTAGTGGTGCGAAACCCGTTGTTATGGGCTCGACGTGAGTTGAGGTTGTTTCAAAAATCTCTAAACGACCTTATTATGCACTTTTCAAATTATTGAGCTAAGGAATGAACCCCATGAGACTCCTACTCGTTTTTCACCATTCTTGAGGCTAAAGGTAAGCTTTTCACTACCCGGATCCATTTTTCTATCCTTTGAACATAATAGAATGTGAAGTTCATTGTAACACCCCGGAAAATTTTCGTACTAAGACTTTAATCGTTCATCGTAATGAGTGATATTTCACCCAAGAATTACAAATTTCTTTAATCTTAAGGTCCGTTCTCTAGATTTAGCACCAAGAGTTCCAAAAAAGAATTAAATTGGGAATAACAAAATCTGAAATTTTGAGAGTTAAGCTAAGTTTATGTTTTGGGTCGAATTTAAGTGGCTTTAACTCCCATTAAAGGATGATTTAGGTGTGTTACAAGATACAATTGGAAAGATATTTGAATTATCTTTCCAAAGCCGCCGATTTTCTAAATTTCGAGTTTGGATGAGTGAGATATGACATTTTGAAGTTAGGCTGTCCAGTTAAGAAAAGTTAGCCGAAAATAGTGAGGGATATTTTTGTCCTTTCCTTAACAAATCAGATTTAACTCATTTTTACTACAAATTTAATGGTCTAATACTTTAACGTTCAGTTTTATAATCCTAATAGACACCTAGGTTTTAGTTGAGAGTTCAAGAAGAGGCAAGAAAAGAAAAGAGGAGAAAAGAGGCAAGGATGAAAACATTCGTCGACGTTCTTGAGTATAGTTTTGGATTTTCGCCATGGGTCTAATCCGTAAGAGGTATGTAAGCTTTCATTGTGTTTGGTTAGTTCACCCACACGCCAATCATGTATTTTTTTTCAACGAAATTTTGTGCATAAAGTTTAAAGATTAGAGTTCTTGATGAGTTTCTTGGAATGTGTTCTTGAAGTTCATTCTAAATCTTGTTGTGTTGGAGTTTTGATGATTTCTTGTGATCAAATTGACTAATTTTATTTTTTTCCAGTATATTTTAGTGTAATTAGGTTATGTAATCGAATCCAAGTTATTGGGGGAAGAATCTGTTCGAATTTAGGCGATTTAGGGAGAGAAAACGAGCAAAAGTACTCGGCAGAATTTTCTGGGTTTGTGCCTGGCGTGGTACTCCTACCAGAGCTCCCCAAACCCATCTCTGTTCGTCAAGGATTGGGGCTGTGCACCAGTTATAAGTCCAGGGTCGTCTGCCTAGTCTAGTTTGCCTTTGGTAGCTCCGTTTCAGTTCATTTAAAGTGCACCTTCACTCCTTAAGTAAGTCTTCCGCTTGTAGTCAATCAGGATGAGGTTTTTCTTGTGGAATAGCAATGGTCTGCGAGTGCTGTCCACGTCCTGGGTGTAGGTTCGGGTTGTGACAAACTTGGTATCCAAGCATAGAGTTAATTGTCCTAGGGTGTATATGATGCCGTGTCAAGTAGGATCTTTTTTATGGGTGCAAGGGCCCCACTTCTATAAATTAGGGACTTCATACATTTAAGAAAAGTTTCCCTTCTTTCATACTCTTAATCGTGAAAAAGAGGTAAGTCATAGAGATCTATTCTAACTCGTGCATTCTCTTATTTATTTGACTACCCATCTTACTATAGGTGGTTGAAAAGTGTAGTTCACAGATCCTTATGGATAAGTTATCCTAGAATGAGTTTTGAGGAAGTCATGAGACTCCCCAAAAGGGCTTGAGAGATGCCAGAGAGTAAGTGAAGTGTTTAGTTTCAGAGGAATGCACCCATATTCATATGAATCGTGCGTTTGAGATTAAAGTAAGTCATACTCTTCTCCTTAAATCTTGTTTTATCTGAGATATTTATGAGAAAGTATGTTTAGAGCTTGGGTTTGCTTTTCAACCGAAATGGTAGCATGAATTACGAGAACATGAGCAGTAGTAATGAAAGAGCCTTGAGTTAAAGTATATAGTATGCATAGGTTTAGTGATCTTAATAAGGGAGAGTTATGGGGAAGATTATGCTACTAGAGTAAAGTACCTAGTAAGTTATTAATGAAAAGTTTTCCTCATTGGTAGACGAAGAAATGAATAGTTGTGAAGAGCACAATATAGGAGGTAGAGTAAGTATTACATGTCAATATGAGGTAAAGTATACCTTTACTAGAAAGGGGTTATGATGATGTGTCATTGTGTTAGTAATGACCACGTGTAAGTGGTGAATATATATAGAAGAGACAGAGTATTCATAATTTGATAGATTAATATAGTCTTATGAATTTTGAAAGGAGATTCTTAGTGTATTCAAAGGATGGTAGAGTTATTTGAGAGATAATGCACAGTAAGTGAGTAAGTAGTACTTAAGTTGTGAAGTCGAATGTGTTAGTAATTCTAGTATGCAAACTGAGAAGTAAGGATTGAATACTTGTCATGATGTTCTAGTGGGAAAGTGTTTCCAAATTTCCATATTAGTAATGAAGTATTGTATAGTGAAGGAATCATATTGATATTCGAGTTTAGTAATAAACATTAAGCTTGAATTTGAGATGAGTGTCATGATGAAAGGAATGGAAACATGAAGGTGATGTTGATTAGTCTTGAGTTCTTTTATATGGTAGATTTCACATAGAATAGGTGAGGAATTGAGATGATTGTTGCAATTAATGTGAGTAGTATAGAACCTAACCTTTAGATAAGCGTAGTGGTGTGGCTAAGTCCCAAGAGTAAGAGAGCATTAAGAGAATATACACCCGTTAGAGAGGTGGAATAAGTTCATAACTTTCAAACTTTTAGATTTAGACCCAAGGGGGAGATGATAATATGAGAAAATCAAGCCAAGTGTTGAAAATTTCATATGGAGTTGATTCATTGGAATTCATGCAGCTCTTAGATTTCTAAACTTGAATGTAATAGTAAAGAGTAATATTACCTATAGAGAATTTCATAAATCAAACTTAAAGATTTGAGTTAATATTCAATATAGTAAGAGAAAACCATTAGAAGAAAACCTTCGTAAGAGTAACCCATTCCATAGCCGGTCCAATCATCATTCGAGGACGATGATATCAAGTGTGAGATAATGTAACAACCTAGATTATCGAACTAAGACTCGAACCGTTCATCGTAATGACTGATATTTCACCAAGGAATTAAAAATTTCTTAAGTCTTAAGGTTAGTTCTCTAGATTTAGCACCAAGAGCTCCAAAAAGAATTAAATTGGGAATAACAAAAATCTGAAAATTTTATAAGTTAGGTTAAGTATGAGTTTTGGGTGAACTTCACACGACCTTAACTCTTAGTAATGGATGAGTTAGGTGTGTTACAAGATACCATTGGAAACATATTTGAATTATATTTATAAAGCAGCTGAGTTTGCTAAATTTCAATATTTAATGAGTGAGATATGACCTTTTGAAGTTAGACTATCCAGTTAAAGAAAGTTAGCCAAAATAGTGAGGGGTATTTTGGTCTTTTCCTTACCCAATAAAAATTAACTCGTTTTAGTACTATTTTAAGGATCTAATCCTTTTAGGTTCAGTTTTATAATTCTAATATACACCTAGGGTTTTAGTTGAGAGTTCAAGAAGAGGCAAGAAAAGAAAATAGGAGAAAAGAGGCAAGGATGAAGGTGTTCGTCGACGTTCTTGAATATGGTTGCAGATTTTCGCAATGGGTCTAATGCCTAAGAGGTATGTAAGCATCCATAGTGCTGGGTTAGTTCACCTACACGCCAATCATTTATTTTTTTCAGCCAAATTTCATGCTTAAAGTTTAAAGATTAGAGTCTTGATGAGTTTCATGAGAATTGTTATTGAAGTTCATTTTAAATCTTGTTGTGTTGGAGTTTTGATAATTTCTTGCTATCAAATTGAGAAAATTTAGTGTTGTTTCCATTAGAATAGAGTGAAATTATGTTATGTAATCGAATACAATTGATTGGGCAAGAAACAATTTGAATTTTAGGAGATTCAGGGTGAGAAAAAGAGCAAAAGTGTTCGGCAGAAATTTCTGTGTTGGGGCATGGTGCGGCACGCCTGCTTGAGCGCCCCAAACCCATCTCTGTCCGTCAAGAGTTGAGGCTCCGCGCCATCCATAGCCCCAGGGTCGTCTACTCAGTCAAGTTTGTCTCTGATAGCTCCGTTTGAGTTCGTTTAAAGTGCTCCTTCACTCCTTTTCGATTCTAACTAATCTAACTAAACACCTAAAATCAGTGCTAACATGATCATAACCTTTAATTCATAATTAAAATTCAATTTAGAGTTGAGATTTATGTTTTGAGAATTCTCATAAACGTTCTAAAAAGTCCTTTTGAGCAGTCTTCCACAATTTGTAGTAACTTCTTTTAATACTCAAGCAAGTGAGTATAAAATAGAAGATTATGTATTCATGAATTTACAATATCACTTAGATCCTTCATATCATGAACTATAACTCTTGAATTCATAATTCACAATCAAGAGAGAGTTAAGAGTAGAGTCCAAGAAAGCTTTCGAGTTCAGTTATGAATCTTTTGAGACGAACTAATTATTTGAGCTAATATTGGAGGGAGTATGTAATAGAATTAGAAGAATTGTATACATAAGTTACATCTAGTTAATTATACCTTCGAGTCGAGTCGAGTTGTTCATGCCCATAATTTTGCCTATAATTCAAACAGTCTTGAGTTGAGAATTATCTTTTAGTTCTCGAGTTGAGTAGTTCATGCACATGTTTCCGTATGAAGCCTACAAGTTGAAAAATTATGAAATCATCTGCATGAGATCATGAACCTTGAATCCATACTTCAATTCAAGAAGGTTAAGAGTCAAGTCTAGAAGATAAGAGCAAGTCACAATAAAGTTTCTTAAGTTTTCTAAAGTCTTTCACAAATATTTTCTATTCGTTTTAAAGACTTAAAATTCAAGTCAAGAAAGAGCAAAGAGTTGATTTAAATTCTCAAAAGCTATAAGGGAACTAATTATTCCTTAAGAGTTGAGTTCATTTCTCAAAAGCTATAAGGGAACTAAGTATTCCCTAAAGAGTTATAAATTTTTTCACATTTAAGTTAAAGGGAACAAAGAAGTTACAAAAGAATTCTGAACTAAAGACGGGAACATTGTTTCCAAGAGGAGCTTTTAAAGATAAAGGGTTCAGTAAATTATCTCAACTCAAAAGAAAGGAAGTTTTATTATAAGTATGACCTAAAGTACATTTTGGGAGTAGTATTGAGCACTGATGTGGGGATGAGAGTTCATATTAACGCAAGTCTACATGTAAACCATGTAGCCAACATGGGAATTAACGGGTCATACTTTTTAGGTGATCACGTAAGGAGAGATACTGGATCCACTAAGTTATGTAAGTTCCTATACCGATGGCAAGGTATAGGATGGTCATTGGGAAACGTGAGGTAATACACTATATCATCACTTAGGCTCATAGTGATGGTTTTTAATTCGAGAAACACCCACCGTATTAATTACATGGTTCCTCGCGGGATTCTACTTAGTATGAATGGGGGTATGGGATTTCATTAATGCATTGCACAAGTAGACCTTGAGAGGGAGCGTGATATGTTTTTATGATATTATTATCTTGAGTTAGCATCATGTTTTTTAAACAACTTTTCTTTATATTACACTTGTTCTAAACTGCTTTATATCGAAATGAATTCAGTTAAGTATCAAAAGTTAAGTACATTGAGTTGACTATCCATAGTAAAGTATCATATCTTTGAGTTCAGTGTTTAATCTCTGGGTTGAGTATCTTATTCTTGAATATTCAGTATTCCTTGAGTTTCTACTTTGAGAAGAGGTAAGTTCGTTTCCATGTTTTTATTCAAGTATCAAGCTTATGTTATGCTTTAGAATTCCCCTTACATACTCGTACATTCCACGTACTAAGCCTTTTTGCTTGCATCTTTTGATATTGCAGACACAGGTATATAGGATTGAGCTTCGTTGATACACCCGAGAGTTCGAGTTGACTATGGTGAGACTCCTTGCTTCCGGAGGATTTCATTTACTTTTCAGTTTAGTGTGGAGATCGTTAGTTTTGTCCCAACTTCCATAATTGTCATTTAGAGGCTTCATATATAGTCAGTATAGTTTAGGAGTCTGTATTATCATTTATTTTATTAAATGTTTTAAAGACTAAAGTTGCCTATTCATGGCGAGTTGAATACATTAGTTCTATTATTCAAAGTTTTCTTTTGAGTTAAAGTTTGTATTCAGTTTCATGAAGTTGTATAAACTTTTTAAGCTTATGCTTAATTAATTCTTCCTCTTGTACTCAGCCAGGATGAAGATTCTCTTGGGGACCAGCAATGGTCTTTGATGCTGACCACGTCCAGGGTGTAGTCTCAGGTCGTAACATTAATGACAGGGGAGGATTTTAAATTGGAAACAATTATAGGAAAAGCCCTATTTTGGATACTTGAGATCATGGGTATGGTCAAGGGGTTTTAGGATTGTTAGTAATATGGGTATTTAGTGATTATTTATTGATTCATGTATTATACTTATTGTTTGTAGACCAAGAACAAGTTGAACGAATACGAATAGGGAAGTATAAAATTCTAAGGATTTCAAGCTTGTTTCGTGGAGGCGATGGTTGTGATTCGATGATTGTGTGATGTGAAAAAAACAATAGTATATAACACCATCATAGAGTCACATCCATTACCTAGTCACATGCTTAATTACGTATGGGTTCCCTTTATTTCTTCTTACGGAATTACATAAATCCAATCTTAGTTCTTCATAAAGTTGTTTTACTAATTATTATTAAACTGACTACAACTCTTTATCATAATTATCACTACAATGTTCAAAAATAGTATATTCTGAAATCCTTCATCCTACTATTACAATAAGTTAACAAGAAACCCATTCAAGAAGACAAATATGAACCTCGACTAGTTACAATCTCACCATGACACTAACCTCATAAAATTGAATTATAGCAACTTTCGACGGAATTTACTTGGTGCACGTAGTTTTACACATACCTCATACTGATGAATTCATATATTATAGGGTAAACATGGATTTACAACTAATCAATTCATAAAAACTAACTTACTTGGGCACCAAGCATTTTGTACGGAATTTGATTTCATTTCCAGCTTTTCAAGATTCGCTACGGTGAGTTTGGACAAGATCTCTCAAGATTCCGTTATCCTTAGGCTAGAAACCTCCCTCTACTACTTTCCCTAACTTAAATGAATTTTATAGTATTTATAGGGTAATTTAAGACCTGTATGTTATATTTGGAAAGAAAGAAAAATAAGAATTTCTCAAAAGTCAGCGAGGAAGATACACCGCTATAGCAAGATAGTGACCAGATTTTTATTCAATTTTTTTCTTCAAAAAAATGATGCTTTGGGTCGTTACAACCTTAGAAAATGTCATGATCGGAATCTAGACCCCAGAAGAGACCGGCGTCGTTGACATCTTAGAGGTCGCAGACAATCCTACATACGTCATTCTTACTTCATCTAGGTTAATTTTAGCGGAAAATTTGAACTTCTTATTTTCTTATTTCATGATTAACATTTTGAAGTTAAATATCATAGGTGTTCACAAATCAACCATCTAATATAGAGGTAATCAAATGAAGGAAACAATTCATAATTGCATTAAAAGTATTTTTGCCAAAACGACACCAATACAAATTATGAAATGAAAGTTGAAAGAAACACTAGTTGAACATGCTACACTAACTAAAGCCGACATCTAAGCTAGATAATAACAGTAGGCAGCCTTGAAAGCATGAGGTCCTACCAAGTGCGGATGAAATCTCCACGTCCAGATAGCTGCAATATCGTACTGTAAAATCTAACGTCCACCTGTGGCTGCTCCTACAAGTAGATATTTGTATGGAATTAGTACAAACTTGTAATAAGTATGGGTATATTCAATCACACACAAAGGAAATGCATGATAAGGAATATCTCTTTCCTAACAACATGATTTACGGAATGTCAAGTCATTGGACTTGCCAAATTTGGATTTGGAACGTCATGCCATGAGTGTAACATGCATCATCAAAATTATCATTTTGCAAACAGCACATAACATATTTCACGTATCATATCACGTAGTTCATATCATTCTTTCATATGCCATGAGACATTGGGATCATGGACTTGACGTTAGGATTTTCAAAAATGAGGGCTCAACATATGGGACCTCAACTAGGGATCGTTTGTTAGCAAACACAGAGTCTGCTTCATTCATTCATACATACTCCATTACATTTCATTAATGGGCCAGTGTAAACACCAACTAAAACTAAGATGTAGTTTAAGACTTTCATCGGATTTGCTGTGCAATGATCAAGAATAACCTAGTTTCATTAGTTGAGTCTAGCACACCTCTTGATTATGCTATCCTAACACCTCGTTCATTTCATTATGTACATCATTTGAGGCTGGTCTCATTTAATCATTTGGAACTTTAACTTTAACCGACATAGATCATGTGAGAATCATGAAATCCAGTGTCATGAAACCCCACACCGAAAAGAGGTGAAATCACCTGCCAAAGTTACCCAAAATATGCTAGCGTACATGGGAATTGAACCCCGCCAGATCCATATATTGGCAGTATAGGTTCGAAGACTAGGAGATATAAGTAGACCCATACCTGGCATATCGAACAATCTCATCTCATGAGAGTTACGCGAACGTCCGCCCTTTTCGAATGAAGGTATCACTGCTCATAGCTAGTCTATCTATGCTAAGTATAAAGTTCCATCACATTCAACTCATACGTCATGAAAGCTTGCTTCTAGTATGAGGACATCATAGCTCAATAGATGATTTCTCATCTCGTCATTTAGTATTAAGTGTGTTAATCTCAATACTTTCATTAGAGTGTTCATAGAGACTGGTCTCTTCAATAACTTTACACTCTCATAGGTGAGTACATATTGGTAACATTTACTTAGTATCATTTGAGATTTCTCTCATCTTTCACATTAGCCTCATATCATGTTGTCACCACATTCATTAACATTAGCACATTTGCTCTTCATAAATACTCACCCTTTTTTACGTGAATGTTCATTTCATCAAATGCCAATGCACTTGGCCATTTGTGTGTTTCACACTCTTACTTAACCCTTCTAGGGTTTCATTGTTTCATTGTTCATTTTATCATTTCATTGTTCATTTCGTAATATGCAAATGCACTTGGTCATTTAGTGTATCTTACACTCGTACTTAATCCTTCTAGGGTTTTATCATTTCATTACACACATCTTAGGTTCACTTGTTTTTTAATCTTATGCTAGACTTATGGGTCTATACATACAAGCCATGAGGATTCATTCATAGTTTGTTAAATGACTCATATCTTCCTAAGATTATGTGGTACACAATTTATGTATCTTGTATGTATGCCAAGATCTTGATTTCGATCTAAGTAGGTGGCATTATTCTTTAACATTTAATTCACGTGTGATTATGTATCAATATGAAAATTTGGGCAAGGGAACCCACGTTCGAACCCCTTGGACGATACTTACATTTTTCCTTGACTTTATTTTTAGATTTCATGACATTGGAAACCTAGATCGAGCCCCAACATCAATATTCTATCTTTATTTTTCTCCTTGGATTCTCCTCTTATTTTGACGGAGGGTTGTGGGATCAAACCCCCACAACCCCTTTAATTTTTCATTTAAAATTTAATTCCTCTTGTCCAATTTCGCATAGACCATGAGATTGTGGCTCCCCACGCCTCACACTTCCTTTCTTTTATCTTTCTTTCCATTCATTCGCTGCCTAGAGGTCGTGGGTTTGACTCCCACGCCTCCCATTTTATTTTATTAATTTTTGTGCTCTACACTTTCAGCCAGCATCCCCCATTTCGATCCCCCTTGACCCCATATCTTTTCTTGCGAATTTAAGGCCTCACACGGATGAGGTCACAAGTTTCAATCCTGGTGGCCTCATCCGTTTTAAAACCAAATAAATTTCCAGATTACTCCTCTATACTTTAGCCTAGACAAAACTTGTGGTTTTTGCTGGAAAATTAGTCATTTTCTTACCTTATTTTAACCAATATTTCCACTTGAAATCATAGAAAAGGCTTGGATCCTTTAACACCTTTTTGGGGTAGATTTCATGAATTCGTTTAACACATTCATAGGTGTAGATTCATTGTCGTTTTATCTGCAACTTCCCACTTAAAATCAGTAACATACACCTCATATGAACATCACGAATTACACATTTTATGCACATTAATTTCATCCATCAACTTAACCATTTTATGACTTCAAAGCGGATAACAACAACACCAAACATTTACATATTGCACCACATCAATTTCGGTTGACATCATTGAACATGCTTTCTATTTCCAAACACAAAATCACAAAGAATATCACATTTTACACTTAGGTACCAGAATCCATACCAACAACATGATATCTAACCTAATTTAGATTGAAATCGGAAGGACACTAGGGACAAGGAGTTTAACATTCAAGGGGAAAACCCTAGTTTCATACGTTTGAATTTTGTAAAAAGAAATTTCTCTTGGAGAAAGGATTCCAAGAGAGAAAAACCATACCGTGTTTTAGCTTTCCACACCTTCCAATTTCTTCCCAAAACCCCCCCTAAACATTCAACACAAACCCGTCGAGAAGATGATGCAAAGTTTTTGTTTCTTAAGTTAGTTTGCTTGCTTGTATATTTTTTTTTGTAAGTTCTTTGAGTGTAGAGAACTTTTGATTGATTTGTAATGTGTTTATTTTATTTTTTTTGCAGCTTATTTTGGCTAATAATTTCGTGTGAACTAACAAGAGAGATTGAGCGTGAGAGTTGAGAGGTAGACGTGAGAGAGAAGGAATTATATTAGGCTTAGGATTCTATTTTAGGACTTAGTCAAATAAGGTTTACTTAATTATTAACAAATCTGATTTTTATTTTATTTTAAATCATATAATAAATAATAATTTATTTATTAATTAATTATATTAATTCAATAGCATAAAAAAATCACACTAATTCATTGCTTCCACCTAGGTTCGAACCCGGGTGAAGCAAGACCTCACTTCAAGAGCTCAATTTTGGCTCTCTCTCCCTAAATTTCCCCTCCACTTTATTAATTAAATAATTAATTATATATATATTGGGTAATTAAAATACTACCCTTAGCCTGTAAAAGACCATTTTACCCCTAGACCCTCCAAACCTAAGATTTCCTCTTTTTAAGTTAGGTAAAGACTCCTTCGAGTAAATCTTCGTATTCGAGAGACCTACATGGTTGGAAGAAACCTTTCCTAGCTCAAAGAAATCCCCAAGTTAGTTGGCTTAGATTTAGCAAGGATTCCGAAGTCTGGTTTTACGCGCATCAATCCGTGTGAACCCTTGTCTAATCATAGGCATTCTTGGCATATTAAGTATAACTTAGTATATCCATTTTTTAGGGTTGTTACATTATCCCCCCCCCCCCCTTAAGAACAATCGACGTGAATATTTGATTCACATATTAACATGATGGTGAACATCCTTGAAACCTACTAGTAGCTTCACATTGATAGACTAAGGAACTCTATCCTAAACTAGTCTCATCAAAGCTTACAATATAAGTAAACATATAAGACATACAAATCAGCAACCAACATGATGACTCAAACATATTAACCTCGTACTAGTGCATAAACACCATACACAGTCAAATACCTGAAGGACTAATTAAAGGTACTCACCTGGGACATCACCAGAGGTACCTTTCCATGCACCCATAGACTTGAGTGCTAATAATCGTTGCGTCCTTGGAGGCTCTTCACTTGGACCATTGTGTTGAACTCTCTCCTTCCCTTGTTCTGAACTTCTCCTGTTCGGACAATCCATCATCATGTGACCCGGTTTGCCATAACTGTAACAAGCGTTAGAGTCTATCATACATTATCCTCTATGCAGTATGCCAAACTTCCTACAAGGTGGCCTCTCCTGGCATGTAAAGTCTTACGAACCTTAAGGAGTAACCCATGACTTATATCAAGCCCTACTTAAGGTTGATGAATTCCTCAACCGTAGCCTCTTTCGTTTATCTGGGAAAGAACCACCCTATATAAGCCATCTTGAAAAGATCTTAAGTAATAGGACCCCTTCCTACGACTCTACTATCCTGCACACCTTATACCATGATTGAGATACACCCTTTAGTTGGTAGGATGCCAACTCAAACCCAATAGCCTGAGCTTGTAAAGTGCTAGCTTGGGCCATATGTACCAAACTTGTCCTTCTCCATCTGTCAACCCAGCTGAGCTAACCGGCATAACCACTCCTTCAGCAAGAACCTGGGGTTGAACTTGATTGTTCACAACAGCTGCTACTCCTCTCTTCTGACCAATAGTTCTCCTAAGGTTCATTCTCTGTAAACAATAGGGATTGATTTTAGACACAATCATAACATTAGGAGAGTCAAATATTAGGAAAGGAACAATAAGATCAGAAGAAGAGAAATTTTCCTACGCATCATGCAGTGTCTAAGGCAGGATAGTGGTGCACTTCACTACCATGCTTAGAAACTACTCAATATGGTTGATGTGAACTTATTATCCTTGGAATTTAACCTAGTGCTCTGATACAAAATTTTTCACGATCGGAATCTAGACCCCAGACGAAACCGGCGTCGTTGACCTCTTAGATGTCGCAGACAAGCCTACATACGTCATTCTTACTTCATTTAGGTTAATTTTAGCGGAAAATTTGAACTTTTTATTTTCTTATTTCATGATAAACATTTTGAACTTAACATCATAGGTGTTCACAAATCAACCATTTAATATAGAGATAATCAAGGAAACAATTCATTATTGCATTAAAAGTATTTTTGTCAAAATTATACCAATAGAAAGTCTGAAATGTAAGTGGAAAGAAACACTAGTAGAACATGCTTCACTAGCTAAAGCCTACATCTAAGCTATATATAGCAGTATACAGCCTCAAAAGCATGAGGGCGTACCAAGATTGGATGAAAGCTCCACGTCCGGATAGCTGCAACGTCGTACTCTAAAATCTAACGTCCACTTGTGCCTGCACCTAAAAGTGGATATTTGTATGGAATTAGTACACACTTGCACTAAGTATGAGTATATGAATTCACACACCAAGGACATGCATGATAAGGAATAGCTCTTTCCTAACAACATGACTTATGGAATATCATGTCATTGGTCTTGCCAAATTTGGATTTGGAATGTCATGCCATGAGTGTAACATGCATCATCAAACTTATCATTTTGCAAACAGCACATAACATATTTCACGTATCATATCACGTAGTTCATATAAGTCTTTCATAAGCCATGAGACCTTGGGATCATGAACTTGATGTTAGGACTTCCCAAAATGAGGGCTCAACATGTGGGACCTCAACTAGGGATCTTTCTTTAGAATACATAAAGTCTGTTTCATTCATTCATACATACTCCATTTCATTTCATTCATGGTCCAGTGTAAGCACCAGTTATACCTAGGATATAGTTTAAGACTTTCATCGGGTTTGCTGTGCAATGATCAAGAATAACCTTGCATCATTACTTCAGTCTAGATCACCTCTTGATCATTCTATCCTAACAACTTTAGTATTGTTCATTTCACTATGTGCATCATTTGAGGCTAGTCTCATTTATCCACTGGGAACTTTAACTTTAACCGACATAGATCATGTGAACATCATGAAATGCAGTGTCATGAAACCCCATACCGAAAAGAGGTGGAATCACCGTCCAAAGTGACCCAAAACATGCTAGCGTACATGTGAATTAAACCCTGCCAGATCGCTATATTGGCAATATAGGTTAGAAGACTAGGAGATATAAGGATACCCATACCCGGCATGCCGGATAGTCTCATCTCAAGAGTTATGTGAACCTCCGTCCTTTTGGAAAGAAGGCATCATTGCTCATAGCTAGTCTATCTACGCTCACTATAAAGTTCCATTACATTCAACTAATACGTCATGGAAGCTTGCTTCTAGTATGAGGACATCATAGATCAATAGATGATTTCTCATCTAATCATTATTATTAAGTGTGTTAATCTCAACACTTTCATTAGAGTGTTCATAGAGACTGGTCTCTTCAATAACTTTACACTCTCATAGGTGAGTACATTTTTGTAACATTTACTTAGTACCATTTGAGATTTCTCTCATCTTTACATTAGCCTCATATCATGTTGTCACCACATTAATTAACATGAGAACTTGTCCTTCATAATTACTCACCCTTTTTTACGTAAATGTTGATTTCATCATATGCCAATGCACTTGGCCATTTCTGTGTTTCACACTCTTACTTAACCCTTCTAGGGTTTCATTGTTTCATTGTTCATTTCATAATTTCATTATTCATTTCGTAATTAGCCAATGCACTTGGCCATTTAGTGTATCTTACACTCGTACTTAACCCTTCTAGGGTTTCATCATTTCATTACATACATCTTAGGTTCACTTGTCTTTTAATCGTATTCTAGACTTATGGGTCTATACATACAAGCCATGACAATTCATTCATAGTTTATTAAGTGACTCATATCTTCCTAAGATTATGTAGTACAAGACTTAAGTATCCTGTATGCATGTCAAGATCACGATTTCGATCTAAGTAGGTGGCATTATTCTTGAACATTTGATTCACGTGTGATTTATGTATCAATAGAGAAATTTGGGCAAGGGAACCCAAGTTCAAACCCTACTTACATTATTCCTTGACTTTATTTTTTGATTTCATGACATTGGAAACCTAGATCGAGCCCCAATATCAACATTCTATCTTTATTTTTCTCCTTTGATTCTCCTCTTATTTGCCGGAGGATTGTGGGATCAAACCCCCACAACCCCTTAATTTTTCATTTAAAATTTAATTTGTCTTGTCCAATTTTGCATAGACCATGAGGTTGTGGGATCAAAACCCTACAGGCTTTCTTTAATTATTCTTTTATTCGCTAGGGACTATGAGGTTGTGGGTTCAAACCTTCACAACCTCCTTATTTAATTTTTATTTAATGTTTGACTTAGCTATGCATTGCCAGTGAGGTTGTGGGATTGAGCCCCCGCAGCCGCACTTTATTTTATTTTTATTTATCCCTTTCTCCTTTACAACCTTGAGTTCGTGGGTTCGATTCCCACGCCTCGCACTTCCTTTGTTTTATCTTTCTTTCTTTACATTCGCTGCCTAGAGGTCGTGGGTTCGACTCCCACGCCTACCATTTTATTTTATTTATTTTTGTGCTGTACACTTTCAGCCATCATCCCCCATTTCGATCCCCTTGACCCCATATCTTTTCTTGCGAATTTAAGGCTCACATGGATGATGTCACAGGTTCAAATCCTGGTGGCCTCATCCCTATTAAAACCAAACAAATTTCAAGATTACTCCTCTATACTTTAGCCTAGACGAAACTTGTTGTTTTTGCTGGAAAATTAGTCATTTTATGAACCAATATTTCCAATTGAAAACTTAGGAAAAGTCATGGATCTTTTAAAACCTTTTTGGGGTAGATTTCGGACTCGTTTAATACATTCTTAGGTGTAGATTCATTGTTGTTTTAGCTGCAACTTTCCACTTAAAGTCAGTAACATACACCTCATATGAACATCACGAATTACACATTTTATGCATGTTAATTTCAGCCATCAAACTAACCATTTTAAGATTTCAAAAACGGATAACAACAACACCAAACATTTATATATTGCACCACATCATTTTCGGTTGACATCATTGAACATGGTTGCTATTTGCAAACACAAAATTATAAAGAATATCACATTTCACACATAGTTACCAGCAACAATACCAACAACATGATTTCTAACCTAATTTAGATTGAAATCAGAAGGACACTAGGGACAAGGTGTTTAACATTCAAGAGGACAACCCTAGTTTCATACGTTTGAATTTTGTAGAAAGAAATTTCTCTTGGAGAGAGGATTCCAAGAGACAAAACCCATACCTTATTGTAGATTTCCACACCTTCCAAGTGCTGCCCAAAACCCCCCCTAAACATTCAACACAAACCCGTCGACAAGATGATGCAAAGTTTTTGTTTCTTAAGTTAGCTTGCTTGCTTGTATATTTGTTTTTGTAAGTTCTTTGAGTGTAGAGAACTTTTAATTGATTTCTAATGTGTTTTATTTTCTTTTTTTTTGAGCTTATTTTGGAAGAAAATTTTGTGTGAACTAACCAGAGATATTGAGCGTCAGAGTTGAGAGATAGACGTGAGAGAGTAGGAATTATATTAGGCTTAGGATTCTAGTTTTGGACTTAGTCAAATAAGGTGTACTTAATTATTAAAAAATCTGATTTTTATTTTATTTTAAATCTGCTAATGAATAATAATAATTAATTAATTATATTAATTCAATAGCTTAAATAAAAATCACATTAATTCATTGCTTCCAGCTAGGTTCGAACCCAGGTGAAGCAAGACCTCACTTCAAGAGCTCAATTTCAGCTCTCTCTCCCTAAAATGCCCCTCAACCTTATTAATTAAATAATTAATTATATATTTTGGGTAATTACTATATTACCCTTAGCCTGGAAAAAGAACATTTTAACCTAGACCCTCCAACCTAAGATTTCCTCTTTTTAAGTCCGGTGAAGACTCCTTCGAGTAAATCATCGTATTCGAGAGCCCTACATGGTTGGAACCAACCTTTCCTAGATCAACTAACTCCTCAAGTTAGTTGTCTTGGATGTATCAAGGGTTCTGAAGTCTGGTTCTACGCGCATCAATTTGTGTGAACCCTAGTCTAATCATAGGCATTCTTGACACATTAAGTATCACTTAGTATATCCATTTTTTTAGGGTTGTTACAGAAAACGGGACACTAATCCTAGAACAACAAAAATTCTAAAAGGAAGCTATGAAAAAAGATAAAACAACAAACCAAAGCAAATGTAATTAAATGACAGCAAAGGTCTTTACAACATCCACTACTAAAAGGATTTCCATCATCGGAAATAAAAAAAGTACAAGGTTTGAAAAGGTTAGGATATCGGGTCTCATTTATAGCTTTGACTCCCAAGTAGCCTCCTAGACAAGATGATGCCTCTACTAAACATATATAAGTGAGATTTCCTTAGACCTCTACTTCTTGACCAACATGTCAAGAATAGTCAGTTGCTTCTCCTAAAAAGCCAAGGACTCAACAAGTTAAAATAATTCTACCGAAGTATGTGTGACACTCATCAGGTGCTTAAAGACATGAAAAATATGGTGAATACCTAAAAGAGCTGAGGTAAGGCAAAATCATAAGCCACTTCACAAATTCATTTCAGATTGGGTTCCCAACTTTATCTCAATAGACCTTTAGAAATAGTAAGTGAACTACGTACCGCGATATTAAATGATAGACATTAGCACCGATGCATATGGGTGATCTTCAAATGTACATCTGAGCTAACATGTTCGAACTCTAGGAAGTATAAAGTATAAACCAACAAAAAGAGCGCAGACTTGGTCAATAAATCTATTATTATCCAAATTGAATAAAATATCTGGAAAAGTATATGTTAAGAGTATGAAGATGTCCATAGCTATCATCTTCCATTTCCCATCAAGAATGTGTAATGACCCACACATTTGTGGGTGGCACCCACATTTACCTTTGTTACAACCCTCAATTTAATTTAGGATAAACTCGATCCTATCATGAGTTTTATGAATTAATAAGATGTTAAAATGATTAATAATAGCATTGGTAGTGAGTTTGAAGAGTTTGAAATTCAAACGTCAAAGGACGATCAAGACGTTCGAAAACAAGCTTTGTGTGTGTGCTAGTGTAACCTTGTGTGTTGTGCATTATTTTAGGTGTTTTTAGTCTAAAATTAGTGGATATGAACCTATAACCAAGAGGGACATACGTAGGGTCAAAACGTCTAGGAAAAGATCCCCATTGACAAACCAAAGGGTCCTTAGGAGGACCCAAGTATGGCAAGAAGGAGGCCAAAACAGTCGGTTTGTGGCACTACCTACGCGTCGTGCAACTAGAACTTAAAAGGAAAAATGCCGCCTTGCAACACAGGCTTGTCATGAACCATTCTGTCTCAAAATTAATTCTAGAACCAAGATGTGAAGGTGTCCCCGCGATGCACAATCATGTCTCAGTTTGGTCGCATTTTTTGAAGTCCAATTAGACTTGGTTAAAAGGTTCAATTGATGTAGGGGTCTTTTGGGTACTTTGGGGATTATTTATAGACGGTTATTGAGTAACTTTAAACCCCAATTCACCATCAAAACAAAATCCTCTAGTTCAAAACAAAGGCTATGAAAAACTTTTTCTCCTAAAAACTCCATTGATGAAGCTTTGAAGCTACAAGGAAGAAGGCCGAAATTCTTCAAGTTTCAACCCTAATTTCGTGGGCTTTCTATCAAATAAGGCATGATCATTCATCCTTGATTCTTATCTCATTCAAGGAGCCAATCCAAAGTTTTTTCAAAAAGGGTTTCAAATCCTGAATTCTTTTATTTCGAATTCTAAGCGTGGGTTCTTGCATGAAAAGGTATTAATAGTTGAATTACGATGTATTCAATCTAAAGTGATGGTTTTAAGATAAAAATTCAATGGACCTTTGATCATGCAAATTCTCAATTTTTTACTTATGAATTGACTTTGATGAATATGATTAGACAATGTTAGAATTGTGTTTTCCTTATATAGTATTGTGATTGTCTACTGCTATTTATGCTTTGTTATGTTGAATTTTAGGAAGATTGAGAAAAGGTGGTCAAGGCTTGGATGAAGGGTAAGTTTATCCATATTGTCTAGTTCTTATTGAATGGATATTTAGTGGTATGATCCACTTATGTTGGTGATGTTTACTTGAAGTATATGAGTATATATGTGAAGTGTGATTATGGCCTTGAAGTCATCGATTGTGGAGTAAAGTGATGTTATTATGTATATGCATGTGATGCCTTATGAACTTGAGAATGTGTGTGTTGAAGATACTATATCTAAATGAAGTATAATGTGAATGTGAAACATGATAGTGTGTGGATTATGATGAATGCAGATTGATCATGTTTAGAAGTCAATGATATGAATGATGATAGTTATACGAAAGATGTTCTCATATATACATACACACAAAGAATGAATGAAATCAAAGAATAATGGGATTTTGGGGGTATACACTATTCTTGAGTAGAGAAACAATGTCTAGTACCAAGCCTAATATTCCTAAGAGCTATGATGAATGAAATTAAGGGATTTTTGGGTGGTCTCTCTTCGTGAGTTAAGATGAAGTATTTAGTAGCAACCTCACTATTCCCACGAGTTTTCCAATGAAAGAATGATAGGTTGGAGTTGAATACTCTTTGCTAGTTGAGATGTAGTATTCAAATGTAACCTTTAGACATGGGTACACTTCATAAATTGAAATGTAGTATTTAGTAGCAATCTCTTAACCTATAGCTAATGAATGAAATGAATGTCTATGACTTCGTAAGAGAGTTATGCTTAGCACCGAGATAATTTGAAGAAGGGGTGGATACTCTTCGTGAGTAGAGATGTTGTATCCAATGTACCTCTTCAAATTAGTGCTCTTTGTTAGTTTAGATGAGTCACTTAGAAGCACTCTCCTTATCCTTTAACTATGCGCCCGCAAAGGTATAGCTATTGGAGATCCATGTAAAGGCTAATAGAGAATGACCCTACCTTAGGCATGTAGGGAACCCTCATCCAGTAGGGGTTAGTACCAAGATTCCATTTCTAGCCCTCATGGTCTATGTCAGTTAAATCTATCCATTGTACAAGTAGACATTTGGAGGGAGTCTTGGTGTGTCCTTGTATTAAAATTTATGAATGGGTTACTATATGATGATAATGAAGTAAGGTTACTCTAAGTCTAATGTTAATGAATCATGTTGATCTTACGTCAGATGTTGATGAATGTTATGTAATTTATTGAATGTGATGTTCCTAGTCTAGGGTGATTCCTAAGGAGCACTAAGGTGGGAGTAGTAGTATGGGATGCTACTTTCACATTGCACTAGTGTAAAGTGGGGGTTGTCTTAGAGGATGGTCTTTATGTGAAGTTCTTAAATGCATGTATGGTTCCTCTCGTATAATTATTAATGAAATGTTGACTTTTTGAGTTAGAATGAAGTGTGGTTATCTTTGGTAGTCTAAAGGGTCACTTAGGTGTGTATTGAAGAGGTTGTATGCGCGGTCTCTTCATGTATTACCTAGGTGAGCCTTACGATAACTTTGGATAGGAAGGTCTAAATTATTAATGGATTACTTGATGAATGTGACAAAATATTTGGAATTATGGAGGTATTACTTGTGCTAAATGATTTGTATGGTGCTTTGTAAATTTGATTCATGAAGGTTTTACGAAAAGAGCATGAAAAATATGTTTCAACTAAAATGTCCTTTTTAAGTATGTTTGCAGTTTCCATACATAGTACAATGTTTGTACAAACTCCATATTCTTATATATTTATGTAAGTATAAGTTAAAGGCAAGTGAAGGTTTTTATGCAGTGAAGCTTGGGAAGTTGATTTATCTCAAGATTAGTATTTCCTTATATATTTGAGCACATGAACTATGTTTCTTTTAATTTCTTTATTTGAAGATGTATAAGACTTCGTATGTTTCTTTAAACGAAAAGGTTGTGACCCTATGATGTTAAGACGTTTCTAAGTTGGCTTGTGATGATGAGATTTTTTCCTTTCATTTTATGTAATTGTTTCTTCTTTGTTATGTTGTGAAAAGTTTTGATTCGGCATGACTTTTCATACATATGTAATGAATGGAAGCTAAGAGGCCTGTACAAGACCTTCATCAGGTCAAGTACGCCGTGTAACTTCTAGGGGGTGCTCCTCGGTAGTTACAAACTTGGTATCAAAGCATAAGGTTATGAATATAGTCTTAGGGTCTAAAGTCTCACAAGCCACGTCTAGTAGAGTCTTGTTCATCGGTTTGAGTCGAGACACATCTATGAGCGAGAGGTTATAGGACGATAGAAGTTTCACTTTCTTCATTACTGTTGTGTCGTTCCATAGAGCTTAACTCCATAGGATATCTCTCTCTTATTTACCTTGTATGGTTTTATTCTAGATGTTATTTCTTGGAAGGGATGATATATCAATGTTTGAGGGATAAAATGTAAGTTTTGATCTTATTTTTTTATTTTGACTAGACAAGTATATGTGAAGTCGGACTTGGAATATGTTGATGTGATGCCATTTGTGGGTATATATGTGACCTATGAGTTTAGAGGTCTTATGTTGGAAGTTTTGTTGTGAATAAGTTCTAGCATGATAAGAGTTATAATGGTTGAAGGAAGTCCTTTTTGGGGACAATGAGTTACCTTATAGTGATGTGCAATATTAGTAGAAGGCTATGGTGTAGACTAGAGGAGTGTTAGAAGAATGTGGAAAATCGTAAGAGTTTGAAGTTTACCTTTAGTATGAGTAATTTTTTATAGTTGTCCTTATGTTCGATTGAAGTTCTTGTGTAGGCTTATTCCTAAGAAAGGGAGATATTGTGCTTACCTAGAAAGGTAGTTGTGAGGTTATGCAAGCAAATGGTAGAATCCATATATCTAGATAATTGGTTTGCAAATGAATCTACCTTAAGAGTGAAAAAGAGAAAGAGGATATTTTATTCCATGTGTTTGAGTTATGTGGTGCCTACGAGTTAAATGAGGTGATGTTTAAGAAAGTTTGTCTATTCTTAAATCCTAATAGGAGGGTGTTATGCTTGGCTAGTATGGTTGATTGGTAGTCTTGATGTTCATAAGTTAGGTTTGGATGAGTTCCCACCTTATTAGAGGTATAGTGGGTTATGAAGTATGAGACCCTGAAGATGGTTGGTAAGCCTCTTAACAAGAATTGATGAGAATGGGCTAAGGAGCTAATCTAGAATAAATGCCCAGGTAAGTCATAGTTTCTTATGGTTGTTTTTATTTTTTCTTAGATGGGTTTACCTTAAGTAGGGGAGAATGAGTTGAGTAGTAAGGTGGTTGATATCCTTGTCTTTTCTTTCTGTTCTTAGTCAAGCTTGAGACCAAAATTCTTGGTAGTTTGGTTATGTTTTGGAAATCTTTCATATGAGTATGAGTTGCATGTTCTCCTTATGTTATGAGTTACTTTTATAATAAAATATTTTGCATGATCTAGATGATATTATAGTTACATGAGGCGATTGGTAGTTAATCTATATTTCTCGTGTCAATGTGCATCTAATGATATTTGCTTATTGCATCCAAAGTTGTTATGTTTAATAGTCAAATGTTTTATTTGAAAATCGTAACATGTTGGTATTTATAATTATATTATGAGAATTTCTTATCTTGGAGAAGGTAGTTCCTCCATAAAATTAATTAAAATGATGAAGTATGTATGCGCTTTGAATTGTGGAAATAGTTCCAAATTTCTTGTATTGCTTAGAGTGCAAAATGATATGAAGTTGGTGTTCCTTCTTTGGTGCATTGACTGTGAATATTTTATCCATGATGATGTGTGTGATGAGCTGCTAGTTGAGTCTTTTAGTCCTTGAAAGTATTTTAGTGTCATTCTAGGACAAATGTTTCCAAGTGGGGGAGATTGTTACAACCTTCAAATTGAAATAGGACAAGCTAGAACATATCATGATTTTTGTTAGTTAATAAAGTGTTGAAATGATTAATAATAGCCTTGGAAGTCAATTTCAAAGTCAAACGTCAAAGGATGACCAAGACGTTCGAAAACTAGCTTTGTGTATATGGTAGTGTGTCTTATTTGTTGTGCATTCTTGTAGGTGTTGTTTTGAGTCTCAAATAAGTGGGGATTAACCTAGATCCTAGGGTTACATATCTAGGGTCAAAACGTCCGAGAACGACTCCCTAAGGACCAAGCAAAGGGTCCTTGAGTAGGACCCAAGGTGTGTCCAATATTCAAAGTAATGGAACATTGCATATATTGATAGCAACCTGACAGCGTACTATGTCTTGCCTAGAAGATATTAGATACAATTGACATCTAAACTTTTGTATCTTCCCTTTCTTCACGATCATCCTTCATTAATTTTTAATTCACAACAAGTGGAGAGGCAACAACTTTGCACTTGTCAAGCTTGAAACTTTTAACAGATTCAAGGCATACCTCATTTGGGACAAGAAAATTCCTTCACCATATTGAGATATCTCCATTCCTAGGAAAAAAATCATTTCTCCTAGCTCGGAAATCTAAAAAGCTTTTATCATTTTATTTTTGACTTTTGAAACTGCAAAAGGATTTTCACATGTAATCACCAAATCATCGACATAAACTGATATCATACTCAACATCCCATCCGCTTGACTTTTGAAGTACAAGGTAGGCTAATTTAGGCTCTAGTGAAGCTTTGAAACAACAAATGAGAATCCAACCTACTATACAAAGATATTGGGGCTTGTTTAAGACCATAGAGAGCCCTTTTAATCTTTTACATCTTTTCCTCTTCACCTGCAACTCTAAAACCTTCAAGTTGTTCAACAAAAATGTCTTCCTCAATTGATTCATTGAGATATGCAGATTTGACATCCAAATGGAAGAGTTTCCAGTTGTATTGTGCTGCGAGAGTAACTGGAAACCTTACTGTCTCATGCCACGCTACATGAAAATACTTCTCCAAAGTCCACTCCAGGCTGATGAGAATAGCCTTTAATTACAAGTCTAGCTTTATGCTTGAATATGGAGACATATGGATTTAACTTTTTTCGATACACACATTTCACACCGATAAGAAAAAACTCCCAAGTATAATTTTTATGAATCATAGCAAGTTGCTCCTCATTGCTGAAATCCACATTGTTATTTGCTGCTTCATCAAATGAGGATGGTCCAACAAGAGCAAAACCCCATTGTTCATAAACTTCTTCTAGTGATTTTATCTTCAAACAGATTTTGTAGTCAATTCAAGATCTAAATTGGGTTTTTTCGAGCAGTAGGACTAGAGACGTATCACCTTTTTGCTGATTTGGAGTTGCAACTGAAAAACTCTTACATTGGTTCTTCACAAATTTATATCGATGTGAATTATAGTGGCTAGACTCATCCACTAATAGATCTCTACTAACAAAGACCTTCTTACTACTAAAATTGTACATTTTGTATCCTTTTCCAACTGTAATTTATCCCAACAGAACACACAGTTCTGCCTTGCTATCTAATTTTCCACTTTTAGCATCAGGAACATGTGCATGGCATACCGAGACAAATACCTTCAATTGTCTTGCAAACGACTTGATACCCTTTCATGCTTCTAATTGTGTCATGTATTGGACTAATCTAGTTGGTAATCTATTTAGCAAATAGACAACAATATTGATTGCTTCAGCCCAGAATTATTTAGCATCTTCTTCTCTGCCAAAATACATCTCGCCATCTCCATAATAGTTCGGCTATTCCTCTCAGAAACCCCATTCTGTTGTGGAGTGTAGCTAACAGTGAATTGTTGTTGGTTACTGATATCTTTACAATACTTGTTGAACTGGTACGAAATAAATTCAGTTCCATTATCGATCTAATGTACTTTAATTTACTTCCACTCTCCCTTTATAACAATATCTTTGAATACTTTGATAACAGAAAACACTTGATATTTGCTACTAAGAAAGAAGACATGTGTCATTCGTGTCAAATCATCTACAAAGAGAATAAAATACTTGTTTCCACTAAAAGAAGTCGTCCTTATTGGTCTACATAAATCTGTATGAACGAACTCCAGCTTTTCCTTGGCTCTCCAAAGACTTTCTTTAGAAAAGGATCGTCTATGCATTTCACCAAATTTAAAAGACTTAAAAACATCTCTACAGATGTCATTTTTAGGTACTTCAAGCATGTTACCTTTAATTCATATGAACCAATGATCTAAGATTATAATGACCGAACCTTTTGTGCTGAAGCCAACTATCACTCAATTCAACATTAAAAGAGCAAGTATCAATAGAATAGCATGAATCTGTAAAAGAATTGTCAATCATGCTAATTTTCTCTGTTTCACATCTTTTAGGATCATAAATGAAACATTGTTTGTTCTTAAAATTAAGAGAATGCTTTTTATGAAGCAATTGAGAAACACTAAAAAGTTTTGAGTCAATTTGGCACATAAAGAACATCATTAATAATATAAATACATTCTCTAGTAGGAAATTTTACTGACCCTCAACCATGACCTTTTATTAATGCGCCATTTCCAAGATTCACTTTGGTTCGATAAAATTTGTCCAAGGTAACAAGCAGATTCATCAATCTCCATATGCCTTGTGCACGTGCTATCAAGATAATATTTACATTGGTCGCCTCTGATTTTCCAACTTCGTGATCATCTATGAAGTTCTCTCGATGGGAAGACTGGCCACTTTGATTTTTCTTTTGCCTACACTATTTCTCAATGTGACCATACTTTTTACAAAATCTACATTGAATTGGAGACCTCTTTGAATCCTTCCAACAATTCTTCTCTAGGTTGTTTGCCTTCTTACAAATGCCCCAAGGTGGAAATATTTATTTTATCGAATAATCACCTCGGTCTCCACAAGATTTTACCTCTCCATATTTATCCAACCAAACGATTCTGCTTTCATTTTTATGTTTTAATTAATATCTTGTTGAAAGGAATCTTCTAATATCCCTTCACTTCTCTTACTGAACCGTTGCTCTTTGACTTGCAAGTTGTAGATTAGTTTGGCTATTGTAAGAGTAGTCAAGTCACAAGACACTTCAATAGTTATGATTTTTTATTTCAAACTTGTTAGGAAAGCTGGCCAAGATCTTCTCTCTATCTTTCTGATTGAGAAAGGTTGAACCAAGTTTTGTTATCTGGTTAATAGTCTCCATTAGCTTTGAAGAGTATTCTTTCACACAATCTTTCATCTTTCATCTTCAAAATATCAAATTGTATTTTCAGTGCTAAGAGTCTAACAAACTTTACTTTACTATTGCCTTCAAACTCCTCCTTTAACTCCTCTTTGGTTGTTTCAAAATTCATAATCCTCGTAAACATCATGTCTGGAAGACATTAATATATGCAGGTGACAGCTCGTGGAGATCTAGTCACCAACTCATCATACTACTTAATTTCATTGAGAGCTGCATTAATTCTCAATGGATGTACAAAAGGTTCTCCAAGCTCAATAATTTCCCATAAGTTGAGAGTATTTTTATAAGACTTCATTTTAATGGCCCATATATGTGATAATTCTCTAAGTAAAAGTCGGAGGACCTATTGTCGGTTGATATTTAGGATCCATGATTTTTTTCAACAAGCAAATTCAAGAAAGAACAGAAAGTATATGAGCGAAACAAAAAAATGATTAATTTCTCTTAGGAAATAGGCTCTGATACCATGTTACAACGAAATGAAAGAAGAACTTCAGGTCTACAAGGTCTACAAATTAGAAAATCGCAGTTGTAAATTGCTACAGAAAATCTTGAAGCTAAGAAGAAGGGTTAAATTTTCTTGAGTTCAATTTTTTAAACTAGATGTTTCATTACAAATGATTTATTTATAGACAAAGTGTAAAAATTACAACCACATAGAAAGAAAAATATCTCACACCAACCTATGTACATATTTGACTGACTAACCACCATTTATTATAAATCAAGGCTACATATCTTACTACAAAGTATCTTTTATCTTGGAGTTTCTAGACAACATAATTTTCTAACATATCTACTACAAAATATCTAGAACCTAGGAGTTTTTAAATAAATCTTACTTTTCTAACATATGTAATACAAAATATTGTCAATCTATGAATTTCAAGACAAATCTTAGTTTTCCAACAGAAGTACTATAATACAATCATAGATATTTTAGGTTGCAGCTCTTGAGTGCATATCACTTGACTTACCAATAAACAAGTTATGCCACATTGATTAAAATATCTATAAATGCAGATTTGATTAACTCAAACAACATATTGATCAAAGTTAAAGCAAATGTATAGTAACTTAAGAAAATTAATTATACAAAACTTACATCTTATTCTCCTACTTTCTAGACGAACCTTATAGGAGTGAATTGATCATCCTTATAAACTTAAAATGGAAAATATACAAACAGTATCAACAAAAGTAGAACATATAAATCTTACAGCAATAAACTTTACATGCTAATAGCAGGAATCCTTATGGGTTTCGCAATAGCAGCTTCGATGAAGCTTCAGAAACCTAAACTGCAGAAAAGTGCAGTATTACAGTAAAACTCTTCCTTTGACATCTTTACACAAACCTTTCACTGAAGATCAATTTCAACTTACACGAATCACATTTTGAAAGGTTCTACGAACTTGTTAATATTTTAACGACAAGAATAAATCATTGAAAGCTCATAATGATATCCCATTAATCCCCGGGTTGGCATACACCTCACCTACCCCCAATTCCGACTAAGTTTGTCCAAATAAAAAAAATTTAAGCCACTACTAGGAAAGTTTTCTGGCTCAGACTCTTGTTGTAAATTATACGGAAAATACCTTCATTACGTGAATTCACCAAAGTTTGTACTTCAACACGAACTCTTTTAGGAAATTATCATATCTTGAGGCGTCTTGAATGAAATTGTCCTTAAGGATATTTCACCTGATATAGGTGTATCCCCATGATGCAACAAGCTATTCTAGTATAAAACTAGGAGCTAGAAGCTAACAAAAACTTTTTTTATTATTAATCCGAGCAAAATAAAATATTAGAAGGAAGAACAATCACTCTCTTTTTTCTCTCTATTTCTCCCCAAGAACTCATGAGAAATATTTATCCAAGAATAACGAAACGGCTAAAGTTTTAATAAAACAGTTACAAATGTGAGAATGAATGTCATCAATACATTGAACACAATTCATGGACTATTGAAGGCTATTAATTTTGGTCAAATGGTAACATTGTAGCAACCATATTTTTGATTAATAATATCAATATAATCGGCAATAATAAAGTATTATTTATAGAGAGAAAATATTTATAAAATAATATTATCTTCCAAATATAATAGAATATAAAATAATTATTTTTGAGATATATAAAATATTATTTTTCCAATAACCCCCTGCATATCTCTAAAGGATTACTAACGAAGAGAATGAAATAAGAAGTTTCACTCGGTTTTCACATATGAGTATAGTGCATTGAATCTAGTGTTCGTAGACTATGAATAAGACCTAGATAAAACAAGATTACACTTACAAAATTATTTGGTGAAGTTTAGAACTTTTATGAACCAATAATTCTTTTGTAAGTCCAGTTTCTTATTCTATCACATTATAGATGCACAACCATTGTCGTTATCACGGTTTTGCACTAAGAGGTCATGCACGTGTCCTGGTAGTCATAGGTGCTCCAAAAATCTATAACAATTTCTTAAAAGCAGTACCATTTTACACTCATATAGGTCCAATCATTAAGTGTATTCTGCAAAGCAGTATACCACCTATAAAGTATATGACTTGGATGAAGAACTCTAACTCGGCCTCCCTTTGGTTTGCAGATTATTACACTATATTCACATATCATAGGAGGGACATAACTTAATAGTGTTTAGTTGATAAACTAATGACTCGTTATTACCCATATGAACCTAGTTCATGGGACCTCCAATTTCATAGGTTCAGTTACCATCATTGTTGATCTTCTCAGATGCCTAAAAGTCTTAGTCCCCTCGATGTTTCATTAGTCTGTGAATTGATTAGAATCACTTATGACTACACATAATTTATTTACTTAAAAAAAAATTTCTCATTGCAATATTTTCATCACATTGTGTGTTAAACACATATATAATTTCGTCAAATAAAATTTGTTTTTTTCCAATGGGAATACACTAAGAGTTTTCTTAACAACTTAGTTTCCCAAATTGGAGAAGAAGAAAATAATTATGTGTTGATGATTCTATAACTACTTTAAGTTCTTTGAATAAAAAATTCATCTTGAATATTAGTATCTATATATTATTTCTTCTAAGGATTCTCTGTCCTCTTAGGATTTTATTTGTCGCTCTTCGTTGAGATTTTTTTCCACGGATGTATCCTCTATGAAAATAAATATTATGCATGTTGGACTCTTTTCATAAATATGCTACATCCATTACTTTTATCATTTATCATTGTGTGGTTGACCTTCTCCTAATCCCGATGGACTCTGTTTGATAAGAACATGTCGTATCAATCTATTCCTTGAATATATACTTTTATTTTTAAATAATTAAAATATTTCTTGATGTAATATAAGTCAAAATATTTGGAAATTCAATAAAAAAAGTACTATAAGTCAAAATCGCTAAGAATTAAAATATAGAAAGTATTTGGAAATATCAAGGTAAAAAATATTCTTGGAATGTCCAAATAGAAACTAAGACAAATAAAGTATACAATTGTATCTTCATGTATTTGCTAATAATTTTGCTTTTGTAAAGAGAGAAGAAAAGGGATAACATTAGAAACTTTGATTTGCCTATTTGTCTAGGTAATAATTTATAGTGTTGTCAAAAGTATTGTTGTTGAGAAAAGATGGGAAGAAATATAAATTAGATTTTAGTTTTCCTTCTTCATTTAATAATTCATAAATTTTCCTTGGGAAACAATATACTTCACTGATATACCTCCAGGAAAAAGTATAGTATTTCAATGTAACGTACTGGATTGCTTTTTCTTATGATCCTTAATTAGAGAAAATGACCAAATGACCCTCTAATATATAATTGAATTCTCAACTACACACTTATAGTTTCTGGGGGTCCTATTACCCCCTTAAACTATTTTAAAATTGAATAGTAACAACCCTAAAACTAGACAACCACATTATTTCAATGAAGTGTGTACCACTCGTTGCCAACTGTCAAATATCACATATATAAAAAAAATAAAGAAAAAACATAATTATATTTATTATCTTCATCATCTTCTTCCTCTTCACTTTGTCCTAAGTCATGCTTCAAATTTTTTCATTGTAACTCCCAAAACCTTTATCTCTCCCCCAGCCCATTCCTCTCTAATCACTCCTCCCCCCCACCCCACTCTCACCTTCTATAACCCACAAAATAAGTATTAATATTCATCAGTACTACCACAACAACTACTTTACTAATTATTGAGAAAATGCACAAGTATTTGGAAGCCATGTTAGCTACTTTATTAATTACTGGGAAAATGCACAAGTATTTGGATGCCATGTTAGCAAAATGTGCACAACATTAAAAAAAAAAAAGTTCAAGAGGGTAATAGGACTTTACAATAGTTAGTGTGTGTCCACTGGTAAAAAAAAGACCAAAAAGAGACCTAGAAAAGGAGACCTCAAAAATAGGTCTATAATAAGAGACCTCATGAGGTCGCTATTTGAATTAATATTTTTTAATTTTTTTTTAATGTAGGATAGACCTCGTGAGGTCAATTTAATGAATTTATTTTTTCCTATACCTGACTTATTTCAAATTTTTAAAATTTTAATCTAATTCTCATAAAATTAGAGATCTCACGAGGTCTGTACTTGTTAAATTAAAAATAATAAATTATTTAATTAAAGACTTAAAAAATGAGAGACCTCATGAGGTCTCTTAAACAAAAGAAAACCCTAGCCAAATTTATCTATCTCTTTCTTCCCTCTCTCTTTCTCATCGTTCCTCTCTCTCTCTCTCTCTCATCGTCCCTCTCTCTCTCTCTCATCATTCCTCTCCGCCAGACTTCTCCATCTCCTCTCTCCGCCGTCATCTTCTCCATCTCCAGACGTGCCTCCATCTCCAGACGTGCCTCCGTCTTCGCCTTCATCTTCTGTTGACGAGAAAGTCAGCCGCCTCCATCTTCTGTTGACGAGAAAG
The DNA here is from genome assembly GCA_032847665.1 of Solanum chilense. NCBI lineage: Eukaryota > Viridiplantae > Streptophyta > Magnoliopsida > Solanales > Solanaceae > Solanum > Solanum chilense. The sequence continues at coordinate 68,767,791 of CM064963.1, read as the reverse complement.
TGAGCCGCCTCCATCTTTGCGCGCCATTTCACGTCGGGCCTCAGCAGGTGGAGGTTGCACTGCCTCCATCTCCGCCGGGTCGTGCAGCTGCAGCAGTGGTCGGCGTTCCCAACCCTTTGACTCCAGGTTAATTTTTACAACAAACTAGTTGTTTTTCGTAATTCTAAGTGCTTAAAATAATTAAAAAGTAGCAAGTAGATTGAATGTTACCCTGTTGTATTAGTAATTTTATCGTTCCCAATGTGATTATCTTTGAAATTTTTAAAAGAATTTGTGTCAAATAGATATTGAAAAAGTTTCCCAATCAATATTAATTTGTAAAACTAGTTGGCTTTCGTAACTCGTAATAGGGTACACGAATTTCTATGAAAATAAGTTAGTACATGGGATCAAATACTTGATTTTCACCATTGGAGTTCAAACTCTTTTTTTTGGTGTTAACTTTTTTCCCTTTTTTCTTGCTAGGCCACTAAGGAAGCTCAAAATCTAAAAAAGTTGATACAAGATTATACTACTTCTTTAATTTAATCAAAGTAGGAGATAAGGTATGGTAATTCTAAATTTAATAAAGTTGAAGTACAATTATTTTCTATAATATGTGTTGTACCCATCTAATATTGATACTTAGCTTTAAATATATGTTGACACTTAGCTTTAAATTTAGAAATAATTATTTGTTAAGCTTAAGTACCAACACTAGTTGATCCTATTGATGACAAAATTGATTTTCCTTGTGCATTGGAAATATGATCCAAGATTTAAGCAGATGAGTGAGATCGATAAAAAGGCAAGTTCATCTACTAAGGGTGGTTCTCTACACACAAGTAGGGCTCAAAGTCAAGGAAGTGTGAGGAGGAAATTGGTGTGTATCATTTTTCTTTGTGTTTATATATTTTATGTATTAATATTTAATTACTCTTGATTATAACATTAGTATTTTATGTAGGAAAAGAAACTAGGAAGACCGGTAACTCAAGCTGAGGCATTTAATGCAAAACATATTAGAAAGATGAAAAATCCTGAAGATCCAGACGTGTGGGTTGAACCGCGAGCTGAAGTGACCTATTTAAGCCTCTAATTTTAAAAAATAATTACTTATTTGCTATATTTATATTCTCATATGATAATATTAAATTTAGAATCGATATCTTAAAGCTTTGGAGGATTTACAACAAACTCTGTCGGAACAAAATTGAGGTATGTCACTTACTTAAGAACAGGATGAGAGAGTTTGGTTAGACTTGACTTGTGGGCCAAGTAGATATGGGTATGCATATGGAATGCCGCATAAAACCTTTCGTGAATTTTCTTCTGAGTTTGAAGGCCTAAATAGTTCAAATAATGATGAATCGATGAAGAAAATTTTGGCTATGGAGAAAAAGGTTGTCGAGCTATCTAGCCAACCCGAAGAATCACGGACTAGGGAAAGGCGGTTGGAATTACAGTTTGCTGGTCTTAAGGCTCAATTCGATGTATTACTTGCTTCAGGAGGGATTCCCCCTTGTTTTGGTGATGTCACTTTCCCTCCTCGAACTCCTCAATCTCAACCTACTCAATATCCAATGTATGGTCAACAAAGAAATATGACACATGAGTCTAGTAGTGATGAAGAAAGTGATGATTATGTGGCAAACACACTACCACATTAGTGAAGTTTAGACTTGTGATAGATAATCTAAGTTAACTTATGGATAATTTTGTTAAGTTTATTATTTTGTGATGGGAATTATTTGTTTTGTGAATACATGATAACATTGCAATGTATTATATAACTTATGTATATGATGGTTTTTGTTTAATATATAATTATGTTGAAGTGAGTTGCAATTGAGTTGATAAGAGAATATTTAGTAGATGTATTGCTTCATTTGATTTTTGGAAGCTCTTTCAGCTTAATTTGGGTACTGAATTAAAATGACAGGTGATGAGAAGCCGCAGAAATAATAATTAGCTGTCAGTGTTTTTCCAGAAAAAGACACCTCATGAGGTCACTTTATTAAAATATAAAATTAAATAATATAATAAAATAGTGACCTCATGAGGTCTCTATATAAAAAATATAAAATTAAATTAAACAATACAATAGTGACATCATGAGGTCTATTTTTTTAAAAAAATCTGACAATTTGTTGGTGACCTGGTGAGGTCTCTGTTTGGCGACCTCATGAGGTGTCTTTAAAAAAGTGACCTGCATTTTACTAACCTACCGTTGAGGTCTCTTTTTCGGTCTCTTTTTCTCGAAAAGAGACCTCATGAGGTACTTCTGCATTTTCGCTTAATTATTTAAACCTCCATTTTCACCTCTTCCATTCAAATTCCACAATTGTAACTTCCATTTCAATCTTGAAGTTCTCACTCATGATCTTAGTATTGAGGATAAATATACCCTTTTATATATTTCTTAAACGGTGGAGGATTTACACCTCTACATGTAAGGAAATCACTGAATCATTAGGATTGAGTAAAATCAATTGATTGTTGTTGCTCAACTTCGGGAAATTTTTATTATGTGTAGGTTAGATTCCTTTATTGGATGTTAATAAAAACTAAAAATAAGATCAGGAGGTTGATATTTGTTCCCTGAATAAGAAAACAAAGGACTTTAATTTATTTCTTTACTACATAAATAATAGGTTTTATGGTAATTTGAAGATTTTGATAGTTAATATATGTGAGTTATTAAGTGAGATAATTATGAAAAAGTATTAGCAGATGAGACTGTTATAGTGATAGTGGATTAGTGGTTGGTAATTCAGATTTATAGGTAGGGTTGATGTTGATGAGAGAGAGAGAGAGAGAGAGGGAAAATGATAAAGGAAAAAGAAATGAAAAAGTAAAGAAAATATAATTAAAGGCGACAGTTGAAAATTGATATTTAACAAAAAAATTTAAAATATTTTGAAATATTTTTTATGAGTTCATTGTCTCTCAAAACCCTTTGAGTCTGTGAGTACACCCTCTGTGCCATGTCAACAATTAAGGTTACATTAATTCCGCTTTTAAATAGTCTGAGGGGTTAATAGGATATCCATAAAATATACGTGTGTAGTTGAGAATTCAACTATAGTTTAGGGGCATTTGACCATTTTCTCTCCTATATTACAATAAAATGTTCTACATCCACCTTATCCTAGTGCGATGCTACTAGAAATATAATTTCCTGAAGTACAATAAATAATTTCATTGATTGAAAATTTTGGATTTGATATCTTATTTAGTGAAGATTGGATTTTAGGATTTTAAATGATTTTTTATCATGATTTTTCATTTAACGAAGAGTTGCAAAATAAAAATTCAAATACTAGAAATATTAAAAACTGTGATTAAATGTGAGGTAAGCAAGAAAATGATAATCTATGACACATAGAAAGAGAAAACCAATGCAAAATTCTTGAAACATGGAGGTTTGGTGCATACTACACATGCTAGGCATTCCATCTTGTGACTGAGAAACATTAATATCATGAGTTAGCTAGGTGTAAATGATAATCAGGCTATGCTGCAATATAAATTGGGTGTACAAGATTCTTTAGGTCTGCATGCATCAACCAGAAAACATCATTTTCTCTTTTGCAAATGCATTAACATTGTGTATTAGTAGCTCCTTGTTTGGCGCACTTTTTAACGCACCATGTAAGAGTTTTTGGCCAAAAACATCCTTTAATTATACCCCAAATTTAAACTACATCCTTAGAATATCATTCTAGCCGAAAACATTCTTTCACTATACCCCAAACTTAAACTATATCCTTAAAGTATAATTCTTACCATAAAATATCCTTCAAGTATTTTAAAGTGAGCAATTTTCATCCTTTTGTTAGATACTGTCAAAAAACTAATGGATCTTAAAAAAACATGAGCAGTTAACATGACTATCAACAAAAGTTATTCTGCATAATTTCATTACTTGCTACAAGTTCTTGAAAAATAGAAAAAATCTTAGACATTGTTGCTTATAGAAACTAAAAATGATTGGGGTGTTAGCGTACATAATTTGTCTTTTTCGTACGGTTTGAAGCCTAAGATTAATTATTTTTATCTTTTTCTTAACTAATTAAATCAATAGATTTTGAGGTCAATCTAATATTTAAGTGACCAAATATTGATAATGTCTCGTGTTTGAGTTTCTTTCTACATTATTAGAAGCGGAAGTCTCCAACAAATATCGCTTCTAGCATATTCAATTGAGAAAAAACTTATTTAAATTAACAATTTTTTTAATGAAAATTGAAAATGAATGAAAAAACGGTCAGATTAAAATTTTACATAATTCTTAACTCAGTTACGAAAAAGCTCACGATAATATTCTTGACATATCTAAGAATGATAATTAGGAAGCGACGACTTAATTTTTGTGGGATATATCAGGTAGTTTTATGAGAAATTCAAGTAGAATGATGAAAATTGCTCAGTTTAAAAGACATGAAGGATGTTTTATGGTAAGAATGATACTTTCAAAATGTAGATTAAGTTTGGAGTATAGTTAAGGGATGTTTTCTTGTAGAAATGATACTTTAAAGATGTAGTTTAAGTTTGGGTATATCTAAAGGATGTTTTTGGCCAAAAACTCCACTATGTAACTGTTGTTTGCATTAATTATACATTCTATTGTACATTGATGATTGTATTACTAATAACGTCGATTTATAGGTATTAGTAATGGAAAGGAATTTAATGCATGCATTAGCATGATTACATATATAATTACCCCTTGAAGTCCTTTTAAATCTTTTCTGTTATACCCAGAGCCTACACATGGGACGTGACCGACACTCGAAGATCATTGTTGGCCTCAAGCGCACCCTAGGTCTGACTCACTTACTCAGCGTAAGACTTCAACACAAGAGAAATAAATCAAGTGATAACTAAAAGTAATAATTCGCAAAAATGACAACACAAGTCTTAATCTTTTACAAGTGAAAGGAAAAGTCTAACGAAACTAATAATATCAGTGTATGAATCCTCCAAAATAAAAAAGGGATGTTGGGACAGGACCCCCAATCATCCTAACAACTAAACACTAAAAACAATAATTGAACGATAAAGAGGTCTTCCAGAATGAATGGAGGCTCACAACTGACGTTGTGTCACGCCTCGAGCTTACACCATGAAAGTAGACGGCACCCTTGGCCTGACGAACTTAACTTAGTGTAAGACTTAACTTAACTCAATTATAAAATTAAAGAAAATTATAAAGAGAAATACTTAAAATGTGATGGTCATGCAAAAATGATATCCCGACCCGAATTCTGGAATCCGGATCGCAACCGGCGTCGTTGACCTCTCAAAGGTCGTAGACAAGCCTCATCTTGCATTCATCACATTCATCTAGTTAAATTTGCAGAAAATTTAAAACTTTTTATATGTATGAAGTATACATAGACTTCATATAATTATTAAATAGATACATCATATACTAGGCTCAACACAAGAGAACAAACATCTAACATAAAGAATCAATTCGAAACTGAATATGAATATATCATAAATAGTTTGCCAAACATGGACTTATTAAGAAGCTCCGAAATGAAGGTGCGAAAGAAAAGCTAGGGACAACATCCACTAGCTATGTCTAAAACTAAGGCTAGAATAAATCTGTAGCATCCTCGAAATCAAGAGGACCGACCAAATGGTTTGGAGAAACGCTGAAGTCCAAACCGCTGCATGTGTCGTCAATCTGTCCTCTGACCTGCACCTATAAAAATAGTAGATAGTAGGGGGTTAGTACACCACCTGTACGAAGTACGAGTGTATGCACACATACACATAAGGCTATGCATTATCAAAGAAAAACTCTTCCTATACAACATGCTATTTCTGAAAAGCCTAGTGACTAGACTTTCCTAAATCGTTAGATGTGAATTGTGGTATGAATATGATGTATTTTAATGCATTCAAAGAACACAACTCATTTTCTGTATGATTACCAAACATTAGTATCATCCACATAATTTTAGAACAACTCGGGCGAAGATTTGGAAACTTGATAGTCCAAACCCGAGAGCCCTATTTTTGACACTTTAGATTATTTTTCCGTCTGTTTCTTCTTCTTGTTATGTAGTTCAATGATATCCTTTAGTCTTATGTTTCACTTACAAGTGCAATGGTTCATCATTGTCCCTTACCTACGATGAATCGAGTAAGAAATTCACAAGACGAAGGATATGATTTGGCTACTCTACTTTAGATTCTTCATTCTTATTTTCTTTGGGTATGATTATATATATATGTCAATATTTATTGGCTATGCCCATTCTTTAGTTGATTTATGCTCCATGCTCCATTATTGACTACCTTACTTACAACATAAATATTTCATTCTTAAATTGGGTATGAATGTAGTTATAAGCCAATCTTTATTGTCTATGCCCATTAATTGATTATTAACCCTATTTATATTCCTTCAGGCATCTATTCATACTCCAATATTAGCACAAGCCTTAGTTTATTTTTCAGTATTTTTCTTCTTTTGTTGTGTACATCAATAATTATTTTGATCCTATGTTTTACTTAGAAGTGCTATGATTCATTATAGTACAAAATCCACAATGAATAAAGTAAGTAATCCAACGACTTAGGATGATTTCCCTATCTTATAGTGAGTCATTTTTTACACTATATATTCATTACCTTTCATAAGCAATTCTCTATTGATCATACCATTGATTTCATTACTTTCATGTGTTATATATTATACATTTCATATACACGAGACCTTGGAATCGTTGATGTAATATTAAGACATCTTAAGTGAGGTCCCAACATATGTGACCTCAAACTGAGGGCTTTGTTTAGCAAACACAGATTCTGCTTCATTCGTTCATTCGTACTTCACATTATTCATTTCATTCATTCTTAGGCTTATGTAAACACCAGCTATACCTAGGATGAAATTTAAGACTTTCATCGGGATCATGAAGTCCAATGACTAAGGATGACCTAATGTCATTACTTGAATCTGATTTCACCTCCTGATTGTCTTGCACAAACACCTTCGGTATCATTCATTTCATTATCTTTCATACTCTAAGGCTGGCCTCATTTTTATTTTGGAAACTTTAACCTTAAAAGACATAGATCATGAGAGAATAATGAAATCCAGTGTCTTCCTCACACATCACCGGCGAAAGTGACGCGAACATGCTAGTGTATATAGGGAGTCAAACACTGCTAGATCCCTATATTGGCAGTATAGGTTTAAACACTGAAATATATAAGGAGACCCATACCCAGTATGTTGGGTAGTCTCATCTCATGAGAGTTACGTGAAACTCCGCCCTTCCCGAAAGAAGGCATCACCACTCATAGCTATCCTATCAGTGTTCAGTATAAAGTTCCATTACATTCAACTCATACGTCATGGAAGTTGACTTCTAGTATAAGGACATCATAGCTCAATAGATATTTCTCATCTCATCATTAGTATTAAGTATACATTAATCTCAATACTTCCGTTAGACTGTTCATAGAGACTGGTCTCTTCTTTAGCTTTACACTCTCATAGGTGAGAAAGTTTTGGTAACGTTTAGTTAGGCTCATTTTAGATTGCTCTCATTTTTCACATTAGTCTCTTATCATCTTGTCACCACATTCATTAACATTAGTACATCTTTTATTCATAATTACTCACCCCTTTACGTGAATGTTCATTTCTTCATTATCTTCTAGTGGTTACTCAAGCATTACAGAGGCTTGCTTCTAGATTGAGATTTACATACTCTATTTATGACAGGTCATCCTTACTTTACATTGATGAAATGTGAATTTTCCTTACATATCATCCTTTTCTGTTAATGAGACTGGCTCACACCTTCTAACACCTTCATACGTGAGTATTCTTTTAACATAACAGCTTAGGTGTAAGTTAGATTTGTCTGACTTCGTTAAACACTCAATTACGGTCACTTACTTACTCTAGAACCCTTTAATTATGATATAACTCACGTACTTAATTAAGTGTAGTAGATTCATAGCATCGTTTATGGACGATGAGCACTTCATTCAATGAGTTCATATGTCATTCTTTTAGAGCATGTTGGGAGTTGTCCCAATAATTATCATGTCCTTTGTTATGGATTCATCGATATTAACTTAGAAGTGCTTATATTATCATTTGATACATTAATTACACATGATTTAGCATATGATTAGTATTGGCTCAAGATTTGGGATGTTAGACTAGCAAATTCATTCTTATTGGCATAAGCCAATTTTACGTATGTTCATATTTAATTTTCCATATGTATGAACCCTTAGACAATCTTTTTAATTATTTATATAAGTTTCTAGCCATTAGCATATATTCATTTTGACGAATAGAGTTAGCAAATTTCATTGGAACCAGATAGCCAAGTCATTCAAGATATGATGTCATAGTGACCTTGTTAAGACAATTTTAGTTCATGACTTTAGAGTAACGTTTTTAAGTCGTAATGGACAGCATCATATTATCATTTGATAACTTTAACATCTTCATAACTTCATATTAACAGCAAGTATGCACAACAGACTATAACATCTTCATACATAACAATTTCGGATATATCTATAACATAGTATCATTCTTTTAATTCGCATAATAACACTAAGCATCAAAAGAGTCCAATTAATTGGTTCATTAAATCATTATTTAATCAAACACCATACAAATTAAGATCAGCCAGCACAACATACCAACAATATGATTTCTAACCTATTCAACATTGAAATAGTAACACAGGTACTAGGGAAAAGGAGTTCGACAAGAACGATGAGAAACAACTAGTTTTCAAGATCTTTGAATCATTTGAAAGAAATTTCTCTTGGAGAAAACATTCCAGAAGATAAACCCAAAACTTATGTAGAACTTAATCTATGAAGACCACCTTGAACAAAACGTTGAAGAAACCTTGAAATCGCCCTAGAGAAATCGATAAATTTTTCTGTTTTTCTTTCGTTTGTTGCTTGCAGTTTTGGTGTCACCTTTTGTATGAGTTTGAACGTGATTTTTAGGTTTAATAACTGATATTGAATTATAATCTTACGTTTAATAAGTTAATTTAATAAACTAATTAAACAATTACCAAAAATCCCCTCCTAAGTTGATTAAACATAGGAGAACATAACACTTAGTCAAATCTGGAAACTGGTGTTGACTACGGTCAACATTTTGAATTTATATTAATTAATTAAATACCTAATTTAATCAATTTATGTACCTAGGATAAGTACTAAAGTACCCCTAAGTGATTGGAACCAAAATTAACCCTTTTGGACCATCCTAGGTTAAGTACTAGGATGTTTCTTGAGTTTTACTAGGTTAGAGTAAGAATGTCGTTTTGATCATTCAAAATAATTAATTAAATTTCTAATTTAATTAATTAGGTTACATAAGGTAATTACTAAAGTACCCTTAAGTCTTTAGGACCATAATCAATCCTTTGAACAATCCTAGGTTAGGTACTATGTTGTCTTTTTCTTCTTTTAACTAAAATTTGGAAATTGCTTTGTGATTTCGGTTTCGCCCCTTTAAATTAATTAATTAAGTTTATAAATTAATAAATTAAGTATACTAGGGTAATTACTAAATTACCCTTAAGTATTAGGATCTTAACTAACTCTTTGGACCATCCTAGGTGAGGTACTAGGTTGTCCCTTTCTTGTCTTAATCGAAATCTGAAACTTCCTTTTTAGTACCGGTTTTAGACCTTTTAAATTAATTAATTAATTTGTTAAATGAATTAATTAGGTAACCTAGGAGAATTAATAAAGTACCCCAAAGTTGTTAGGACCATAACTAACCTTTTGGACCATCCTATGTTAGGTACTAGGTTGTCCCTAGTACTATTACTAGGTTAGTGTCACCCCAATTTTGGTCCTAGGTTGTGGGGTGCACTAATTAGTTATTTCATTTGTTCCTAGGTTATTTAGATATTAGGGAAGTAGGTTAGAGTCTATAATTAGTTAGTAATTTAGGCCTCACATGGAGAGGTCCCTTGTACACGTTTTCCCCCCTAACTACCCTAACCGAATTAGGTTAGGGTGGTCCCCTCCTTTGGCAGCTTCTTAACATCTCTTGCACATGTGCTTGCACATGTTTTGGTTGTACTTTCCTTAATAACTATTATATATGGTTCATTTGGGAATTCTTACTTATTTTCCCAAAGATCCTCACTATATCCTTGGGCACTTCTTAATTTACATGATCATTTCAAATGGTCATGTGCTATGGTACTAGGCTTGACACTTGGATGCCTAGTACTTTATGTGTTTGAAATGAACCTATTGCATTTTAGCCTAGGGTCTTCATTGCAGGTACATTTCTTGGTCAATGAATCTTTTATTGGGGTATGAAAACCCAAAAATGTATTTTTCTTGTTCATATATAGAAAATTGGTTAATATCCCTTAGCCAATTTTTCTATACTATGCCCAATATTTCTCAATATTGGGCAATGGGGTGCCTTTGTACCCCTATTACGTATTCTTACAGAGTTACTTGGCTCCTCATTAGACATATGATTTTCCGGAATGTTACAAATGACATTTAAGTCTCATCATTTACACATGAAATGAAAAGACCAATAACTAACTCTATTTGTTTATGAAGCCTCTAGAAATACTAATATGAATGTCTAGACAAACTGACAACATTTTATAATGAAAAGACTGAAAGCAATAAAATAGTCCTCCGAATGCAAGGTGGCTCACCAATGACTCTGGATGCTCAAACTGGATCAACGAGGTGCTAAATGCAGATCCTGATATCCCATGTCTGCATCATAAAACGATGTAGGCGAACATGCATTAGTATATTGAATGTATGAGTATGCAATTTGGAATTTTAATAACAACTTAAAGTTTAATAGGATTAAGAAGAAATAATCTTGACTCTGCTCTACTTATGAAATACTAGCTCAATATGAAGTAGTAAGGAAACATACAATTTATGTATAAAACTTGTCAAACGGTGTAAACACCTTCGCTCGTTAAAGAAAGTGAAATAACAACTAAAATTTACTTATAATGAAAGTAATATATTTTTTGTGGGAGAGTCTCTAACCAACAAACACCAATATGAGCCTTACTGGTGATACAACGACTTGCCCACGCTGCCTGAAATTTTCTATAGTTTGTCATCGCATGGAACTCCTTAACTTAGTGGATAAACTTGCTTAACTTAGTGATCGTTTAAAAAGTATTACTCAATAATACCCATGATGGATACATGGTTTTCATGAAGACTTGAGTTAATATGAACGCTCAACCCCACATCGGTGCTCAATACTACTCCCAAATATACTTTAGCTCATTCTTTTAAAATAACTTCCTTTCATTGGGTTGAGATAATTTTGCTCAACACTTAGCTTTAAAAACTCTTTTGGAATCAATGTTCTCTTTTCTTATTCAAAATTCTTTTAGAAAATCTTAGTTTTCTCTTAACTTAAATGTAAAAAAACTTATACCCTTTCTAGGGAATACTTAGTTCCTTAGATCCTTGGAGAAATGAACTCAATTGTTACTCTTTACTTAGCTTGAAATTTGAGTCTTAAACAAAATTAAAATGTCTAAATAAGACTCTTGAAAACCTTTATGAACTTTACTTTAACTTACTTCTTAGCTTTAGACATGAGTTCTTAACTTCTTTAACTTTGATCTTAACTTTCCTTGAATTGAATTATTGATTAAAAATTCATGATCTCATGTTTATGGATGATTTCATTATGTTTAGATGTACCTTAGAGTGTTGGAATCAACTAGGAAGTGTGGGTATATCACTTGGGAACTAGTACAAAAAGATAGGGAAAGAATGAGGTCTCCAAAAAACATGACGCTTTGAGAGGCACAGGAATCCAAAGCCTAATGGATAGACACTGGCCTTAGGCGCTCTGGCTAACGCGGTGCGCCAAAGCATGAAGGATAGACTCTGTGCTGAGGGGCACTATTTGGTACGGCACCCCATAGCCTGTCAGACAGAATTTTCGTCTTCTCTCCTCTGTTTTTCAACGCTAAACCTTATAAAATTTCATGGATCTCACCGTAATCACTTAGGTCACTAATAAAATATATACACGACAGATTAGACCAGAAAACAACCTAAAAACACGAATCTAATCAACTAATACGTGCTACAACTCAACCAACAAGAATTTAGCCATTGTTCTTAAAAAACTTCAATGGTCATCATTCAATCCTATTCAAACTTTGCTAAATTAAACAAATTTATTTGTGGGTGAACTAACCCAACATAGAAAGATCTCACATACCTGATATGGTCACCCCTAATGAATTCAACTCAAAGATCTTGGCATTCTTGATGAATACTTAGTCTTTTCTCCTTTCTACTTCTTCTCTTCTCTTTTTTCCAAAGCCCTAAGCGTATTTTAATTTTCTAAAACTGAATTCAGGATTAGTTTTACCGCTAATAAACCCTTAAAATGAATTAGAAAATACTAGGATGAAAAGACTACTTTACCCTTCCTAAAATTCGGATTGGGACCTTTCTCAGTCCAACAACCTAACTTCTGATAGGCATATCTCCGTTATATGATATTTAAAATACGCAAACTTGACAATGTTGGAAAGATTTTTCCAAGGACTTTCCAACGATATAAAGAACTGACCCTAACTCACCCTCAATTTGAATTAATTGACATTTTAAAATGACCAAATACTCATTTTTTTTACTCTTAGAAAAATTTCTAGATTTTTCCTATTCTTTCCTAAAATGATAAGTTTAGGTTTCTTAGATTATTTCAAGCTATTTTGAGTTACGAGATGTTACACTCTGAGCTGCTCACTAGATCAATGGTACGCCGGATGCTGCTCATAGTTACCTGCATCTACAACATAAGATGATGCAGGACAACTGATATCAGTACATTGAATGTATGAGTATGCGAATGGGAACACTAAGAAAACTTAAGCTTTGAAAGAGTAAGAAGGAACACTTACGTCAGCTCTACTTAACTCATGAATAACAAAAACCAATATAACTATCTCATTTTAATCGAAAGCAATTTAAAAGCAAGTGCAATATAAAGAAACACTATTTGAAAACATGATGTAAATTGTAAATGTATACAATGATACAATTTACTCTAAGATGTATGTAAAACTACAAATAAACTGATGTGTGTGCATATATATATATATATATATATATATATATATATGTATGTATGTATAAATTATCTTCTGTGTGAGTTTCTATAACCGACATCCATCAATTAAGAGATATAGTGATGATTCAACGATTTACCGCACGTTGCCAGCGCATCCTATACTTGAAAAAAGGTATAAGACCTGAAATGCCTAATGGATCTACTAATCTACTGTGAATAGGATTTATATAAAAAAAAATATGAACATTTGCTACCCATGGGTGGCTACATGGTTTTGTGGAGATGTGAGTTATCTAAATTCATGCTTGTCCCCAATTCGGTACTCAATACTACTCTCAAAATATATTTGCTCTTATGTTTTAAATATATACTTCCTCTGTGATTTGAGATTAGTGCTAAAAAAGATAGCTCAAAGTCTATATTGGAAATTCAGTTTCGTGCTTGCTTCATTTCATAAATCTATAACTCTTTTATGAAAACTAGATTGAAGGCTCTTTGGAAAACTCTGTTTCTGTTCTTGTTCAAATGTGAAAAACATTTCTTTTAAACTTCTTTGGGAGTACAAAGCCTCCACATATTTCTTTGAAGGAAGAACTTCAACTCTTTAGTATTTACTTAGCTTGAAACTTGAGTCTTATAACAATGTTAAAACATTGCTAAAGACTCTTGAAAAGTTTTAAGAACTTTGCTTTGACTTGTTACTTAAATCTTAACTCCTTTGACTTTGATCTCAACTATCCTTGAATTGGATTATGAATTCAAGGTTCATGATCTTATGTTTATGGATGATTTCATGATTTTTTAGATGTACCTTAGAGTATTGTAATCAACTAAGAATCATGGATACATCACTTAGGAACTAGTACGAAAAGGTGGGAAAAGAATCGGGTGAACTGTGTCCTTGGCGTTTTTAGAGGCCTGGGATGCCAGGCCCCAAAATTTAGAGGCCAAGTTGGGGCGCTCTGGCTGGCGTGTCACCACAAGGCCCTATGACATAGATTGTCCTTTGGGGGATATGGGAGGTGCGACACCCTAACCTTTATACCCAGGTGTACTCGACTTTTCTCTTTCGTTTTTCATCACTAAACCCTCTAAACATGCATGGATTTTCCCACTAGGCATTCAACACTAGGCATACTAATCAAATCAACACTAGGCATTCAACAACTCAACCAACAAGAATTCGACAACTTCACCTATTAACATATAAACAACTCACCAACCGCTGAATTGAAACAAGTTTGGTAAGTGGGTGAACTGAACCAACACTAAAAGATCTCACATATCTTTATGGGGATCACTCCGACAAATTCCACTAGCAAAACTTGACGTTCTTGGCGAATTACTGACTTCTTTCTACCTTCCTCTTTTTTTCTATCTTCTCCAAGACCTAAGCGTAATTTTTATTTTTTCAAACTGAACTAACTTTAGTGTTTACCCCAATAAATCCCTAAAATTGATTTAATTAAATTAGGAAAGGAAAAGATAACTTTACCTTCCCAAATACGGATTGGACTTTCCTTAATCCAACACCAACTTCCGAAAGGCATGACTCACACATAGTATATCGAAATCGTGAAAACTCGACGGCGTTGGAAAGATTATTCTAAGGGATTTCCTACCATATGTTGAACTACCCCTACTAATATTGAGATACGAGTTATGGTCATTCAAAAATGACCAAAATTCACTTTCCTAATTTAGAAAATTATCCTGATTTTTCTTATTCTTTCTAAAATAGTTATTCCAAATTTTTAACCTCCATCCTAGTCGTTTGTAGTTGCGAGATTTTACATTTTCACCATAATTGTGGAGGATATTTTTGTAAATGAATATTAAAATGCAATACATCTATTTTTAATGCACCAAACTAGACAGTGCATGAGAAATAATCTATGTACAACTAATACAAGCATTACTGACGCAAGTATTAAAGGAAACATCAATTCTTCTCTAGTAACATGATTATAGTTCATTTGTGATACCTTTTGTCTCACCCTATGAAACTTGAGAGGATGTAATTTTAATGCATCGACATATTGAAGTTGATTGGACTTTGGTTCGTAAAGTTGTACCATTAATTATATGGTGAGCTAACTTTAAAATCACCATCATCAATAAATATTGGGACAAATCAATGATGGAAGAACATGAAGCGGATGATTAAATATGAAGAATAAAAACACTTTATAAGAGGAGAAAAGTTTTATTCTTGGAAGTTAAAACCTATATTTATAAGATTTATTTAAGTTCCATCGAGCATCTACAAATGCGAAACTACTACTGCTTGGAGATAATTGTGGACACCCAGTTTCGACCCGATATTTTCAAAGTTAATAATTCTATATTTTTAATTCATCAAATAGTAAAAATCATTTTTATATTTTTTTACGATTTAACGATAAATATCCTTATTTTTAAAAATATTAGGAATTTTATCTATTCGTTTTGATTAATTTTGTTACCACTATTCTTGTTACACTGTGTTTTATATAAATAAAATGTTAGTTTCACTAAATTAATATTTTTATTTGAATCACATATTTACTTGACATTAATAACATTATACATTACTTATTTATATTATTTTAGCAAAGTCTCTAAATACATCCAAATGCACATAATGTAATGCAAAGAAAGTGAAATTAATCAGACCCACCAATGTGGGCTAGGCCCGTTGTGCCGGTCTGGCCTAACCCATGATTTGATAATGCTAAGCGACGATTTTTGAAGCCCATTTTAGAAAAGGAATTTTTAGTCTGGCCTGAATAAGTATGTCGATTTTTGGGGATTGAGAAATACAAATAGGGGCCCATGGGCCAAATAAAATTAATAATAATAATATAAAATTTAGTATTTAAAATAACTTGAGTCTAAATTACAGATTTGTTTAGTATTTGAAATTCTAATATTTAAAAACAAATTATGTTTATAAAATATGTACTACATAAATTAAAATTTTCATAAAATTTTTATGGAATCACAACATTGGTTGTAGCCTATGAAATATTGTCACAGTTTTTGTGTTTTATTAAGATCATTGGAAAAAAAGTAGTTTACTATTTCAATTTGGCTATTTATTCTTTTACTTGAAATCGAACTTAATAAATATTATAAAGATAATTTCATTTGAGAATTTGATTAGTAAGTAGTAACACTAACACCATGTAATACTGTCTTGTCCATATTTAATTATATATGATAATATTTTAATTTAAAAAATTATAAAAAAAAAAAAAACATATTTTTAAAAAGAGGTCATACCCGACAAAACCCATACCCCACATACCTGTGGTCTTGGCCGACCATTTTCTGGCCTACTTAAAAATGGGCTAGCTTGGCTTGACCCGTAAAATTTCAAAGTTTATATGGATTAGCCCGGATGGGGTGGGCTAGCCCATGTTGACATATCTAAAATTAATTTTTGAAGCCCATGGTTTTTAAGTAGGGTGACTTTGTTGCCTTTATAACACTCTTCTTCTCTCCAAATCAAAGAGGTATATAAATTTTAGGTTTTCATAATTTTCTCCATCCTTTCTGTTGCGGTCGGACCGCTGCCCACCACCACTACACTACATCTATCATCTGATAAATGATCCAAAGTTTCACCACTGACCCTCTCACACTCTAGATGAATTAACTAATTATCAAATCATCTGATTCTTAGCCAAGCTTCATAGATCTGAGAAAAATCAAACACCGAAATAATTTTTTTTAAAAAGTCGTACGGTTCAGGTAATCTTCATATCATACAACTTACATATGCATATAGATCTCTTCAATATCGATTATTAATATAAATTTCATGCTGAATTTCTGATGAGAAGTTTCATAGAACCTATTCCCACTCATTGCCATCAGTCATCCATCCGTCTACCTCAAAATGACCCCAAAATTTACTGCTCTTCCTTTCACCATCCTCTGCATGAACCCACAAATAATTTCCTTTTATTCTTAACTAAACTCCATAGATCTGCCACTTTCTTTTTAAAATTCAAAAGTTTAAGTCATATTTATCCCACACAAAATACATAGGTATGTAAGATCTCTTCAAGATCTATCAGTTAATACAAATTTCTTGTTAAAACGCTAACAAAAAAAATTCTAATAAACTTTCTCGGCAAAGCCACCAACGAGATCTAACAACCACAACTCTAGAGACCCAACTAACATCTTCTTCGCCTATCCTCCAACTAAAGTATTTTTTTTGTTACAGGTCAAAATCCCAGTTATGTACACTCTAAAGAATTGGATAGAGAGTAAAAGATTCAGCGACTACATGAAAATCACCTTTACCTACAAACTTTTCTCCAACGCAATTTTGTTAGTATTTCTGATCTGCTTCACCTTTGGTATTTAATTTGTATTTTATGTCTTATATGCTAGATGTGTATTTAATTTACCATGGTTACATTTTTTTCCAGCATATCTATATTTTCTTTATATTTTTATGGTTTTGGTTTTGCAATTTTTTTGCTAATTTTTGTGTTAATTTGATTATGTTACTTTGTTATTTTCTATCATTTTTCTATGTAGTGAATGTTTGTTATTTAATTGCTATTATATATTGCTTATTTTTCATAGTTTTATATGTTTTCAACATTAATCATCTACTACAAGACACATTGTTGAGAAATTTTTTGTTGCTGGAACTAGTTATTTATTTGTGAAACTTTGATCCGTCACTCGTTAGATTACTATCGTTCTTTGACAATTATTTGAAATTGTGGAAATGTATTTTCATTTGATCAACAATAATATTAGATAACTTATTTTTTGTAATAATGATTCATTTGATTCTTTTACCATAAATTGAAGGAATATTTTACCAATGGACGATGAGAATTTTCTTTCTTTCCCCCATATTTTAAGACATCACTTATATATATAAAATGAGTTTTATTTCTTCTTTTATTTCTTATTCTATTTCTTCTTATTCTTCTTCTTCTTCTTCTTAATACATTTTTAATGATTTATCGATAATTATCTATATTATTGACAACCGGTAAATATTTCACTATATTTTACGTTTAAATTTTACTATGTTATTTATGTATACATCGTTCATGTTAGTATAATTGTTAAATCAATTTTTATCTCCTCCTCAATTAAAAAAAGGAATATTAGATAGCTTATTATTTCTAATAATGATTCATTTGATTGTTTTACCATAAATTGAAGGAATATTTTGTCAATGGACGATGACGATTTTATTTTTTCCCCCATATTTTAAGACCTTATTTAGATATACATAAAACATGTTTTTTTATTTTATTTATTTCTTCTTCTTCTTCTTCTTCTTCTTAATACATTTTGAAGGAATTATCCATATTTATCTATATTATTGACAATCGGTAAATATTTCACTATATTTTACTTTTAAATTTTACTATGTTATTTATGTATACATCTTACCTGTTAGTATAATCGTGAAATTAATTTTTTATCTCCTGCTCAAATAAAAAAATAAGTTCAATCGGGACACACAATATACTTGTGGATTCTCAAGGTTGCTAACTCCTTTCCTTCGTGATCATATGAACCTGTACCTAGAATCTAATTGATTTCATATATTAAGAGTTATTTATTAATTAATTACTTAACATGTTTCCTATTGTTCCTAAAATAGATGGTGCATCTAAAATTTTAAATTATTTAAATAAGTTAGTGTTTTTTAGTCCCACGACGTTGCTACTTATTTTAAAATATTAGGGATATAAAATAATTCCTGCTAGGTGATGGTCTAAGGGATGATATCTTGTTATTCAAAAATTCCAATAGTATGTCAAGAATGATTTTTGAACAAGCATATGTTTAATCTTTCTAAGGCTAATTTAAGTATCGAGATTAGTTTTCTTTTTAATTAAGCATTTTGAATTTTGTTCAACTGATCTAAAACTAATATATTTATTTCTTAATGCTTTTCCTTTATTCAGTTGCATGCATTGCATTACCTTTTATGGGTTTCTTAAGCTTAAATTCTAACACTTAAATGTTGTTATAAAATTAAAATAAATAAGCTACACTCAAGTGCTGACATGTTTCATTTTTAAGACCTAATGTAGTTCAATTGCTCTGCCAGAGACAAGGCATGCTAACTAATTAAGCACGACAAAAATGATGTTGAGTTCATCGTTGTTTGCTTCTTGTCTTATAGTGAGTGGATTTTCCTGTGTATAATAAAGAGTTAATGAGGTTAATGTGTTCAAAAATTGTGCTAGGGTTTCAAAATTTGGTGATGGAACCTTCTTGTTCTTGGTGCAACTAATTGCTTTAACAAGGTTCTACACGTAGTTCGTCCATAATAGCTTTATGGTGTGATTTTAATATTTTGGACAAAAACTTTTCAGAAGCGTCATAAGCAAGTTAGAAGATGATACCAAGAATAATGTGGTTCCATTTCTGAATTTTCCAGCCTAGCAAAATCATTGATCCCACGTATCTCATAAATAATGTATACGGAGCAAAAACCTCTTCACTATAAGCAAAGAAGTAAACAATATTGAAACCAACGTCATTTGAATAATGTTTAGTTAGCATGTCTAGGCAAAATATTGACTAATTTAGGTCTTAAAAAGAAACATGTCAGTAGTTGAGTGTAACTTATTTATCAAAATTTGTGGCAGCATTTAAGTGTCACTATTTAAAAATATTACAACTATTAGAAGTAATACGGTGATTTCAGCTTCACGACTTAAAAAGAGTAATAGTAATATAAATTAGTTAAAATTTAGTTGAATCAAGATCCACAAATCCGTTGGAAACAAAATATTAGTATCTCAAAAATCAACAAATAAGTGATGCAAAATTGAATTGCATTTAAGACAAATTGGACAGTTGCCAAACGCTTCATTTTGACCAAATATTTTGTCCACTTTTAATAGCATTGATAGGCTATTAATATTCCTTTTTTAATCTAACATTACACTTTGAAAATTGATTCACTTTGTTCTTTGTCATTAACTCCTAATTATAAGATATTTATTGTCTTGTCTTCTTTGACCTTTGGAGGACCAATAGAGATGGTATATATATTCCTATTGTGTACTTGTTGAGAGGAGGGAAAAAACAGAGAGCAAATCAACAAATTTCATCTATTTCTTTCTATATTCTTGTGCTAGGTTGTATTTTAAAGAATCTTTGTTAGTTTCTGCTCATAGTTTTATATTAGAAGAGCTTGTTGAATCCTAGGGGATACATCCATACCGGATAAAATATCCAAACGATTGTTGTAAATTCTTAAAGAAAATATCTTCATCATGAAAAGTTATATTGTTGTAAATTCTTAATGAAAATACCTTCATCACAAACACTTGTATCAAACTCACCAAGGCTTGTACTTCACCACGAACTCTTGTTGGAAATTCTCATTGATTGATGTGTGTCTTAACACACTGTTCTTAAGGATATCTCACCCGGTAAGGGTGTATTTCCAGGATTAAACAAGCTCTTTTAATATAAAACTAGGAGTGAAAAACTAACACATTTTCTTTAATATAAAACCCATCACAAGAATATAGAAAAAAAGAGATGAGATTTGTTGATTCGCTCCATGTTTTTCTTTCCCTCCTCTCAAAAAAAAAAAAAACAATAGGAATATATATTTCAACTCTATTGTTCCGCCAAAGGTAAAAGAGACAAGACAATAAATGGCGTATAATTAGAAGTTAATGACGATGAAGAAAGTCAGTCAATTGTCAAAGTGTAACATAAAATTTGAAAAAGGAATTTTAATAGTATATCAATGCTATTAGAAGTGCACAAAATGTTTGTCAATAATGAAATGTTTAGCTAACTGTCAAATTTGCCTTAAAGGAAATTCAATTTTGCATCAGTTATTTGTTGAGTTGGAAGTTCGTAAGAATATTGTATTGTGGAGATATTAAGATTGTTTTCCAACAGTCCCCTACATGTCTCATGAATATAATATGGAATAGAATGAAAAATAAGTTTTGCTGGTTTCCACATATGAGACTAATACATCGAATCTGCAGTTCGTAGACTATAAACAAGACTTAGATAAAACAAAAGTATACTTACAGAATAATTTGGTGAAGTCTAGAACTTCTATGAAGAAATAATTCTTTTTTAAGTCTAGCGTGTTTTCTATCACATCATACTCGCAAAATCTATGTTGTTATCGCGGTTTTGGTCTAAGAGACCATGCATGTGTCCTGATATTCATGAGTGCTCTAGAAACCTGTGACAATTTCATAGAAGCGAAACCATTTTACACTCATATAGGTCCAATCATCAAGTGTATTCCGCAGAGCAATACACCACCTATAAGGGATATGACTTGGATTAAGAGCCCTAACTCTGTCTCACTTTGCTTTGCAGATTATCACACTATATTCACACATTATAGGAGGGACAAAACTTTAATGTTTTAACTTGATTAACCAATGACTTGTCATTATCCATATGAACGTAATACATGGAATATCCAATCTCATATGTTGGATTACCCTCATTGTTGATCTTATCAAATGATTAAAGGTCTTTACTCCCCTTGATGTTTTATTAGTATGCGAATTGAGCAGATTCAACTCCGACTACGCATAATTTATTTTCGTAAAGAATTCATCTCACCACAGCTGCTTCTTCAAATTCTATATCAAACACATGAGTCAATTTAGTCACATTAAAAATAATTTTTTTCCACTTCGAATACACACCAATAGTTGTCTTAACCACTTAGTCTCACCACCAATAACCTCCACAATAACTAATTCTAATTGATTGTTTTTCTATTATGGCACCCACAATACATACCAACTTCTTTTGTCTTTTTCATAATATATTGTACCTTTTGTACAACAAACTATTCACTTATTCAATATTTTCTTATAGTACCTCTCGTGTATTATCAAATACACTTTTCAACATAATGCATCAAGAGGAAATATAATTTTCAATAAGAACATGAATAATATGATCACTTCTTTTAAAACCTCAACAATTTTTTTTCTCTTCTAACATTAACATCCAATCAAATAATAATTAACTATCACAACTATGTAAATGCAACATTTATTAACATACAATTAGAACCTTAGATCATATTTTTCTTATACTTTTCTTTAGGTTCATGTAACACAACATTAATAACATATCCCTACACATCCAAATATTTGATAATAGAGGAATAACATTCAACATCTCTAAAGTTCTATAAATTAAAATATTTTTCACAACAATCAAATTGCATGAATTCTAATATTCATGTATCAACTCAAATAATGTTAATATTCTTATATGTGAGTTTAATAGAAGATTTTTTATTCTTAGAACTTAAGTAGTTATAGAATCACCAATTTCAATAAATATTCTTCTTATCCATTTGAGTATAGAAACACAAAATCGTTTTAGTTAGCAGAAATGTACTCATCATTACGAAAATCTAACACTCGTTTTTTCATGTTCACATATTTTTCAAAAGATTCGCATGAGAAATGACCACAATACTTTACTTCATTCGCTTAGTCTTTTTACTTAGAGAAATTATCATTTCTCTGAATCTTCTATAATATTGAGGAATAAGTGGATTTGTTATTATTTAAGAATACGGCTAATCCTAAAACTTCACTTAGTAATAAAAATATCCAATCTATGATTTTGCTTACAACCTTGCTTGACAAAATTTAGGAATGAGTTTTATTAAAACACATTGCAATTCCACCTATCATGACCTTGTTGGGATTCTATTCAAGAAGATGTATTTTGGAAGATTTTCATGCTCGATGGAATTGCAAAAATTCATAGTAATAAAATGCTTTCTTCTAGGAAGAAGAATAATTCCCCTTCCTATCACGTGTTGTTATTTCTTGTTTAGTCATTAGCTTCATACTCTTATTGCACTATTATTATGTATACTTACATTAGATTTTGCATCGATGATTAATTTTTAATTAGTAAAATGAGACAAAGAGTGTTTATGTGAAATTATAATTTATATACATAAAAAATTATTTATTTTGTATTGGTATACACCACAAAATTCATAAGGATCTAATATAGGTATGTAAATCTCTTCAAGATCTATCGATTAATACAAATGTCATGTTAAAACGCCAAAGAAAATTGTTCTGATGAACTTTCTCGGCAAAACCACTAATGATATAATTAAACCACCACAACTCCAGAGACCCAAATAACATCCTCTACCCCTATCTCCCAACTAAAGTTTTTTTTGTTCCAGGTAAAAATTTCGGTGATGTACACGATTGAGATTTTTACAGAGACCCAAAGATTGGCGATTACATGAAAAATCAACTATACCTATAGACTTTTTCTCCGGCACAATTTTGTTAGTATCTATGATTCTTTCACCTTTTATATTTTATTGGTATTTCATGTCTTGTATGGTAAGTGTTTTTATTTACGATGGTATATATATTTTTATAGCATATCTGCATTTTCTTTATATTTTAATAGTTTTGCTTTTTCAATAATTTGATTCTGTTACTTTTTTTATTTTCTATCATTTTTCTATAAAGTGAATGTTTGCTATTTAATTGCTGCTTTATATTGCTTATTTTTCATTGTTTTAGATGTTTTCAACATTAAGTATTTACTACCAGTCATATTGTTGAGGAAGTTTTTGTTGTTGGAACTTGTTATATGTTTGTGAAACTTTGATCCATCGCTCATTCGACAATCATCATTCGTTGACCATCATTTGAAATTGTTACACTTTGTTTGTAATATGACTAAAAAGAATTATCTATAGCTTATTCTAGATAATAATGATTCATTTGATTCTTTTAATATAAAACATAATGAATATTTTGTCAATGGCGGATGATGATTTTTATTATTTTTTTTTCAATTTTAAGGCCTCTCTTAGATATACAAAAAAATGAGCTTATTTATTATTATTGTTATTATATCTTTTGATTCATATAATTGCAGTTATAATACCTTGTTTAAGTGTTTATTACAAGTATATAGCTTTCCATCGAAGTTATTTTAAAGAAATGTTTGAATACTTTTTGAATGTTTTATCTATCATTATCTATATTATTGACAATCGGTAAATATTTTACATTATGTCAAGTTTAAGTTTTGCTATATTATTTATATATACACATTTAATGTCAATATAATTGTGAAATTAATTTATATCACCTCCTCAATTAAAAAATGCATTCAGTCGGGACCCACAATTGTGGATTCTTAAGGGTGGTAATTCCTATTCTTCGTGATCATTTGAAGTCTTACATTAAATATAATTTATATTGCATATTAAAAATTAATTATTTATTAATTAAAATGTTTCATATTTTTCCTAAAATAGATGGTGACTCTAAAATTTTAAATTATTTAAATAAATAAGTTGCTTTTTGAGTTTCAAAACGTTGCAAGTTATTTCAAAATATTAGGGATATAACATTAATTCCTGTTAGGTGATGCTCTATGGGATGGTATCTTGTTATTCAAATATTCCGATAGTATGTCAAGAAAGGCTTTTTGCAAAAATAAATATGTTCAATCTTTCTAAGGCTAATTAAAGTTTAAGGATTAGTTTTCTTCTTAATTATCTTTTTTGGGTCTTGGTTCAACTAATCTAAAACTAATATATTTAGTTGTTACTGATTTTCCTTCCTTCAGTTGCATATTGTATTAATTTTTATGGTTTTAATAAGCTTAAATTCTAAGAGTTAAATGTTATCATAAATTTAAAATAAATAAGCTTCACTCAAGTACTAATATATTTCATTTTTAAGGGCTAACGTAGTCAATTACTCTGCCAGATAGAGACAATAGATGCTAATTAAGCACTGCATAAATGATGTTGAGTTCATCAGTGTTTGCTTCTTGCGTTATAGTGAGAAGATTTTTCGTTGTGTAAAGAGTTAATGAGGTACATTTGTTCAAACGATTGTGTTAGGGTTGCAATATTCAGTGATGTAACCTTCTTATTCTTTGTGTAACTAACTGTTTTAAGAAGGTTCAAAAAGCTGTTCATTTCTTAATAACTTTATAGTTTGATTATGTTTTGGATTAACACTTTTCAGAACTATCATAAGCATGTTAGAAGGTGATACTAAGACTAAGGTGGTTCAATTACCAAAATTTCCAACCTTAGCACACTCTTTTGAACCCGGGTACCTCATAAACTATATATACAAAGCAAAACCCTCTTCACTATAAGTCAAGAAGTATACAGTGTTGAACCCAACACCATCTGCACCATGTTTAGTTTGCATGTTTAGGCAAAGCATTGACTATGTTAGGTCTTAAAAAGAAACATTTCAGCACTTGAGTGTAGCTTATTTATCTCAATTTGTGGCATCATTTAAGTGTAATGATTTAACAATATTATACCTATTAAAAGTAATCCAGTAATTTCATCGGGATGAATAAAAAAGTATAGTAGTAATATAAATAAGTTGCAAATTAGTTGAATCAAGACCCACAAATCATAATTACGAATACGTCCAATCCAAAAATTTCAATTAGCCATAAAAATATTCAATATATTATTGTGCAAACAATCTTTCTTGACATAATTTAGGAATGAGTTTTATAACAACACGTTGGATCTCCATCGATCATCACCTTGTTGGAATTGTATTCAAGAAGAAGTATTTTTGATGTTCTTCATGCTCGATGGAATGACAATAATTCATAGTAATAAAATGCTTTTTCCCGGAAGAAGAAATTTTCCCGTTCCTATCACGTGTTGTTATTTTTCTTATTTAATCATTAGCTTCATATTCTTATTGCATTGCTATTATGTACCAAATAAACTATCTCATCTTTACATACATTAGAGTTAGCAGCGACAAATTAATATTGAATCAGCCAAATAAGACATAGAGTATTTATGTGTAATTATGATTTATATACGTAAAAAATTACTAATATTGTATAGTTATACACGAAAAATCCAGAAGGATCTAATATAGTCACATCTTATGGAAGGAATACATATATGTCGAGTTTCTATACTACTTTTATAAAATAGTATTCTCATTGAACAACAAAGTCTTGATCTATAGGCAATTGTTAAAATGTGGGAACTGTAATTTTTTAAGAAAGAAGAAAGAAATATGAAGTCATGGAATATTTTACAATCATGGCTTCGACATTCATATTATGTGTTTTGATATATTAAAAAATATTTTAAATTTGAACACTTCATATATTATGTGAATTTGAATTCTTTTGCTTTCTTTTGTCCTCATTTTGTACTTAAACTCTCATAGATCAAATTCAATAAAATTAGAATGAGATATGGACATAAAAAATCATTGAGGACATAAATTGGTGAACTAGAAACATAATATCAGTATAATCTTTGACTCATCACAAACACTTTTTGAGAATTTCAAGTTTTTGTTTGATGCAATAAGATATAACGAGTATCACGTCGCTATTGCACTGGAATTAACTCCTCCCGTAGTGGGTGTTCATTCAATGATGGAGACACTATAGTGAATTAGGCCGCTATAGCGGGGTTAAATAACAATTTATGTTGAAACTCTCTGAAAAAACTCATTATTCGATGAAGCTCATTTTTGGAAGAGTAAGAGAAACCTAGAGTGATTTTCTTCACTTTTCTACTAAATTCTTCGGTAAAGATTACTAATTCATTCCCCTGCCTTATTTTTGTGATTCTTTTGCCTAAAAATTGTTGGGTGACCTTAGAGAGAGTTTGACTTGAATTTATGGTGGAAAACACATATTTATGTAAAGAGGATCATAGAAATCAAATTGAGTTAGGATTTGATTATAATCCGAGTATTTATAGCTCATTATTCATTGACGGTATATTGTTTTTTGTTAAATTAATTTAGGCTAGGAACAAGCCAACATTCATAAAAGAGGGATGACTCAAGTTCAATAAAATTTCGAAGGCTTGATTCAAGGTATGCTATGGTTGTTTGTTTTCCTATTTATTTTATATGAGCTTGAATAGTGCTTCATGAATATTAAATATGTAACATCTTACAAATTTAAATAGCTAGGAAGAAGCTTAGAAGTTTAAATGGTCAGTTTTGGAAAGAAATAAAATTTGGAAATTTTCTTAAGTTAAGAAAAAGTTAATTTTTGGTCAACTTCAACCCCCATAAACCCTAGTTCAGGAGTATTTAAAGGTAGTTCTTACTATGATTGGAAAGACATTGGTAAGATCTTTCCAATGTCGCCGATTTTGCGCAATTTTGATATCATATGAGTGAGATATGTCCTTTAGCAGTTGGGCAGTCAGATCAATGAAATGTCCAATCCGGGATTTTAAAGGGTATTTTGGTCCTTTTCTTATCCAACCTAATTAGTTTGTTTTTGGTAATAAATTTGGGTATAAACTGATCTTATTCATTTTACACTTTTAAAAAATAAGCTAGGGTTTTGAGAGTAGAGAAAGGAAGAGGATAAAAGAGGAGAAAGGAGAAGAGGAAGCAAGAACGTTACAAATCATCGAAGTTCGGGTTGTAGAATCTATCGGGGGTGATCTCTAAAAATTTATGTGAGATCATCTTGTGTTAGGTCAGTTCATCCACAAACCAACTAATTTAAATTTAGCGGTTTGAGCAAGGTTGAATGATAAAAAATGAAGTTCTTGAATAACATTGTTGAATTCTTGTTGATTGAGTTGTTGGATATCTTCTGTTGATCTGATTCATGTTTCCGAGTTTATTTTGAGTTAAATCTATTGGTTAATTAGTGTAAATGATACTATGTGTTTAGGGAAAGAAACATGGAAGTTTAGAGGGTTAGAGATGAAAAATGGAGGAGAAAAGTTGAGAACGCCTGTCTGTAGGGCCTTGGGGTAACACACCTCCACAGGACAACTCTAGTCGTAAGGCCTTGGGGAGCTGCTCCATCTAGAGTTCCCCAAAATGTGCTCAAAAGTTTGGGGCCTGATGCGCACACCTCTCAGAGCGCCAAGGGCGCATGTGCCCCCCATTCATTCCCTACCATTTTTTGTACTAGTTTCTAAGAGATGTATTAAACATTTTAAGGTACGTCTAAAAATCATGAAATAATCCATAAAAATGAGATCATGAACCTTGAATCCATAATTCAATTCAAGGAAATTTAAGATCAAAATCAAAGAAGTTAAGAGTTAAGTATAGAAGTTAAGAAGTAAGTCAAAAAAGCAAAGTTTCTTAATGTTTCGAGTGTCTTTATTAAACGTTTTAGCTTCATTTTAAGGATCAAGTTTAAAGTTGAGTATAGAGTAAAGAGTTGATGTTTTTCCTTCAAAGAAATATAAGGTAACAAAGTATTCCCTAACAAATGATTCAAGACTCAAGTTATAAGCTAAGTAAAGAGTAAAGAGTAAAGTTGAAGTTCATTATTCAAAAGTAAATGGGGACCAATTATTCCCAAAGAGATATAAAATGTTTTCACATTTAGAGAAGTAAGGAAACAGATTTAAAATGTTTTTACATTTAAAGAAGTAAGGAAACTATATTTTCCAAAGAGCCTCCAGGTTAGTTTCAGAAAATAATTATAGCTTTATAAAATGAGATTTTCAAGATATCTTTTAGCTAAATTTTTTAGCAGAAATGTCGAATCACAGGAAAAGTTGTGTTTTAACATATAAGATAAGTATATTTTTGGTGGTAGTATTGAAAACTGATATGGGGATGGGAGTTTAATATTAACTCAAGTCTCCATGAAAACTATGTAACCATCCTGAATACAAAAAGGGTCATACTTTTTAGATGAATCCTTTTCAAATTAGACTAGTGGATCCATTAGACATTTTAGGTCCTATACTCTGGCAAGGTTACGATAGCTGAACAACGTGGGCTGAGTAACGCTGTTTTGACTAGAAATACTAAGTGATGGTTGTCGATTAGAGAAACCTCCACAACAATAGTTGCATGGTTCCTCAAGAGGTTCTTCCTAGTATGGATGGGGGCATGGGACTTCATTCATAAATTGCACGAGCAGAAATTGAGGGGAAGCGTGATATGTCTTTTATTATAATTATGAGTTGACGTTACTTTATTTGTACTTTTACATACATATCATAGTTATTTTGTATCTTTTTATACATAAAGATCTTACAACATGGTTTTAAACAACTTATCTTTATTAGCACTTGTTTTTAAACTGCTTTATAATTAATTGAGTTCTGATAAGTATTCATAATTTAAGTGTTTCTTTCATATTATCTTTCAAGACAATTTTGTTTTATCAATCCAACACGCATAGTCATACATTTACAAATGCCAATTGGACTGCATCGTATCATGATGCCGATGTAAGTAGCTAGGATCAACATTCGACGTAGCGTTGATCCACTGAGCGACTCAGAGTC
The DNA here is from genome assembly GCA_032847665.1 of Solanum chilense. Classification (NCBI taxonomy): domain Eukaryota; kingdom Viridiplantae; phylum Streptophyta; class Magnoliopsida; order Solanales; family Solanaceae; genus Solanum; species Solanum chilense. Next base: position 68,738,407 of record CM064963.1, on the reverse strand, counting down.
ACTTTGTGAGCCTCCCTTCATTTTGGAGGACATATTTATCATTAAAGTGATTTGTTTAAGTTTTCACTTGTTAGGATGATTGGTGGTCATATATCAACATCCCTCTTTAATTTAGAGGCTTCACAGACAGATAGTGTTAGTTTCTTTAGTCTTTTCAATTCACTTGTGAATGATTGATACTTGAATTTCCACTTTGGCTAAGTATTACTTTTAAGTTATTTCATGAGTTATATCTTGTGTTTAAGTCTTCCACTTAGTAAGTAAGCCAAGAGAAAGGTTCACTCAAGATCAGCAATAGTCATTAGGTGCTAATCATGTCCCGGGTGTAGGCTTGGGGAGTGAATAACTTAGTATTAGAGCAGAAAGTTCAAGAGTCCTACGGAGTATATGAAGTTGTTTCTGTAGTTTCTTTGTCATTGGTTTAAAGTGTGTTGCATTTATGATTAGGAGACTATAACATTTATGAATTTCTCACTTCTTTCGTATTCCTTTTCTCTCTAATTCGTGTCTGTACGTGATTCCAGAAACTTATGCCTCCACGAAGAGTAGTCAAAGGTCGTCTAACTAAGAGATATGTTCAGAAACAAGAGTTGCAAAATGCAATTGAAGTGCAACAACAAGGAAAAATTACCCATGATAAATTCAGTGAGACTATCTAGACGTTAAGTCGAGTTGCGACTCATCAAGTTAGACATAGAGGTAATTGAAGGGAAGTGGATAATACTTCAGAGAACCGTATGTTTTTATAGATGAATTAACCAAGATTCACAGGTTGAAGTGTCACAGAGGACCCCTATAACTTTGCTGAAGTCCTTCAAAAATCTTTTGACATATTGCATGTTGTTGATGCTGAGATGGTTGAACTACATGCATACCAAATAAAGGTATCGCTAGAGTCTTATTTTCCCAATGGAAAAAGTATAGGGCTAAGGATGTACCAATTGTAAGTTGGGTTGTGTTTGAGAATGTTCTCATCGGACGTTTCATTCGCTGTGAGTTGCGACAACAAAAGATAAGAGAGTTTCTAACCCTTAATCCTGCGTTTATGAGTGATCATGAGTTCGGTCTGAAGTTTGCACAAATTTCCTGCTATGATCTAGAGAATGTTGCTGACATGACGAGCATAATGAGTTTAATTTTGGCTGGGTTGTCTCGTTAGTCAATAAAGGAACGAAAAAAAGCTATGACGATTGGGGATAGGCACCTAGACTTGTTTATGATATATGTACAATAAGTCTTGGAAACAAGTTCATGCAACAAAATAATAATGCCAACAGGTCCTCCCTACATTAGAAGCAAAAGGGACCTACTCCATCACATATGACTGCACCTATACCTGAGAACAAAAGTGAGTACAATACTCAGAAGTGCAGAGCTAATCCAACCTATTCTAAAGTCTGTATGTCACAACGGGATAGTAGACCTCATGCATGTGGTAAGAATGGCAGAAACTACTTCGTATTTCTTGTGAGGGCTTTACTAGTTGTTTTATGTGTGGTCAAAATAGTCGTTTTCTGAGGGAGTGTTTTGAGAACTAGAAAGGTATGGAAATCAAGGAAAAAAGGTCCAATCTTCTCCAGTTGCTCCACCAAAAAGAGTTGCACCAAGAGGGTCTACTTCCAATAGCGGGGGAAGAAAACACCGTTTATAGGCTATCAACACTCGTCAAGAGCAAGAGGGTTAACCAGGTGTTGTCACTGGTGAAGTCTTTGACTTTACTGTTTATTCTTTGCTAGACCCAGGAATGATTTTATGTTTCGTAAATCTATATACTGCTATGAGATTGATGTTATTCTTGAGCATCTTAGTGAAATATCTAGTGTTTCTACACCTGTTGGTGAGTCTATTCTAATAGAAAGAGTCTATCGTGATTTTCCCATTTTCGTCAATCACAAAAGTACCATGACTAATTTAGCTGAGTTAGACATGGTAGATTTTGTTGTCATTCTAGGTATTGACTGGCTTCATGCACGCTATGACTCAGTTAAATCTTGAACTCTAGTATTCATTTTTAAGTTTCCAAATGAGCCAGCCTTAGTTTGGAAAACAATTTAGTAGTGCGGAAAAGTCTATTTATTTCGTACATTAAGGCGAGAAAATTACTTTTTAAGGGGTGTGTAGATCCCTTAGTCTATGACTCTAGTGTTGAGATACCTCCTATTCAGTCAGTTCCAGTAGTGAAAGAGTTTCTAGAAATCTTTCCAGATGATCTTCTGGGATTCTCTCGTGAGAGAGAGATAGACTTCAACATAGATGTTCGTCTAGATACTCGTCCTGGATCTATCTTTCCATATAGGATGGCAGCAACAGAGTTTGAAGGGTTAAAAGAAAAATTGAAAGATCTGTTAGATAAGGATTTCTTCGACCATGTATCTCACGTTGGGGCGCTCTGGTCTTATTTGTGAGAAAGAAATATGGTTGCCTTAGGATATACATAGATTAACGCCAATTGAACAATGTTACAATCTGTAACAACCAAGGGCAACCTCCTAGAAGTTACAAGGTGTAATCGACCTGTCGAAGGTCTCATTCATGCCACACGTATCAATCATTGTATACGATACTCAAAATAAGTAAGATTTCAAAACTTTCTTCACGATGAAGAATACATTCATTAATTAAAAAGCATAAAACTTTTAAAAGTATTATACCTTTACAATATCTCAATAAACCATCTATATGTTAGAATACAACATTTGGGACTAAGCCCATACAACACTTGAAATAAGCACTAAAAATGAACATTTGGGTCTTGTCCTCAAATCTATGTGGACTCACCAAAGCATTATCTTCAACACTTCGAAACCTATTCATCATCCATGGCATATAAAGAACTCCAATCCCTAAACATTAGTCAAAAACGGAAAAGGAGTTAAAACATTTAACACACTAAGAATGGAAGCATGCAAAAACCATGAAAAGGGACATTTTTAGTATGGAAACATGCTTTCATGACATTTAGATAAAACCTTCACAATAAGAGTTTAAGTGACGTAAATATACAATTCAACAATCACATATAAGACACATTCAAATAATCCACAACCTACCAAAGTTTATTTTAAGACCCACCTACGTATGATATCACGTGGCCACCCATACATCCTCTTCATAAACACCTAGGTGATCCTCAAGACTACCCGAAGTAAGGATATTCCTTTTCATCACATAAAACTTAACTCCATATTCATAAAATAAGCATTCTCATCATTTAAAATCTCTATCAAAGGTTAATCAAGGAGTCAGTTGAGTAAGACATGAAAAGGCCACCCATACACCCTATTCAAGCACATCTAAGAAATCCTCAAAGCTACCACAGAAAAGAACCTCTCTATTCAACATGCTTTAACTAAATCAACATTATTGGTCAAATCCATTTAAGATACAACAAAACAATTAGGGGACTTAACATAATGGTCTTGGAAGACCTAGAGAACTTATTCTAGCATATTCAAGGGCTACTCTTGCCATGTATAGATTGAGTCATTCCACTACATACATGTTGTAGAGACCGTCCAATACTAGAGTGTACATCATATATGATGAGAATAGGAATTAAACTAAATAGACCATACTATCTAGGTATATAATCTTGTGGCCTAATACCCATACCGTGGAAGGTTTTCTACTAGACAAAGGTAGAACTAAGACTCATCCCATGTTTGCACATGGTTAAGGGATATCAAGGCTTTCGTTATACTCTAGTTTTATACATTAGTAGAGGTACTACCATAAGCATACCACTCGGTTCTTTTCTTTTGATCTCATAGAGTAAATTCATTCACGTGAAGGTATTCAAGAAGGAACCATTTATTAGTCTTACAAACTCATAGTACCCCTACCATGAATGAGTCAATTAGGACTGCCACTCAAGGTCTATTAGGGCTGTTGATTTTTTTTAATTTTCTTTTCATATTTATGGTTTCATACAAGTCTTTAATATAGGGTAAACACTATAAGTCTACTGATTCTAGACTTTTATTGAATTATGTGTACATTCACATACATGACAAGGGTGCCAATGTCTACCAAGTTAAGAGATCACCTTCACAGAATTTTCATGTATCAATAAGAAGAAAATAATTCTATCAATCTAGACACAACATTTGTCATATAACATAGTAAATAACCTTCAAGTACCTAGTACGGACAACAAATTCTACCAACACAAGACGCTACATCATTCAATAAGGACATGTAACACACCCAAAATTGAATTAGGGAAATATAGAGCCTAACATTAGTGTGTAATGATCTTATAAGGTCTTAAAATGACTAATAATAATCTTAATATTAAGTGTGTAATATTTGGGAGTGTTATGAGGTCAAACGCCCAAGAACGTCTAAGACATTAAAAAACTAGTCAAGGTTGAACTACTGTGTCATAGTGTTTTGTAGTGGAGTTTTGGGGTATGTTTTGAGGCTAAAATTTAGTATCAATAGTTCCTATGCATATCCTGACATGTGAAGGATCGAAACGTCTGAGAACGACGCCCCTAGGACCAGCCTAAGGGTCCCTAAGGAGGACCCAAACATGGTCCAAGCAAGTTGCCGCGCCAGCAAAGAATTGGCAATAGCTGCCCGTCGCGGAGCCTGCATTGATATGGGAAAATTTTTACTTGAGATGCCAGTAAATCGCGAATCATACTGTGTCAAAAATTTTAAGTACCAAGAATTGAAAATGCCTCTGCGACGCGTAGTGACCTCCAAGATTTGGCCGCGTCATTTTAAATTCAAATTAGAATTGGTAAAAATGTCCATTAAGTGCATGGGTCTTTTGGGAACTTTAGGGATTAATTATTTGTGGTTATTTTTGGTATGTAAAGTATATAAAATCATTAAAATAGCCATTTAGACATTAAACTCCAAATCAAAACCTTTCACTCACAAAATCCTCCCTAATCCACCATTGAAGAAGAAGAGAAATTGGAGGCAGCTTTAGGAAAAATTTACCAAGGTTTCAAGCTGGGTTTAAGGATCTAATATAATATATGTGAAGTTTATTCATCAATGTATTCTTCTATTCATTGAGTCCCCCTAGTTTTCCAAAATTGTAAATCCAAAATACCCAATCTAGGAAGGGTTGTGATTTCATTGTAGGTAAGGCTTGATTGTGATCCCAATCTATTGGGTAGAGTTAATTAATATTTAAATTATGATTATGTGATGTTTTAATAAGGTTTTCATGGTGAAATGTAGTAATTGATGTTGAAGGTGGTCATGGTGATTTTAGGTCATTAGAAGTTAAATGAAGGTTCTATGTTGATCTTCTTAATTCAATTGTATTGTATACTCCTTGATCATGATTGAATCACCTTGATATGAATTGAACTAGGCCTAATTGATCTAGGCCGGTCTTGACTTGTAAATTTTGAATTGAACATATGTAATCATGTATGGCTAGACTTACCTTCTAATCATCTCATTCAATGAAGTAAGCATATAATTCAACATAGATCATGATGAATTGAAGCTAGAAATTGTTTATGGGTTGGTATGCAATTGATACTAGGGCTTTGGGGGTGAAGTCATTATGAAGGGAATATGACAATGTTTTTTTCTACACTTAGACATGAACATGATAGTAGAAGCAAGTTCTCTCACATAGATGTACTCTACGTGGACCTAATAACCAAAAATTAATCAAGACATGACGGACTAGATTAGATTGAGGATAGATTGTATGATCACTTCTTGGGTGATAGACTTGGTTAAACAAGACCAAGGCATGACAGCTACAGATGGTAGATCTCAAAGGTAGCTTGAGATACTAAATCTCAAGGAGGCTTGGGTTGACATACTCATGGTATCTTGAGTGTTGAATCTCATGGTAGCTTGAGGTGATGAACTTCATGGTAGATTGGGATAGAGGAAATAAACCCTCTCATGTGTAGCTTGGGATTATTCTACTAGGATGCTTGATCATGATACCTTTACTTGGTATTGCTATAACAATTTCATGGTATCTTTAGAGCAAAGGACTATACTCTCCTAAGGTTAGATTGAGTTGCATGCTAGGCGTATTTTTATGATAGCTTGTCTTGCATGCAAGGTGCATTACTTGAATTAACGGGATTAGCTTTTGATGATAGTTTAGGGTTGAGGATTCATGCTCCACTATGGAATAGCTTGTATCTATATGATTGGTTGCATGGTGGTTAGGATGGTTGTATCCTTCCTTAGTTAGCTTTGTAAGTATGATGAGATACTTTCCATGGTAGTAGGTATATTATGATAGTAATTTGAGCTTAATAGACAAGGTTTTAAGATAAGTTAGCTTGGATTATGTTAGTCTAGAGAAGTACTTAGTTTTGATGGTAGTATGGGATGTTATCCTTACATTGCACAAGTATGACTTGAAGCTACCTATGACATGACCCCTATGGTATGTATGCTTAGCTTGGATAGTGACGATAGTTGCATTTCATGACAGGATTGACTTAAGATGATAATTCCTTGTCAATATGAAGTAGGTTTACTAGAGACTCCTAAGATAAAATTAAAGGGAATAGGGTGACTTCAATATATGCTTGGTGTGTGAGGTACAATGGTATGCTTAACATGTGTCACACAAGTTTGTTTTGAGGTTCTCTAGGGGTATAGTGCTCATATGTTATGATGAATCTAGGTTCTAATTATGATAGTGGATTATGATCAAGAATTACCAAAGACATGTACTATGATTTTGTAGTAGTATGGGATGCTACCTTAGTATTGCACAAGTATACTTGGAGGTGGGTAGTGAAGTAGTACATTTTAGTATGAAGGACAATGAGTTAAGTATGAAATCTTATACCATTTATGATGCTTCATTATGCTTATGTTATTCATGTTATGGTTATGCTTTATCTCTTATGATTATGTCTAATATTGGATAACCTTTGAGATATCTTATGCTATAATATGATTGTTTCCATATTATTTTCCTACATTCTAATCCTATGTAGGGTCTTGAGGAAAATGAATTGCTTTCAAGGGTAGATTTTCCAAGGCTTTCAAGAACTGAAGAGTGGTGATTTCCTTATAGCATCCGAGGACACCACCACGATGATGTCTTTTATGTTTAATTTTTATGGGTTGTGACCCAAGACTATTGTAGTCATGATGCCATAGATGGTTTTATAGAAATATGTTAGAAGTTTTATAAAATAATTCCGCATTATGTTTTGAAAGAGAACTTTTAATTCTGCACTACTCTTCGTATTGATGTAGTGAATGATTTCTAAGGTATTGTACAAGACCTCCGAGAGGTCAAGTACGCCGTGTTCCCACTTGAAGGATGCCCTAACTTCTAGGGTGTACATTGGGTCGTGACAAGCATAGTATGAGAGCATAAGGTTATGAACTGGTCTTAGGATATCTCAAAACCACATCTAGTAGAGTCTTATTCATTGGTGTAAGTCGTGAAACATCTATGAGTAGGAGACTACAAGATGCTTAAGAAATATTCACTTGTTCATTATTCAAGTCATTCTATAGTGTTTGTCTTGAGTAAGACTTCCTTCTAACATTACCTATGATTTGCTTTTTCAGGTTACGCTACCACTAGGGATAATGCTAGAAGGGATGGAGTTGGAATTGAGAATCAAGAGGTTCCTTCCCAAGGAAATAAAGTTCCTCCCCAAGTTCCTAATGCTTCTCTAGTGGAGAATGTTACTCTAGAGGAATTAAAGATTTCTATAAATTGGTTACTTCAAGCCTTGACGGTCCAAGCCAACAGGGAAGTGGTGGCTAAAACTATAGGGGGAATATGTGCGTATAGAATTAGACAGTTCCAGAGGATGACCCCTTTGGAACATAGTGGATCGAAGGTGGAGGATGATCCAAATGGGTTCATATATGAGGTTTATAAGACTCTTGCTATTATGGGTTTGACTTCTAGGGAGAAAGGGGAGTTAGCCGCTTACCAATTGAAAGATGTAGCTCAATTTTGGTATGACCAATGGAACGATTCTAAGCCAGTAAGGGCAGGTCCTATAGAGTGGGAGACTTTTAAGTGGACTTTCCTTGATAGGTTCTTTCCTAGGGAATTGAGAGAGCCTAAGTTGGGGAATTCATAAACCTCAAACAAGGAAAGTTGAGTGTGAAGGAGTATTCTTTCTAAATATGCTCAAAGGTTGGTAGTAAAGCGTAGAGACTTTATGAATCTGTTCATGACGGGGGTGTACAATTAGTGGAGGAAGAGTGTCGTATGGCAATGCTTGTAGATGATATGGATATCTCCCGACTAATGTTGTTTTCTCAACAAATAGAAGAGTCCAAGGTTAAGAAGGACATTAAGAGAGTAAGGATATAAAGTTAAGGGCCCGATAGACATGGTCATTCTATGAATTGTCAAAATTCTTCCGGACATGACTACTCTAGTACTCCTAGGTATGAGAAGAGTAATGAGTATTCACGAAATACTTGCACTAGGTGTTGTAAGAAACACGAGGGTAGGTACTTGTCCGGTAGATATGGTTTCTATGGGTGTGGTGAGACTGGTGAAATGATGAAAGGTTGCCCTAAGGCAAAATCTAATGTAAGATAAGGCAAGCAAGTTGTTACTAATCAAGTGGAAGATGGTTCTCCAAAGAGGAATATGTTATATGCTCTCCTATCTAAGGGTGATGAAGAATGATATCCTTTTGTCCCTCTCCAGTATGTGTTTCTTTAATGATTTATAAATTTTTTTAGAATTTCTTATGATTATGATTTTGGTTCTCTTAATAAAAATGATATGATGTTAAGGAGACATGTGTGACTTATTCCCTAGTGGGGGATAAGGAGCCCTTTTCATAAGGTCTTTATATGATTATGTGTAGTTATGATTAGCTTAGAATTGAATTGTTTACTTTATTTGAATATTTTCATTTAGATATGATTCATATATAATGGGATACTATTCTAGAGTTGGTCCTTTATGAAATGTGTAATTAGGTGTCATTCGAGGACAAATGTTTCCCAAGTGGGGGATACTGTAACACCCCAAAAATTGAATTAGGTCAATATAGAGCCTAACATGAGTTTTTCATGATCTTATAAGGTCTTAAAATGAGTAATAATACAGTTTAGAGTCAATGTTTAAAGTTTGGATTTGTTTGGAGGTCAAACATCCAAGAACGTCAAAGGCGTCCGAAAACTAGTCGAGGTGGAACTAGTGTGTCATAGTGTTTAATGGTGGAGTTTCGGGGGTATAATTTGATGGTGAAATAGAGTATTGATTGTTCTTATACATATACTGACATATAAAGGGTCTAAATGTAAGGTCCCCAAGGAGGACCCAAACATGGTCTAAGCAAGCTGCCGCGCCAACAAAGAATTAGAAGTAGCTCCGCGTAGTGCAGCCTGCACTGAGATGGCAATTTTTTCCCTGAGATGCAAGGACATCGCGAACCATTATGTATCAAAATTTTCCAGAACCAAGAGTTGAAAATTCCTGCGCGATGTGCAGTGACCTCCCAGATTTGGTCGCGGCATATATAAGTCAAATTAGAATTAGTTAAATTGTCCATTAAGTGCAGGGGTCTTTATGGAACTTTAGGGATTAATTATTGACGGTTATTTTAGGAATTTGAAGTGTATAAAGTATTACAATATCCATTTAGACCCTATTATCAAATTATAACCTTTCTCTCCTAAACTCATGCCAAAACCACCATTGAAGAAGAAGAGAAATTGGAGGTAGATTCAAGATATATTCACCAAGGTTCAAGATGGGTTCAAGAATCTATTCTAAGGTATGTGAAGCTTATTCATACATGTATTATTACATTCATGTAGTCCCCCTAGTTTTCCACAATTATGAATTCAAAATACCCCAATCTAGGATGGGTTGTGATTGCATTGTTGGCAAGCCTTGATTGTGATCCTAATCTAGTGGGTAGCATTCAATTATGTTCATATGATGATTATTTGATGTTTTCATGAGGTTTTCATGGTGAATTGTAGTAATTGATGTTGAAGGTGATCATGGTAATTTTAGTCCATTAGAGGCTAGATAAATGTTCTAAGTTGATCTTCGTAATTCAATGTTATTGTATGCTATTGATCATAATTGAATCACCTAGATGTGAATTTAACTAGGTCTAATTGATCTAGGTTAGTCTTGACTTTTAATGTTTTAATTGAACCTATGTGATCATGTATGCTTAGACTTACCTTCTAATCATCTAATTGATTAGAGTAAGAATGTAATTATATATAAATAATGATGACTTGAAGTTACAAATCGTTTATGGGCAGGTATGCAATTGATGCTAGGGCTTTGGGGGTGAAGTCATTATGAAGGGATTATGATGATGTTTTCTTATACACTTAGACATGAACATAATAGGAGAAGCAAGATCTATAACATAGATGGACTCTATGTTGAACTAATAACCTAAAATGAATTAAGACATAATGGGCTATATTAGCTTGAAGATGGATTGTATGATAACTTCTTGGGCGATAGAATTGCTTAAACAAGACCAAGGAATGATAGTTTGAGATGGTAGATCTCAAGGATAGCTTCATATAGTAAATCTCAAGGAGGCTTGGGTTTAAATACTCATGGTAGCTTGAGATGTTGTATCTCACGGAAGCATGAGTTGAATCACTCATTATATCTTGAGGTGATGAACTTCATCATTGCTTGGGATGGTGAAGATAAACTCTCACATGTTTACCTTGAGCTTGTGATGCTAGGATGCTTGATCATGATAGCTTGACTTGGTTTGGCCAAAAAAATTAATGTTAGCTTTAGGGGAAAGGCCTATACTCTGTTAATGTTAGCTTTACTTGCATGCTAGGTTCATTTAATGATAGCTTGTCTTGCATGCAAAACACATATAATTAATTAGCTTGGGATTAGTTTCTCATGATAGCTTAGGGTTGGGGGTTAATGATCCCATATGGAATAGCTTGCATCTACAGGATTGGTTGCATTGTTGGTAGGATGGTTGTATCCTTCCTTAATTATCTTGGTTAGTATGATGAGATGCTTTCCATGGTAGTAGGTCTATTATGATAGTAACTTGAGATTAATAGACAAGGTTGCAAGATAACTTAGATTGGATAGGTTAGTCTAGATAAATACTTAGTGTTGATGGTAGTATGAGATGTTATCCATACATTACATAAGGATGACTTGAAGCTACCTATGACATGACCCCTATGATCTGTATGCATAGCTTGGATAGTGAATATAGTTTCATTCCATGACATAATTGACATATGACTATAGTTCCTTGTCAATATGAAGTAGGTCTATAGCGACTCCTATGCTAAAATGAAAGGGAATCGGGTGAATTCAAGATATACTTAGTGTATGCGGTAGAATGGGATGCTTCACATGCATTGCACAAGTGTATTTTGAGGTGGACTACGGGCATAATTCTAAAATGTTATGATTAATCTACGTCTTAATAATGATGTTGGATTAGGATCAAGAATGACCAAATAGATGTACTAATCTTTGGTAGTTGTGTAGGATGCTACCTTAGTTTTGCACAAGTACACTTGGAGGTGACTTGTGAAGTAGTTCATCTGTGTAAGTAGGACAATGAAATAAGTCTGAACTCTTATATGATTTATGATGCTTTATTATTCTTATGTTATTCATGTTATGCTTATGTTTTATCACTTACGATTATGTCTATTATTAACTAATCCTTGAGTTATTTTATGCTATAATATGATAGTTTTACTTTGTACATTTCCTACTAACGCATATTTTGCCTACATTCTAATCCAATGTAAGGTATTGAGTAGATTGAGTTGCTTTCAAGGGTAAAGTTTCCAAGGCTTTCAAGAAGTGAAGATTTGTGAGTCCTCATAGCATCCGAGGACACCACCACTATGATGTTTTTTATGTTCTTTTCTATGTTAGAATTTTTATGGGCTTTGACCCAAGACTATTGTACTCATTAAGTCATAGATTGTTTTTGAGACATACGTTGGAATTTTTATGAAATGATTCCACATTATGTTTTGAAAGAAAAGTTCTAATTCCGCATTACTTTTCGTATATATGGAATGAATGATTTCTAAGGGTTTGTACAAGACCTCCGAGCAGCCAAGTACGCCATGTTCTGACTTGTAGGATGCCCAAAGTTCATGGGTGTATTTTGGGTCGTGAAAGGATACTTCTTAGTCATTCATTATCACATATAATCCATTAGAGAAGATACGTAATATTATATCACTCATTCTAGATCATATAGACATCACATGAGCACCTTCACTTTATACATTCACATTATACACGATCACATATAGTCATATCATCCTTCACTTTATGCATTCATATAAGCCATTCATATAAGCCATAACACCTTACATGTAGTCACATTAATTCATATTAATGAACTTCTCTTTATACCTTCACATGAACCTTAACACGATACTAATAAACTAACATAATAACGCCTACAAGGCCATGATCATCATCATATACAACTCATAAGCACCTCCACCATAAATGGACCATACCAATAAATAGCAATTTTATTTTAGTTTTACTTTAACTAAGAGAATTAGGTCAACTTACGTTAATCAAAAATCGAAGATCACCATTCTTTAACATCTCCAACAATTCACAATATGATTAGATAAATAACCATAGAAATAAACATAACAACATAATCTAAACTCAATTATATCATCATTAAATCATAAACAATTAAACCATTCATAAGCCAAATTTAGAGATTTGAGAAGATCAAGGGTTCATGAAACATAAATTTTACATCAATTGTATCATATCTAATCAATCGAAAATGTTTCATGCAAGAACCCATGACTTAGAGTAGAAATTGAAATTTTTCATCAACTTTGAAATCTTTGAAATCACTTAGAAATTGGATACAAGGTGATAGAAATCCTTAGATAAAGAACTCCCATACCTTGAAGAAGAACTATGTTAGAATCCACCATCCTAGCTCGATCTTGACCTTGAGCTTTGATGGGGGGTTTTCGGAGAGAACTTTTGGAGGAAAGGGTTTTGATTTACGTGTTAAGGTCTAAAAGAGGGTTTAATAACTTTAATACTCTAAAAGTACCTAAATTTACCTAAAACAACGGTATAACTTTAATAATCTATAAGTACCTAAATTTATCTAAAACAACTGTACTTACATTTTAAAAGACTTGGGCTGAATTACCATATCACCACTAACTTGGCCGAGTTGCACTAGGAATTTGCAGGAAAAATGACACCATATCATCTACTGGCTGAAGAAGGAATGACACCCCGTCATTGGGGTCCATTATTTGGGTAAGATACTAACCAAGTTTCAAGACCTGAAGGTCCAATCTGCGCTCAAGGTTGACTGGTTGTCTCTTGTGGTCGTTGTTTGACACTGGATGACAGCATCTTGGCTAAGAGATAGGGTCCTCCTCTAGGGCCCCTTGTGGGTCCTTGTTGGAGTATTACCTGGATGTTAAATCCCTAGACATTCTCATCTAGTTCTTACGTACCCCTCCTATCAATATAGACACCAAAAAACTCATGAAACATTCGAAGACACACTACACACACACACAAGTACATAGACGACTAGTTTTCGAACATATTGATCTTTCCTTGATGTTTTACTTCAAACTTAACCGAACTGACCTATAGACCCATTTACACATTAAAATAGATAGTTAAAATCCCTTAAAACACAAGTGAAGCTCTAGTTCAATCTAATTCATTTTTAGGGTTGTAACAATCTCCCCCACTTGGGAACATTCATCCTCGAATAACACTTCACACTTAAAGGTATAACAACCAAAGGAAACAACCTATATTTTCATGCATACATCATCATAAACCATAAAAATAGTTAGGAGGTGTTATTTAGGAGGAACACCACTCCAAAACCAAAAGGTTCAAACAATTTCATACAAGTCAAGAAAGCAGAACTACATCTACCAACTCCTTATGCATCATTCTTTACCATTTCTCATGCTATTGGAGGAACTTCCTACTCCAATTTATATCATGCTCATTTAAACATCACTTAGCACATCATGAAATTTCTCATCTAAGCACAATCATGCAACATTTAAATAAGGCATATCCAAAGAAATTTCTTTATAAAATTTTAACATGTAACTCTCTGAATAACATAATAGGCATTCTTAACAAGTTAACTCATGTAACATTTAGGCTTGCTTACTATTTCACCTCATGAAGCAAATAGACAATCTACACTTAATGCACATGAACACGAGGGAATACAATGCTTGAAAAATCATTTTCTTATTTCAAAAAAATTCAACAAAAACATACATATTATAAGGAGAATATCTGGAAACTCATTTTCACAAAAGACTCCAACATGAAAAAACATACTAGGAACTCTTAGTTTTAAGCTTGAGTTGGCACATAAGGAAAAGATAAGGATATCTCACTCTCGGCACCCTTACTATTCTTGATACCCCCCACTTGGGAGAAACCCATCTAAGGACAACATGAACATACTATAAGGCCATTCTAACCCTACTCTTGAATTCACAATTCCCCTTGAATAAATAACATCAAACCTATCTCATAAACACTCAAGAATCTCAAAAGTCTCATCATCTAGCAGCAACATCCCTTACTAGGTGAAACTAAACTTACTCTTTCAAATATTACCTCCTCCCTCTTTTAGGTTAGATCAAACCAACATCAAAATCTCCTTACTCTTCACATGAAGGTCATCATCGCAACCTCCCATATCCTATCTAAAAAGTAACAGATAATTTTTTTTACTATCCCTCAACCGCTAAAACCAAACTTCTCAAAGGAAACACCCTAAGGACCATCATAGAAAAAACAAGGGAAAGATATGATAAACCAAAGCTCTTAGGAACAATTAGAAGAATGAAGAAGTGAAACTTTCTTACCACCCAATAGTCTCCTATTCATAATGTGACACACTTCTCATTATGAATAAGACTCTACTAGATGTCGTTTTTGAGACAATCTATGACACTCCCATAGCCTGCCTGTGATACCAAAATGACGGGGGAGAACCCCTAGAAGTTACAAGGTGTTATCAACCTCTCGGAGGTCTCTACATGCAACATGTATTAATCATTACATACAATACTCAAAATAAATATGAATTTAAAATTTTATTCACACACAAAGAATGCTTTCATTAATAAGCAAGCAGAAGATTTTTAAAAATATTCTAACTTTAGCCCATTAATTTATCTATACTTTAGAATACAAATTTCGGACTAAGCCCATACAAGACTTGAAATAAGGACTAAAAAGGAACATATTGGTATTATCCTCGAATCTATGAGGACTCACCAAAGTTTTATATTCAACCCTTAGAAACCTATCCATCATACATGACATATCAAGAACTCCAATTCCTACACTTTAGGCAAAAAGGGAAAATAAGGGGTTAGCACATTTAATGCACTAAGTATCAAAGCCATGTAAAAACCATGAAAAAGGGATATTTAATATGGAAACATGATTTCATGACATTTTGATAAAAAGTTTAGTAATAAGTGTTTAAGAGACATAATACAAGTCAACACTCACATATAAGACATATTCTAATAATCCACAACCTACCAAAGGTTATCCTAAAACCCACCTAGGTAAGATATTAAGTGGCCGCCCGCACAACCACTTCACACACACCTAGGTGATCCTCAAGACCACCCAGAGTAAGGATATTCCTTTTAATCACATAAAACTTAATTCTATATTCATAAAGTAAAACTTTTCATAATTTAGATTCTCTACCTAAGTTACTCTAAGATTCACTTGACTAACACACGAAGAGAACGCTTATACACCCTCTTCAAGCACACCGAAGCAATCCTAAAAGCTACCCAAGATAACAACCTTTCTATTCAACATGCTTTAAATAAATCAACATTATTCATTAAACCCATTTAAGAGACAATTAAACAATTAGGGGACTTCACAAAATGGTCTTAAAAGACCTAGGGAACTCATTCTAGCATCTTTAAGGCCTACTCGTGCCATGTATAGATAATGTCCTATTCCACTACCTAAATATTGTAGAACCCATCCAATACTAGAGTGTACATTCCACATGATGACAATATGCATTAACCAACATAGACCATATAAGCTATGTAAGGAATTCGGTGTCAAAAGAGCCCACACTCTAGAAAGTGTTCTACTTGCACAAGGTACAACAAGGACTCATCCCATGTTGACAATGGTTAAGGGATATCAAGGGCTTCTTTCTACTATAATATAATACTTAATTAGAGATACTAACAATATTCACTCGGTGCTTTGCATTTGTTCTCATAGAATAAGTTCATTCACATGAATGTATTTGAGAAGGTACCATTTCATAGTCTTACCCTGACCAAGAATGGGTCCACTAGGGCTGCCATGCAAGGTCTATTAAGATAGCTCATTATTAATCTTCTTTTCATATTCAATGCTCCATATAAGTCTTTCATAGAAGGGCACCACTCTAGGTCTACCGATCTTAGACTTTCATTCATTCATACATACATTCAAATACATGACAAGGGAGCCTAATCCTAAAAAGTTAAGAGATCACCTTCACATAACTTTCACGTATCAACTAGAGGAACCTAAGTCTACCAATCAAGACATAACATTCATTATATCACATAGTCAATATCCTTCAAGTACCAAGTATTGACAACTAAGTCTACCAAGACAAGATACCACATCATTCTATGAGGACCCTTCTTAGTCCTTCATTATGAAATATTATCAATTAAAGAGGATTCATAATATTATTGTACTCATTCAAGATCATATATACATCACATGAGCTCCTTAACTTTATACATTCACATTACAAAAGATCACACATACATCACATCATCTGCCAGTTTATGCATTCATCTAAGCTATAACACCTTACATATAGTCCCATTACTTCATATAACAAACTTCACATTTTTCCTTCACGATAACCCTTACATTATACTACCACAATTTACAAAATAATTCCGACAAGGCCATGATCATCATCTTATACAACACATAATCACCGCAACCATAAGTGAACCATGCCAATCAATTACAATTCTTTATCAATTTTATATTAATTAAGGGAGTTAGGTCAACTTATGTCACGACCCAAAACTGGGACGCGACTGGCACCCACACTTCCCTCCTGTGTGAGCGAACCAACCAATCTAAACCCAAACAAATACAACGCGGAAGACTTAACTCAAAATACAACGCGGAAGACTTAACTCAATACGAAAAACAAATACAATAAATATCCCCCAAAATCCGGAAGTCATCATCACAAGAACATCTAAAGTCAATTTACGAAACTAAGAGTATTCTAAGAAACTAAACAAATGAAAGCTAGTCTATGCCGGAACTTCAAGGCATCAAGACGAGAAGAAGAAGATCCAGTCCAAGCTAGAAGCATAGCTCACCCTGAGATCCGGTGCAGTGAAGACTGGCTAGAATCGCTGTCGAGTTGAAGACGACGGAACGGTTGCTGCACTCCACAATTACAAGAAAGAAACAAACAAGTAGGAGTCAGTACAACCACACGTACTGAGTAGGTATTATCGGCCAACTCAGAATAGAAAACAGTATATAACAGATAAATCTCACAAATCAACTATAATACTCAACATGCAGTAACAACAAATACTACAATCATCAATAAATATCACTAAGTTCGTCCAGGAGGACTCAAGCCTCGACATCATACTCATTAAGGAAAAACGGGCTCATTAGACTTAGCATTATAACATCTTTCAAGATTCATTATCTTTCTTCCTCTTGTCTCGGTACGTGACACTCCGATCCATATTCTATTCCGGTGCCGGAACGTGGCACTCCGATCCATATTTCTATCTTTGTGCCGGAACGTGGCACTCCGATCCTCATTTCTATCCTGGTGCCGGAACGTGGCACTCCGATCC
>CM064963.1:68570280-68708279 GCA_032847665.1 Solanum chilense | reverse complement strand
AAGAGCTTTCATTGAGCATTAATATCTTTATGTGTATGTGTGCATACACCCATACATAGTACAAGTTATGTACTAACCCCCTAATATTTACTATTTTATAGATGCAGGTTAAGGTATAGATTGACGACTCTCGCAACAGTTTTGACATCAACGTTTCTCCAGACCCTTTCGTAGTTCCTCTTGATTTTGAGGATGCTACAGTTTTAGTCAAGCCATAGTTTTAGAAAAAGCTAGTGTATGTTTCCCCTAGCGTTTCTTTTGTACTTTCATTTAGAAGCATTTGTAATAAGGTCGTGTTGGGCAAACATATTTATTATATATTATTATTCTATTTTAAATTGATTCTTATGATAGATGGTTGTTATATTTATGTTGAGATTAGTATATGATGAATTCATGAAATAACTATATGAAGTCTATGTATAGTTCATACGTTTAAACGTTTTAATTTTTTAGCAAAATTAAACATATGAATGTGATGAATTCAAGATGAGGGTTTTCTGCGACCTTTGAGAGGTCAACGACGCCGGTTGTGATTCGGATTCCAAAATCCAGGTCGTAAAAAAGTTGGTATCAGAGGATGAGTTTAAATTACCTAGGATCCAAAGCTCAACACCACCACATTACGTAGTTTCTAACTTATGAATGTTAAGCGCGCCACAATCATGACTTAGAGAGCACGGGATGATATGAAATTCTTCCTTCTTCTACTCTTTATCGTGCTATCTAGATTATTGACACTTTGTGTTATTATATGTTTCTAACTTCCTTATTTTGTTTACACATAGAACAGTACACATAAGAATTAGCATTACCAAGTGGTCTAAGGCGCCAGACTTAAGATCTGCCCTTCCTAGGAAGGGGGCATAATGGAAATGCGAAACGTGGATGAAAGAAGTAGGGTGAGTGTGGTTGTTCGCATTGATTTGAATACATGGTAATGTCTAACAACTTGCTATGAGTATTGATGTGGAGGCGAAGGCTAAGTTGGCTGCATACTAACTCAAGAATATGGCTTTAACATGGATTTGCTTTTTAAGTGTACACTATAATAGACAATAGAAACTGGATAGTAAGGCTTCAGTTTCCAAATAAGTTGCGCGAAAATGAGAAAGGCGAGGTTCAAATCAAACAGGCCAAGGCAGATGCTCTGCCTCGGCCAAATGATTAAAAGGTTTGCTAAGTGTTCATACATATGGAAATTTAAAAATAAACATACCTAAAAATTGTCTTATGCCAAAAAAAATGAATTTTCTAGTATAACATCCCAATTTAGCCAATACGAATCATATGTCAATTCTTATGTAGTAAGAGTATTAGATGTATATTAATCACTTCAAAAGTAATATCAATGAATCCATAACAAAGGGCGTGACATTCATTGGGACAACTCCCAACATGCTCCACAAGAATGAACAATGAACACATAAAACTCATTGAATGAAGTGTTCATCGTCCATAAATGGTGATATGAAGCTACTACATTCAAGTAAGTAAATAACGTGAGTTATAACATAATTAAAGGGGTCTAAATTAAGTAAGTGACCAGAATGGGGTGTTAAAGGAAGTCAGACAAGTCTTACTTACACCAAAGCTAATTTGTTAAAAAAATACTCACGAATGAAGGTGTTAGAATGTATGAAACTAGTATCATTTACACCTAAGGATGATATGTAAGGAAAATTCACATTTATCAATGTAAATTAAGGATGATATGAAAGAACAATTCATTTTTTCATCAATGTAAATTAAGGATGACCAGTCATTAATAGAGTAAATTAATCTCAATTTAGAAGCAAGCCTCCATAATGCTTAAGTCAACACTAAATGATGATGAAATGAACATTCACGTAAAAAGGGATGAGTAACTAATATGTATGTAATGAAATTATGAAACCATAGAATGATTAAGTAAGATTGTGAAACATACTAAATGGCCAACTGCATTGGCATATGATGAAATGAACATTAGCGTAAAAGGGATGAGTAATTATGAAAAGCATATGTGCTAATGCTAACTAATGTGGTGGCACTATGATAAGAGGCTTATGTGAAAGATACGAGCAATCTCAAATGAGTCTAAGTAAATGTAACCAGAACATACTCACCTATGAGAGTGTAACGCTAATGAAGAGACCAAACTCTATGTACACTCTAATGAAAGTATTGAGACTGATGTATACTTAATACTAATGATGAGATGAGAAATCGTCTTTTTGAGCTATGATGTCCTCATACTAGAAGACAACTTCCATGAAGTATGAGTTGAATGAAATGGAACTTTATACTGAGCACCGATAGGCTAGCTATGAGCAGTGATGCCTTCTTTCAGGAAGGGTGGAGGTTTACGTACCTGTCATGAGATGAGACTGTCTCGCATGCCATGTATGGTCTCCTTATATCTCCTAGTCTTCGAACATATACTTCCAATATAGGGATCTGGCGGGGTTAAACTCCCATGTAAGCATGTTTGTCACTTTGGTCGGGGATTCCACTTCTTTTCGGTGTGGGGTAGGCATTTAATTTCATGATTCTCACATGATCTATGTCGTTTAAGGTTGGAGTTCCTCAAAGTATGAAAGATAATGAAATGAACGATACGGAAGGTGTTTGTGCAAGACAATCAGAAGGTAAAATCAGATTCAAGTATTGGCATTTGGTCATTCTTGGTCATTGAACTTCATGATCTCAATGAGAGTCTTAAACTTTATCCTAGGTATAGATGGTGTTTACATCAGCCTACGAATGAAATAAATAAATAATGTGAAGTAAGAATGAACGAATGAAGCAGACTCTGTGTTTGCTAAAGAAGGCCCTCGGGTAGAGGTCCCATATGTTGGGAACTCACTTGAGTTGTCTTAATGCTATATTAACAATTTCAACGTCTCGGGTATATGAAATGTATAATATATAATTCATGAAAGTAATGAAATCAATGACATAATCAATAGATAATGGCTTAAGAAATGTAATAAATGCTTGATGTAATGAATAACTTGTTGTAAGGATAGTCAAATCGTGTCTAATAAAGTTTGCAATAAGTAAAGGGAATAAATAATAATGAATCCTAATGTTATGAAAATGATAAAGCCAAATAAATTGGCTTGTAATGAGTTTACATAATTTGTAAAAGATATTAGCCAAGTAAGATTGAATTATAATGACTTCTTATATTAGGCCAATAATACAATAATAGGAATTGTCACTAAAGATTGGTTTATAAAGAATTAATGCCTAGAGTAAGCAAGATCATAAGCTTTAACTATATTCCCAAATATCTATGCACATTATTCAATTAACTTAAGAATGATATAGTAAATAAGTATTGACTTATAAATATATTCATGCCCCAGATTGTAGTTAAGTCATTTCCTTAATCTCTTGAACTACTTACTTGATTCATTGTGGGTATGAAACTACAATGAATCATTGCATTTTTATGTAAAACATAGGACCAAAGGAGTTATTGAAATACACAAAAACAAAAAGCAAAAGACTGAAAAATAATCTAAGTGAACAAATGTTCGCCCAAGAGGTTCTATAATTATGTTGATGATACTAATGTCTTCTAATAATATAAAAAATGAGTTGTGTGCTTTGAATTAATTAAAATACACCATATTCATACCACAATTCACAACTAACGAACTAGGAAAGTCTAGTAACTAGACTTTCCAGAAATGGAATGTTGCTTAGGAAGAGCTTACATTGATCATTCATAGCTTTATGTGTATCTGTGAATACTCCCACACTTAGTACAAGTGGTCTACTAACCCCCTACTATTTACTATTTTATAGATGCAGGTTAAGGGACAAATTGACGACTCTCGCAATAGTTTGGACATCAGCGTTTCTCCAAACCATTTTGTAGGTACTCTTGATTTTGAGGATGCTACAGTTTTAGTCTATCCTTGTGTTCCTTTCGTACTTTCATTTTGAAAATTTGTAATAAGGTCGTGTTTGGCAAACATATTTATGATATATTATTATTCTATTTCAAATTAATTTTTATGCTAGATGATTTTTTTTATTTATGTTGAGCTTAGTATATGATGAATTCATGAAATAACTATATGAAATCTATATATACATTATACGTTCAAAAATTTTAAATTTTCCACTAAAATTAAATATATGAATGTGATGAATGCAAGATGAGGCTTGTCTTTGACCTCTGGAGGTCAACGATGCCGGTTGCGATTCGGGTTCCAAAATCAGCGTTGTGACAATAATAAACCATAGAAATCAACATTACAACATAAACTAAACTCAATTCTATCATCATTAGATCATAAACAATTAATGCATCCATAAGCCAAATTTATAGATTTGAGAAGATAAAGGTAAAAATGAGATTTTCATTGTAAAACATGAATTGTATCATTTCTAATCATTTGAAAACGTTTCATGTAAGAACCCATGACTTAGAGTACAAATTGGACTTTTTCATCAACTTTGAAATCTTTGAAATCACTTTTATTGGCTCTAAAGATTATAGAAAGACTTAGATTAATAAATATCATACCTTATTAGAATAAATCCAAAGATATTTTAATAATTACTCCATTAGAATCAACAATTCTAGCTCCATCTTGACCTTGAACTTCAATGGGTTTCTTTTGGAGATAACTTTGGGAGGGAACGGTTCTGATTTAAGTATTAGGGTCTAAAAAAGGGTTTTATCACTTTAATACTCCTAAAATACCTAAATACACCTAGAACTACCATTCATACATTTTAAAAGATTGGGGTGAATTTACCATAGCACCTCTAACTTGGTAGAGTTGCAATAGAATATGCAGGCCTAAACGATGCCCTACCATCCAGTAGTCGTAGATGGAATGAAGCCCCATCATTGGGGTCCTTAATATGGGTAAAATATTCACCAGGTTTCATGGCCTTCAGGTCCAATTAACGCCCAAGGTTGACGGGCCATTTATTGAACGACGGCCCATCCCTTGTGGGCATCATTTGACAATGTGTGGCATCTTGGCTAAGAGTGGGGTCCTCCTCTAGAGACCTTTGTAGGCACATGGTGTAGTTATACCCGGACTATAAAACCCTAAACAATCTCATCTAGGTCATACTGTCCCCTCCTATCAATCTAGACACCAAATAACTCATCATACAAGAAAAGGCACACAAGCAGATAGACGACTAGTCTTCGAACATGTCTGTCCTTCCTTGATGTTTGACTACAAACTCAACCAGACAGGCCTATAAACTTTTTTACACATTAAATAAGCTAGTTAACAACCCTTAAAATACACGTTAAGCTTTAGTTTGACCTAGTTCATTTTTATCGTTGTAACACCATAAAAAAAATATCCTCTTTTAAAGATCGATGATCTTTTCTACCAACTTTAGGGTGATTATTGCTAATCAAAAATTAATCTCGGGTAAGGCTACAAAAATTAGAAAGTTAGGGAATGTGATTTCCAAAGACAACATTTAGATATAGATATGGACATTATGATTTTTTGTTCATGTATTTGGCTTAACTAATCCACCAAAAGCGTTCATGGATCTTATGAAAAAAGTCTTCAAGACTTATTAAGATATGTTTGTTCTCGTCTTCGTTGATGACATACTTATATATTCAAGGAAGGAATAATATCAAGATTGTCACCTCTGGATAGTCTTTCAGACTTTGTAAGTGAAGAAGTTGTATGCCAATTTCTCAAAGTGTGTGTTTTGTCTTGAGTTTGTGGCATTATTAGGCCACTCAATTTCTTGTGATGGAATTAGAGTGGATACCCAAAATATAGAAGCAGTTCAAAGTTGTCCTAGGCCCGCGTCTTCAATCGATATAAAGAGTATTTTAGGTTTTGATGGCTACAATAGAAGGTTTGTTGAGCGTTTTCGTGTGTTTCGTCTCTTTTGACTAAGTTGACTGAGAAGATAGTTAAATTTTAATGGCTTGAAGCCTGTGAGAAAAGTTTTTAGGTATTGAAAAAGAGGTTGACTACTGCCCCATTGTTGACCTTACTGGAAGGTGCTCTAGGTTTTGTGGTGTACTGAGACGCATCAAGAGGTTTTTTGGGCTGTGTTCTAATGCAGAATGACAAAGTTATAGATTATGCCTCCATACAGTTGAAGGTTCATGAAAAGAATCATCAAACATATAACTTAGAGTTTATTGCCATAGTTTTTTCCTTGAAAATATGGCGTCACTATTTGTATGGCGTTCATGTTTATATATTCAGTGATCATATATAAGAGCCTAAATATGTGTCGAAGTTTGGCTTATGAAATTCATCGGGAATTTTCTCTCAAAAGGTACATGGGATCTTCTAGTATTGTGTCAGTTCACCCACACACCAACTTGTTTAAATTCAGCAATTTGAGTAAGGTTGAATGATAAAAAGTGAATTTCTTGAAAAATATTGTTGAATTATTGTTGGTTTAGTTGTTGGATGCCTAGTGTTGATTTGATTCATGTTTTGAATTTTTTTCTAAGTTATATCTATTGGGTATTGAGGGTTCTAATGGTCCTCATATTTTGGGGAAATAGCCATCGAAGTTTATGGAGTTTAGAGATAAAAAACAGAGGAGAAAAGGTGAGAAAGCATGTCCATAGGGTCTTGGGGCGCAGTTCCTCCCATAGCCCCACAAGATAATCGCTGTTCGTACGGACTTGGGGCAGCACAGCATCAAGAGAACCTCAACCTAGACTCTGAAGTATGGGGTCTGGCGCCCCACTCCTCTCAGAGCACCAAGGATGTTGTGCACTCTATTCATTCCCCACCTTTTCTTACTAGTTCCTTAGTGATGTACCCACGTTTCTTAGTTGATTTCAACACTCTGAGATACATCTACACATAATGAAATAATCCATAAACATGAGATCATTAACCTTAAAACCATAATAAAATTCAAAGAAAAATAAGATCAAAGTCAAAAAATTAAAGAGTTTAGTCTAGACGTTAAGAGGTAAGTCAAAGCTAAGTTTCTTAAAGTTTCGAGAGTCTTTATTAACCATTTTAACTTCGTTTTAAGTCTCAAGTTTCAATTTAAATAAAGAGTAAAAAGTTGAAGTTCTTTAAGAGTATTCCGTAAGGGTTAATTTAAGACTCAAATTTCAAGCTAAGTAAAGAGTAAATAGTAATGTTTAAGTTCATTTCTTCAATACTATATGGGGACTATATATTCCCAAAGAGATTGAAAATATTTTCACAATTAAAAATTTAAGGGAACTAAGTTTTCCAAAGAGCTTTTTGGGTTAGTCTCAGGAAAAAGTTATATCTTTATACAATGAAGCAAGCAGGGAAATAGAAAATTCCAAGATAGCCTTTGAGCTATGTTTTAGAGCACTTATCTTAAATCATATCTTCATACAATGAAGCAAGCAGGGAAATTGAAAATTCCAAGATAGCCTTTGAGCTATGTTTTAGAGCACTTATCTTAAATCATAGGAAAAGTTGTGTTTAAAACTTATAAGATAAGAAAAATTTTGGGAGTAGTATTGAGCACCGGTGTGGGGATACGAGTTTCATATTAACTCAAGTCTCCATGAAAACCATGTAGCCATCATGGGTAGAAAACGGTCATACTTTTTAGATGAATCTTTTTCACAATAGACTAGTGGATACATTAAACAGTTCAGGTCCTATACTCTGACAAGGTTAAGATGGCCGGGCAGCGTAGGCTGAGTAATGCTTTCTCATCACTAAAACTACTAAGTGATTGGTTTTCGGTTAAAAAAACTCCCATTGTAGTAGTGGAATGGTTCATCAAGAGGTCCTTCTTAGTATAAATGGGGGTATGAAAGTTCATTCATGCATTGCATGAGCATAATTTGAGAGAAAGCATGATGTATATTTTTTTATGATTATGAGTTGAAGTCAGTTTATTTTCTACTTTTACATACATCTTAGAGTTATTCTGTATCTTTGTATACATAGATTTTACATCACAATTTTAAACAACTTATATTTATTATGCACTTTCCTTTAAGTGTTTTTTAATGAAATGAGTTCAGTTAAGTATTTACGAGTTAAGAAGATCCAAGGTAATTGTTATTTTCATAATCTCTTTCAAGCCTTTGTTTTTTTAGAAATCCAACTCGCATACTCATGCATTCAATGTATTGAATCCAGTTATCCTGGATCGTATCATGATGCAGACGTAGGTAACTAGGATCAATATTCGGCGTACCATTGATCAAGTGAGTAGTTCAAAGTCAGTTGTTGAGCCTTCCTTTTTTCAGGAGGATATCTTTATCATTCAAATGATTGTTTTTAGTTTTATGTTATTCGGATGATTTTGGATCATGTCCGAACATCCCTGTTATTTTAGAGGCTTCATACAAATATAGTGTTAGTTTCCGTAGTCTTTCAATTTCACTTGTAAACGTTTAAGTCTTTAGTTTCCACATTATCTATGTATTACTTTTAAGTTATTTCTTGAGTGATATATCGTATTTAAGTATTCCACTGAGTTATGTAAGCAAGGCAGAGGGTTCTCTCAAGGTCAACAATGGTCATTGGGTGCTAGCCACGTCCAGGGTATAGGTTTGGGGAGTAATAATTTACATGATAAATGATTATACAAAAGTAAAGAGTATGATTTGCAAGGTTCAATGTTTTCAATCACATGCAATGAGAGTATTTTTTTGAGAGAACAAGTGTAATTTTTATCCATTGTGGTTGTTATTGTGATGTGTGTTGAGGGTTGATCTAGTACTATGCCTTGTTAGGAATATCCACATAGCTGTCTCATATACCACATAGGTATATACTAATAGTTAGATTGTGTACCATATATGTTACGATAATTTACATGTATGGTTCGCTCTGTTACTACTCCGATAGTCTAATGATTTGTGTGTGGGTTCCATGAGAGAACCTGGTTTAGTTGTTGTGCTATGGTTGTTCATTTATATAGGCATATAAAAAATAGGCGAGGACTCATAGTGTGGGTTATACTATCACTATGAGTTGATTATATATTATCTATTTTAATAAGATTTAGTTTTTTATTCATATTTCATGCAATTGGAACTAGCCGATGATCCTATAAATTCATGTTGGTTGTGTATTGATACCACTATTTCTATTTGTTTATTGAGTACATGGTATATTAAGGTAGCTCCTACTATACCTCTACAATGAGATGAGTGAAATTTTTATTCAAGACTAAGCTACTTCTTCAGGGTTTCTATATTTTCCTCTTTTCTTAGTTCACTTTTTCAACTTAGAGTTTTTAGACTTATGATTTCTTGGCTTTTCTAATTTGCATCCCTTGTTTGTAATGACCGGTTTCCTTCATTATATAAAAGAAAATGGGGGGAAATATGGGTTAGAAAAACTATTTGTAGTATTTGGAATTGTCCCAACCTACTTCAGATTTGAAAGGAGTCATAATGGTGTAACCTACTTCAAATTTGAATGTTTTATCTATCATTATCTATATTATTGTCAATCGGTAAATATTTCACAATATGTCACGTTTAAGTTTTATTATATTATTTATATATGCACATTTAATGTTAGTATAGTTATGAAATTAATTTATATCACCTCCTCAATTAAAAATTAGTTCAGTTGGGACCCACAATTGTAGATATTAAAGGGTGATAATTCCTTTTTTTCATGATCATATGAACTATAGCTAAAATCTAATTGCTTTTTCTTATTAATATTTAATTATTAATTAATTAACATGTTTCATATTTTTCCTAAAATAGATGGTGACTCTAAAATTTTAAAATATTTAAATAAATAAGTTTGTTTTTGAGTTTCAAAATTTTGACACTTTAGGTGATGCTGTATGGGATTATATCTTGTTATTCAAACATTTCAATAGTATGTAAAGAAAGGCTTTTTGAACAAGCATATGTTTAATCTTCTAAGGCTAATTAAAGTTTAAGGATTAGTTTTCTTCTTAATTAAGCTTTTTGGGTCTTGGTTCAACTAATCTAAAACAAATATATTGGATTCTTATTGATTTTCCTTCATTTAGTTGCATATCGAATTACTTTTTATGGTTTTAATAAGCTTAAATTAAAATAATTAAATGTTGTCATAAATTTAAAATAAACAAGCTACACTCAAATACTAACATATTTCATTTTAAAGAGCTAATGTAGTCATTAATCTGGCAGATAAAGACAAGACATGCTAACTAAGCACTGTATAAATGATGTTGAGTTCATCAATGTTTGCTGCTTGTGTTGTAGTGAGACGATTTTCCTTTGTATAAAGAGTAAATTAGGCACATGTGTTCAAATATTGTGCTAGGGTTGCAAGATTCAGTGATGTATCCTTCTTATTCTTTGTGTAACTAATTGTTTTAAGAAGGTTCAAAAAGTTGTTCATTTCTTAATAACTTTATGGTGTGATTTTAATGTTTTGGATTAACACTTTTCAGAACCGTCATAAGCAAGTTAGAAGGTGAGACTATGTATAAGGTGGTTCCATTACCAAATTTTCCAGACCTAGCACAATCTTTTGAACCCCGGTACCTCATAAACTATGTATACGGAGCAAAAAAATCTTCACTATAAGTCAAAAAGTATATAATGTTGAACCCAACATCATATGCACCATGTTTAGTTTGCATCTTTAGGCAAAACATTGACAACGTTAGGTCTTAAAAAGAAGCATGTCAGCACTTGAATGTAGCTTATTTATCTTAATTTGTGGCAGCATTTAAGTGTCACAATTTCACAATATTATACCTATTAAAAGTAATGCAGTTATTTAAAATGGATGAATAAAAAATAGTACTAGAAATATAAATTAGTTGCAAATTGGTTTAATCAAGACCCACAAATCTTAATTACGGATACGGCCAATCCTAAAACTTCAAGTAGCCATTAACATATCCAATATCTTATTTTGCAAACAACCATTCTTGACATAATTTAGGAATGAGTTTTGTAACAACGCATTGGAACTCCACCGATAATCACCATGTTGGAATTGTATTCAAGAAGATCTATTCTTGATGTTTCATGCTCGATGTAATCGAACCAATTCATAGTAATAAAATGCTTTCTTCAGGAAGAAGAAAATTTCCCCTTCCTATCACGTGTTGTTATTTTTCTTATTTAATCATTAGCTTTATATTCTTATTGCATTGTTATTATGTACCAAATAAGCTATCTCATCTGTACATACATTAGAGTTTGCATGGACAAATTAATATTGAATCGGCCAATTGAGACAAAGAGTATTTATGTGTAATTATGATTTATATACATAAAATATTACTACTTTTGTATAGGTATACACGACAAATCGAGAAGGATATAATATAACCACATCTTATGGAAGGAATACATATATATTGAGTTTCTCAAAAATGTTTATAAAACAATATTCTTATTGGACAACGAAGTCTTGATTTGTAGGCAACTGTTAAAATGTGCGACGTAGAATTTTTTCAAAAAGAAGAAAGAAATATGAAGGCATGGAATATTTTACAATCATGGCGTCGACATTCACATTATGTGTTTTGATATATTAAAAAATATTTTAAATTTGAAAACTTCAGAGATTATGTGCATATGAATTCTTTTAATTTGTTTTGTCCTCATTTTGTACTTAAACTCTCATGGATAAAATTCAAAAAAAGTAGAATGAGAAATGGACATAAAAAGTCATTGAGAACATAAATTGGTGAACTAGAAACACAATATCAATCTGGAATCACTGAGTCATCACAATCACTTTCTGAGAATTTCCTGTTTTTGTTTGATGCCATACGATATAATGGTGTCACGTCGCTATTGTACTGGAGTTAACTCCCCTATAGTGGGTGTTCATTCAATGGATGAGACACTAGAAAGAATTAGGCCGCAACAGCGGGGTTAAATAACAATTTATGTTGAAACTCCCTTAAAGAACTCATTATTCGATGAAGCTCATTTTTGGAAGAGGAAGGGAAACCTATGGTGATTTTCTTCACATTTCTACTAAATTCTTCAGTAAAGATTACTAATTCATTTTCCTGCCTTATTATTGTGATTCTTTGGCCTTAAAATCCTTGTTGGGTGATCTTAGAGAGAGTTTGACTTGAATTATGGTGGAAAACACTAGTTTTTGTAAAAAAGAACATAGGAATCATATTGAGTTAGGTTTGATTATAATTCGAGTATTTGTAGGTCATTATTCATTGACCGGTTTGCTGTGTTTTTTTATTGTTTTAGGCTAGGAACAAGCCAATATTCATAAAAAAAAGGGATGACTCATGTTCAATAAAACTTCGAAGGCTTTATTCAAGGTATGCTATGGTTGTTTGTTTTCATGTTTATCTTATATGAGCTTGTATAGTGCTTCATTAATATTACATATGTAACATCTCTCAAATTGAAATAGCAAGGAAGAAGCTTAGAAGTTTAAATGGTCAGTTTTGGAAAGAATTAAAATTTGGAATTTTTCTTAAGTTAGGAAAGAGTGTATTTTTGGTCAACTTCAACGGCCATAAATCCTAGTCCAGGACAATTTAGAGGTAGTTCTTCTTATGATTGGAAATACCTTGGTAATGTCTAATCCGGGATTTTAAAGGGTGTTTTGGTTTTTTCCTTATCCAACCTAAATAGTTTTTATTGGTTAATAAATTTGAGTCTAAACTTACCTTATTCATTTTACACTTTAAAAAATAAGTTAGGGTTTTGAGAGTAGAGAAAAAAAGAGGAGAAAAGAGGAGAAAGGAGAAGAGGAAGCAAGAACGTTCCAAATCATCGAAGTTCGAGTTGTGGAATTCATCGGAGGTGATGCCTCAAAAGGTATGTGAGATCATCTTGCGTTGGGTCATGTCACCCACACACAAACTTGTTTATATTTCGGGTTTATTTTTTAGTTAAATATATTGGTTAATTAGGGTACTAATTATGCAATGTGTTTGGGGAAAGAACCATGGAAGTTTAGAGGATTAGATATGAAAACGGAGGAGAAAAGTTGAGAATGCTTGACCGTAGGGCCTTGGGGTTCCACGCCTCCCACAGCTCCACAGGACAATCTCTAATCGTAGGTCCTTGGGGCGCTGCTCCATACAGATTTCCCCAACATGTGCTCAGAAGTTTGGGGCCTGATTCCCACAACTCTCAAAGCACCCAGGACACATGTGCATCCCATTCATTCCCCACCATTTTTTGTACTAGTTCCTAAGTGATGTATTCACATTTTTTAGTTGATTCCACCATTATAAGGTACGTCTAAAAATCATGAAATCATCCATAAACATGAGACCATGAACCTCGAATCCATAATCCAATTCAACGAAATTTAAGATCAAAGTCAAAGAAGTTACGTGTTAAGTAGAGAAGTTAAGAAGTAAGTCAAAGTAAAGTTTCTTCATGTTTCGAGAGTCTTTATTAAATATTTTACCTTCGTTTTAAGGATAATGTTTCAAGTTAATCAAAGAGTAAATATTTGAAGTTCTTCCTTCAAAGAAATAAAAGGGAATTAAGTATTCCCTAATAGTTTACTTAAGACTCAAGTTATATGTTAAGTAAAGAGTAAAGAGTAAAAAGTAAAGTTGAAGTTCATTCTTCAAAAGTATGTGGGGACCAAGTATTCCCAAAGAGATTTAAAATGTTTTCACATTTAAACAAGTAAGGAAAAAATGTTTTCCAAAGAGAATCCAGGTTAGTTTTAGAAAAGATCTATAGCTTTATAAAATGAAGCAAGCAAGAAAATGAGATTTCCAAGATATCGTTTGAGCTATGTTTTTGAGAAGAAATGTCGAATCACAGGAAAAGTTGTGTTTAAAGATATAAGATAAGTATATTTTTGGGAGTAGTATTGAAAACTGATATGGGGATGGGATTTTAATATTTAATAAGTCTCCATGAAGACCATGTAGCCATCATGGGTATAAAAAGGGTCATACTTTTTAGATGAATCCTTTCAAATTATACTAGCGGATCCATTAGAAATTTTAGGTCCTATTCTCTGGTAAGGTTACGATAGCATGGCAGTGTGGGCTGAGTAACATTGTATCATCAATTGAACTACTAAGTGATGTTTGTCGATTAGAGAATCATCGACAAGAATAGTTGCATGGTTCCTCAAGAGGTCTAGCCTAGTATGGATGTGGTATGGGACTTCATTCATATATTGCACGAGCAGACATTGAGAGGAATCATGATATGTATTTTATTATGATTATGAGTTGACGTTAGTTTATTTTTGTACTTTTACATACATATCATAGTTATTTTGTATTTTTCTATACACACAGAGCTTACATCATGGTTTTAAACAACCTATCTTTATTATGCAATTGTTTTTAAACTGTTTTATAATTAAATGAGTTTTGCTAAGTATTCATAAGTTAAGTGTTTCTTTCATATTCTCTTTCAAGCCAATGTTGTTTTTTCAATCCAACACGCAAAATCATACATTCAATGTACAAATGCAAGTTGGCCTGCATCATATCATGATGGAGACGTGATGCAGATAATGGTAACTAGGATCAATATTCGACGTAGCGTTGATCCACTAAGCAACTCAGAGTCACTTGGTGAGCCTCCCTTCATTCTGGAGGAAATATTTATCATTCTAGTGATTGGATTTAGTTTTCAGTTTTTAGGATGATTGGTTGTCCTGTCCCAACATCCCTCTTTAATTTAGAGGCTTCATAGACAAATAGTGTTTGTAACAACCCTAAAAATTTATATGCTAAGTAATGCTTAATGTGTCTAGAATACCTACGATTAGATAGGGTTCACACGGATTGATGCGCGTAGAACTAGACCTCTTAATCCTTGAGACATCCAAGCCAACTAACTTGGGGAATTATTTGAGTTAGGAATGTTTGTGTCCTGCCATGAAGTGTACCCGAATACTAGGATTCACCCGGATGAGTCTTAACCAGACTTAGAGGGTTAGTCCTATGTTTTAAGGTTCTATGGGTATAAAGGAAATTTAGGGGCTAGGGGTAGTATATTAATTACCCTAGGCTGTTATTGAATTAATGAACTTAAGTTCTTAATTATTCAAAATAAGTCAAAACTCGGTGGTCAAACCCAAGATTGACCTTACCTCAACACTCGGGTTCGAGCCGAGTTGGACGCATAATGAGGCACAAATTAATTGATTAAAATTAATTAAAATAAGGAGGTAATTGTAATAACTTAATATATATTTTATAATCTGATTTTACAATTTCAATAGTGTTGAATAAGTCAACAACAATTCCCGCAAAAGGGGTGAATGACTCCCACTAGGAGTGTGCTTCATGCCCACTCTTAATTATTTATACTACTCCTAAAACCTTTTTCAGATTTACTTAACCACTCAAAACCAGAAAAAGAAAATAAGGCTACTGTTAAATGTGTTCTTCGATGCATCCATCAAAAACAAAAGGAAAAATTTGTACGCCTAAGCATTACACGTAAAGAACTTCACTTGTGAACAAGTATCAAGGCTCGGAAGAGAGGTTTGGGCGTAGGTTATGATATGTGATTGTGGCTGGTTTTGAAGGCTTAAAATTTATGGGTTTTCTCACTCTTTGTACCTTTTCCAAGATACCCTTAGGACTCAGATGAATCTATTCCAAAAACTAGGGTTGTTCCCTATTGCATGTCCCTGTCACTAGCTCCCATTGATTTGTAGGTTGGCTATGTTTGCTGAGAAATTAGGGATGTAATGTGTTTTCGTGATGATTACGTTCATGTATGTATGTTTGGAGTTATGTGAATATTAAGCATGCTATCCGGAACTATGTGTTTATGTGTGTGCAATGTGTAGCCGCGACATATACTCTATGTTTGATGTTCAAAAATGACATGTTATGGTTGTATTCTTACGTGCACAAACTTGTATAAATCGTGATGTTCAAATGAAGTATAAGGTGGATGATTTGAATGGAAACTATTAGCTAAATTAATCCATGAAAATGCACCTAAAGATGTACTAAATGATTCATGAATCACTCTAAGAACTAACGTGTAAATGTTGATGAAAATGGATGAAAAAACTACAAAATTTTCAGCATCTTGCTGATGAGTTTCGTCCAAGTTAAGTGATGTATCATGCTATATAAAATGAATTAAAAATATGCGAGGTCACTTAGAATCGAACCCGTGACCTCACAATGTTAAAAACCTTAGAGATAAATTAATAGAAAAAGAATGTGGCATGTGGGAAGAAATCGAACCCGTGTACCTTGACCAAAACATGAAAAAGATAATGAAAAATAAAATTGAGTTGTGTGGGGTTCTAACCCACAACCTCTCGGTCATACTTAAGGAAGAACTAAAAGAAAAATAAAAGTTGAGGCATGCGGGAATCGAACCCACGACCGCTAGGCAGAATAAAAAGAATTAAGGAGAAAATTAAAGTGGGGTTGTGGAAGTTATATCCCACACCCTCTTGGTCAAAACGAAAATGGTTTAAGGAAAAAGTAAAATAAAAGAAAATGAGGTTGTGGGGTTTCGATCCCATATCCTCTCAGTTTCAATGAACGAAAATAATAAGGAGAGAAATCAAGGCAAAATGAATAGAAGGCGTTGGGGCTCAATTTTGGGTCCCCAAGACATGTGGGTCAAACTAAATTAAATAAAAATGTAAGTGTTGTCCAAGGTATTCGAAATCGGGTTCCCTTGTCCAATTTCCCTATATATACATAAGTCATACGTGAATAAATTTTTAAATAATGCTGCTTACATAGATTGAAATTGATGATCTTGGCATACATACAAGATACATAAGTCTTGTATCACAAAATTGTAGGAAGATACGAATCACTAAAATGGACAATGAATGAAGCCTCATGGCGTGTCTGTATAGATCCATAAGTCTAACATACGATTAAAAGTAAGTGAACCTAAGATGTACATAACGAAATGATGAACTCCAAGAAGGGTTAAGTAAGAGTGTGGAACACACTAAATGGCCAATTGCATTGGCATATGATGAAATGAACATTCACGTAAAAAGGGGTAAGTAATTATGAAAAGAAAATGTGCTAAAGCTAATGAATTTTGTGACAAAATTATAAGAGGCTAATGTGAAAAATGAGAGCAATCTCAAATCAGCCTAAGTGAAAATTACCAAAACGTACTAACCTGTGAGAGTGTAAAGTTAATGAAGAGACCAGTCTCTATGAACAATCTAATGAAAGTATTGAGATTAATGTATACTT
Organism: Solanum chilense; assembly: GCA_032847665.1. Lineage (NCBI taxonomy): Eukaryota > Viridiplantae > Streptophyta > Magnoliopsida > Solanales > Solanaceae > Solanum > Solanum chilense. The sequence continues at coordinate 68,691,182 of CM064963.1, read as the reverse complement.
AATACTGATGATAACATGACAAATCATCTATTGAGCTATGATGTCCTCATACTAGAAGCCAGCTTCCATGACGTATGAGTGGAATGAAATGGAACTTTATATTGAGCACTGATAGGCTAGCTATGAGCAGTGATACCTTTCTTCAGGAGGGGCGGAGGTTCACGTAACTCTCATGATATGAGATTGTCTGGCATGCCGGGTGTGGGTCTTCTTATATCTCTTAGTCTTTGAACCTATACTGCTAATATATGGATCTAGCAGGGTTCAATTCCCTATATACGCTAGCATATTTTGTGTCACTTTGGCCGGGGATTTCACCTCTTTACACTGTATTTCATGATGTTCACATGATCTATGTCTGTTAAAGTTAAAGATCCCAAAGAAAGAATCAGGCCATTCTCAAATAATGCACATAATGAATTAAATTATACCAAAGGTGTTAGGATAGGATAATAAAGAGGTGAGCTTGACTTAAGTAATGACACTAGGTTATTCTTTGTCATTGCACAACAAACCCGATGAGAGTCTTAAACTACATCCTAGGTATGACTAGTAATTAAACTAGTATATGAATGAATGAAATGAAGTACCTATGAATGAATGAAGCAGACTCTGTGTTTTATAAAGAAGGATCCTTAGTCGAGGTCCCATATGTTGAACCCTCATTTTTGAGAGTCTTAATGTCAAGTCCACGATTCCAAGGTCTCATGGCATATGAACGAATCATATGAAATATGTTATGTGGAATATGCAATATGTTATGTGTTATATGTAATATGTTATGTATTATGTGCAATATGATACGTGTGATGAAGCTTATTTCTCTCATGGCATCATGACTTACCTGATCCAATTTGACAATTCCATGACTTTGCTAATCCAAATTTGGCTAGTCCACTGACTTGAATTTCCATAAATCATGTTGTTAGGAAAGAGATATTCTTACTCATGCATGTCCTTGGTGTGTGCTTGCATATACCCATACTTAGTACAAGTCTGTACTAATCCCATAGAAGTAGGTGCAGCCACATGTTGACGTTAGAGCTTACAGTACGACGTTGCAGCTATCCAGACCTAGAGCTTTCATCCGGAGTTGGTAGGGCCTCATGCTTCAAGAATGTCTACTGTTATTGTTTAGCTCAGATGTAGGCTTTAGCTAGTGGAGCATGTTCCACTAGTGTTTCATTTCCACTTTTGTTTCAGACATTATATTGGTGCCATTTTTGCAAGTATACATTTAATGCAATATTGAACTATTTCTTTCATTTGATGATCTTAATGTTAGATGGTTGATTGTGAAGGTTTATAAGTTTAAGTAGAAAGTTTTACATGAGTGTTAAGTAACAAAAATTACAAAATTTCCGCTAAAATTAACCTAGATGAAGTAACGAGGACGTATGGAGGCTTGTTTGCGACCTCTAAGTGGTCAATGATGCTGGTCTCGTCTGGGGTCTATATTTCAGGCGTGAAAATGTTGGTATCAGATCCCTAGGTTAAATTCCGAGGATAATAAGTTCACATCAACCACATTGAGTAGTTTCTAGGTCATGGTAGTGAAGTGCACCACTATTCTGAATTAGAGACTGCATGGTGCGTAGGAAAATTTCCCTTCTTCTAATCTTATTGTGCCTTTACTAATGTTCAATTTCTTGGTGTTATGAGTATGTCTAAAATCAATGCTTATTGTTTTCAAAGAATGAATACTAGGAGTAACGTTGGTTAGAAGAGAGGAGGAGCAGCTGCTGGGGACAATCAGGTTCCACCCCATGCTCCAGCTGAAGGAGTGGCTATGCCGGTTAACCCTGTTGGGTTGCCTGATGCGGAGGTGCAGGCATCTCTTGCCCAAATTTCTTTGTCCATCACGATGAAGGACCAGTCCATGACTGACCAGGTCAACCAGCAGAATGTTCAAAGGGAAAACCCTCCTGTTAGTAGCATGGCTGACAGGCTACGGGACTTCACGAGGATAAATCCTCCTATTTTCACAGGGTACAAGACTTCAGAAGACCCCCTAGAGTTTGTGGACGAGGTAGATAAGATTTTGGTGGCCATGGGATCCACAGATATAGAAAAAGCTGAGTTGACTTCCTATCAGCTTAAGGATGTTGCACAGACTTGGTGCAAGATGTGGAAGGATAGTCGAGCGTTTGGAGGAGTTCCGATCACTTGGGAGTTGTTTAACAAAGCCTTCCTGGAGAGATTCTTCCCTAGGGAGATGAGGGAGGCCAAGTTTAAGGAGTTTATAAACCTTAAGCAAGGATGAATGACAGTCAAGGAGTATTCCCTAAAGTTTATTAAACTATCCAGGTATGATACTTCCCTTGTATGTAACAGCAGAAATGAGATGAGTAGGTTCCTCTGACGAATCATCGGAGATCTGGAGGAGGATTGTCGTGCTGCAATGCTCCACGCTAACATGGACCTCTCCAGGTTGATTATGCATGTCCATCAGGTTGAGGACAATCGAAAGAAGAGGGGCATCTGTGATGCTAGAAGGCCTAAGTCTCATGATCATACAGGTCTTAGCAATGGCGGCAAGAGAAACAATTTTGGCGTCCGTGAGCATCCCAAGTTCAAAAAGGGGCAACAGAGTTCAGGGAACTCTAAATTTTAGAGGAGTACAACACCTAGAGAAGGCAGACCCAAGCCCAAGAAGGGCAATGCTGGTGATATGCAGTGTCCCAAAAAGAACTATGCTAAGTGTGGCCGTGCTCATAGTGGAGAGTGAAGACAGCGCACTAATGCTTGTTTCACTTGATATAAGGGTGGGCATATGGTTATTGACTTCCCCTAGAATAGAAGTCAGCTGGAGTTAATGTTCACCCTATGCCTAATCCACAGGGTGCAGCAGCAGCCAAGTCTGCTAAGAGGAACAAGTTCTATTCCTTAAAGGGCAAGGAGGAGCAAGAGAAGTCCGCTGATGTGGTTGCAGGTATGCTGCAATATTCTCAACTTTTGTTTATGCTTTACTTGATCCAGGGTCTACACTTTCCTTTGTGACTCCTTAGCGTGTTCTCACTTTTGAAATATTCTAGAAGTTCTGCATGATCCTATAGTGGTTAGTACACCTTTAGGATAAAATGTAAGAACTGCTAGAGTATAAAAGGATTGCCAATAGTTCTAAGTGATAACACTATGTGTGCAGACTTGGTTGAGTTACACATGCATGATTTTGATGTTATACTTGGCATGGAATCGCTTCACAGTTGTTATGCTTGTTTGGGTTGTTGTAATAGAGTGGTGAGATTTCATTTCCCTAATGAAAATGATCTAATCTGGGAGGGGTACAGTTCGAGTCGTCCTAATCCCTTGATCTCGAACCTTAAGGCGAATAAAATGATGTCTAAGGGGTTATTATGTCATATTGTGAGTGTTAATGATTTAGATCATGACATTCCTTCCATAGACTCAGTGCCTGTTGTGAATGAGCTCCTAGATGTATTTCCTGATGATTTTCCTAGAGTCCCACCTCCTCGAGATATTGACTTTGGTATCGACTTACAACCCAATAATAAGCAATTTCTATTCCTTCCTATAAAATGGATCTAGCTGAACTCAAAGAGTTGAAGCTACAGTTAAAAAGATCTCATTTATAAGGGTTTCATTCAGCCGAGCATGTACCCTTAGGGCGCTCCAGTGTTGTTTTTGAAAAAGAAGGATGGAAACCTTAGAATGTGTATCGATTATCGGCAGCTCAACAAAGTCCCTATAAAGAATAAATATCCACTTCCCAGAATAGATGATTTGTTCGATCAACTCCAAGGGTCTAGTTTCTTCTGTAAGATTGATCTTCATTCAGGGCATCATCAACTTAGGGTTAGGGATGGAGATATCTTAAAGACCGCCTTTCTTACCCGTTATGCTCATTATGAGTTCTTGGTTATGTCATTTGGTCTCACGAATGCACCTGCTGTTATTATGGTTATCATGAACAGGGCCTTCCGTGAATACCTTGACTCATTCATCATAGTATCATCGATGACATTCTCATCTACTCTAGGACCAAATGTGAGAATAAACATCATTTGAGACTAACCTTACATGTACTTAGCAACATCAGTTGTATGCCTAATTCGGCAAGTGTTAATATTAGCTTAGATCAATGTCCTTCCTGGGTCATGTTGTGTCCGATCAAGGTGTAGACATGGACCCCAGGAAGATTGAGGTTGTTATGAACTGGACAAAACCTCTTACTCCCACAGATGTACGTAGATTCTTGGGATTGGCTGGTTACTACGGCAGGTTCGTTGCCCCACTGACAACTCTAACTAAGAAGAATGCCAAGTTTGAATGGACGGAGACTTTAGAGAAGAGTTTCCAGGAGCTTAAGGACAGACTCACTTCAGCCTGGTCCTTACTTTGCCTATGTGTGGTGAGAATTACACTATTTTTGGTGATGCATCTAGGTTTGGTTTGGGGTTGTGTTCTTATTCAGGGTGATAAGGTGATAGCTTATGCGTCTACGCAACTCAAGAATCATGAAAAGAATTATCCCACTCATGACCTAGATTTGGCATCTATGGTATTTGCACTGAAATTGTGGAGGCATTACTTCTATGGAGTGCATGTTTATGTGTGCACAAACCACAAGAGTCTCTAATACTTGTTAACATAGAGGGATTTGAACCTACATCAGCAAACATGGTTGGAGCTGTTGAAGGACTATGATATGAATGTCCACTACCATGCATGTAAGGCTAATGTTGTAGCCGATGCTTTGATCAGGATGAGCATGGGGAGTACAACCCACATTAAGGATGAGAACAAGCAGTTGGTGAAAGATGTACACAGACTGGCCTGACTCGGTCTGCGGTTGGTTGACTCTACTAGTGGGGGTGTTTCAGTTCATCATAGTTCTGAATCATCCTTGGTAGTTGAAGTCAAGATGGGTCAGCATCTTGATCCGATGTTGATGGAGTTGAAGGACTCAGTGTTGGTAAACATGAATGAGTCCTTTGCTTTGGGAGGTGACGACATACTTAGGTACTAGGATAGGCTATTTTTACCAGATGTGAATGATTTGCAGACCAAGATGATTCAGTGGCCCATGGTTCCAGATATTCCATACATCCAGGTTCCATCAAGATGTATCATGATCTTAAGAAGATCTATTGGTGGGATGACATGAAGAAGGACATTGTAGAATAATTGGCTAAACGTCTGAATTATCAACAGTTTAAGGTAGAACATCTTAAGCCTAGAGGTCTTACTCAGGTTATTGAGGTTCCGAATTGGAAATGGGAGACCTTTAATATGGACTTCGTGGTTGGTCTTCCGAAGACTAGGAGACAGCATGACTCCATATGGGTTATTGTGGACAGTATGACTAAGTTTGCCCACTCTACCCATGTGAAATCTACTTACAGAGCCGAGGATTATGCGAGACTCTACATTTATGAGATTGTGAGATGGCATGGGATTCCTTTGTCTATTATTTCAGATAGAGGAGCTTAGTTCACTTCACATTTCTGGAGATCCTTCTAGAAGAGCTTAGGAACATAGGTGAAGCTTACTAATGCTTTCATCCTCAAACTAATGGGCAGGAAGAGCGCACTATTCAGACATTGGAGGACATGTTGAGGGCGTGTGTGATTGTCTTCAGGGGTAGTTGGGATGACCGTCTGCCTTTGATAGAATTCTCGTATAGTAACAGCTATCACTCTAGCATTGGGATAGCACCGTTTGAGGCACTGTATCGTAGGAGATGTAGGTCTCCATTTGGGTGGTTCGAGGTTGGAAAATCATCCATTTTTGGTCCAGAGATCATTCATGAGTCCTTAGAGAATGTCTGAATGATTGGAGACAGGTTTTCTGCTGCTTACAGTCGACACAAGTCTTATGCAGACAACAGAAAACAACCCTTAGAGTTTGATGTTGGTGACCAAGTCTATTTGACGATATCACCTATGAAAGGGATGATGAGGTTTGGCAGGAAAAGGAAGTTGAGTCCAAGGTATGTTGGGCCATATGAGATCCTACAGCGTGTGGGTGAGGTGGCCTATGAGTTGGCATTGCCTGCGGATCTAGATTTTGTTCATCCAGTCTTTCACGTCTCTATGTTAAAAGAAGTGCCTAGGTGTTCCAATATCGATTCTATCTGTTTAAGGTTTGAGGGTTCAGGAAGACTTGTCCTATGAGGAAGTACCTATTGAGATTTTAGACAGACAGATGAAGAATCTAAGGAACAAGAAGTTTGTAATAGTAAAGGTATTGTGGAGGAATCATCTTGTTGAGGGTGCTACGGGGAGGATGAGGGTAATATGAGATCCCACTACCCTCATCTTTTCATCCCTTGATGTTAGATTCCCTACTCTTAAGTCGAAGTTTCCTTATCTCTCCATTCCTTGTTGCTATTGCTTGACTGAATAGTGATTATGTTATGTTATGACTGGCATTGTGCTAGATAGTTAGTAGTGTCATTCAAGTATGAATGTTCGTAAGGGGGAATAATGTAAAAACCCTAAAAATGGATATGCTAAGTAATGCATAATGTGTCTTGAATACCTACGATTAGACCGGGTTCACACGGATTGATGTGCATAGAACCAGACCTCGGAACCCTTGCGACATCCAAGCCAACTAACTTGGGGAGTTAGTTGAGCTAGGAATGGTTGGGTCCTTTCATGAAGTGTACCCGAATACTAGGATTCACCCGGATGAGTCTTAACCTGACTTAGAGGGTTAGTCATAGGTTTTAAGTGTTCTAGGGGTATAAAGGTAATTTTGGGGCTAGGGGTAGTATATTAATTACCCCAGGCTGATATTTAAATAATTAAATAATGTTATTAATTATAAATATAAGTCAAATCTCGGTGGTCAAACCCGAGATTGACCTTACCTCAATACTTGGGTTCGAGCCGAGTTGGAGGCATAATGAGGCACAAATTAATTGATTAAAATTAATTAAAATAAGGAGGTGCATTATAATAACTTAATATATATTTTACAATCTAATTTACCATTTTACTTTTTGTTGAATAAGTCAACAACAATTCCCACAAAAGGGGCGCATGACTCCCACTAGGAGTGTGCTTCATGCCCACTCTTAATTCTTTTTATTACTCCTAAAACCTTTTTCAGCTTTACTTCACCATTCAAAAACAGAAAAAATAATATTAGCCTACTGTTCTAAACGTGTTCTTGGCTGCATCCATCAAAAACAAAAAGAAAAATTCGTACGCCTAAGCATTACACGTAAAGAACTTCACTTGTGAACAAGAATCAAGGCTCCGAAGAGAGGTTAGGGTGTGGGTTAGGACGTGTGATTGTTTCTGGTTTACAAGGCTGAAAAGGTATGGGTTTTCTTACTCTTGGTCCCTTTCCAAAGAGACCCTTAGGACTCAGATGAATCTATTCCGAAAACTAGGGTTGTTCCCTGTTGTATGTCCCTGTCACTAGCTCCCATCGATTTATAGGTTGGGTATGTTTGCTGGTAGAACTTAGGGATGTAATGTGTTTTCGTGATGATTACGTTCATGTATGTATGTAAGGAGTTATGTGAAAGATAAGCATGTTGTACAAAAGTAATTGTTTATGTGTGTGCAATGTGTAGCCATGACATATACTTTTGGTTTGAAGTTCGAATATGACATGTTATGGTTGTATTCTTACGTGCACAAACTTGTATAAATCGTGATGTTCATATGAGGTATAAGTTGGCTGATTTGAATGGAAACTATTAGCTAATTGAATCCATGAAAATGCACCAAAAGATGTACTAAATGATCCATGAATCACCCTAAGAACTAACGTGTAAACGTTGATGAAAATGGGCTTTAAAACGTACATAATTTAACGCATTTTGTTGATGAGTTTCGGCCAAGTTAAGTGGTGTATCATGCTGTATAAAATGAATTAAAAATAAGTGAGTTCACTGAGAATCGAACCCGTGACCTCACCATGTTAAAAATTTTAGAAATAAATTGATAGAAAAAGAATGTGGCATGTGGGATTCGAACCCGTGTGCCTTGACCAAAACATGAAAAGGATAATGAAAAATAAAAATGAAGGGTGTAAGGTTCGAACCCATAACCTCTCGGTCAGACTTAAGAATGAATTAAAAGAAAAATAAAAGTTGAGGCATGTCGGAATCGAACCCATGACCTGTAGGCAAAATAAAAGGAATTAAGGAGAAAATTAAAGTGGGGTGGTGGGGGTTCGATCCACACCCTATTGGTCAAAACGAAATTGGTTGAAGGAAAAAGTAAAATAAAAGAAAATGAGGTTGTGGGGGTTTGATCCCATATCCTCTCAGTCCCAATGAACGAAAATAATAAAGAGAGCAATCAAGGAAAAACGAATAGAAGGTGTTGGTGCTCGATTTTGGGTCCCCAAGTCGTTTGGGTCAAACTAAATTAAATAAAAATGTAAGTGTTGTCCAAGGTATTTGAAATTGGGTTCCCTTGTCCCATTTACGTATTGATACATAAGTCATACGTGAATAAATATTCAAATAATGCTGCCTACATAGATCGAAATCAATGATCTTGGCATACAGACAAGATGCATAAGTCTTGTATCACAAAATCTTACGATACGTTTAGCATATATAGAGTCATAAGTCTAGCATACGTTTAAAAGTAAGGGAAACTAAGATGTATGAAACAAAATGATGAACTCCTAGAAGGGTTAAGTAAGAGTGTGGAACACACTAAATGTCCAAGTGCATTGGCATATGATGAAATGAACATTCACGTAAAAAGGGGTGAGTAATTATGTAGAGCAAATGTACTAAAGCTAATGAATGTGGTGACAACATAATAAGAGGCTATTGTGAAATATGAGAGCAATTTAAAATGAGCCTAAGTAAATGTTACCAAAACGTACTCACCAATGAGAGTGTAAAGTTAATGAATAGACCAGTCTCTATGAACAATCTAATGAAAGTATTAAAATTAATGTATACTTAATACTAATGAAAAGACGAGAAATCATCTATTTAACTATGATGTCCTCATACTAGAAGTCAGTTTCCATGATGTATGAGTTGAATGAAATGGAACTTTATACTGAGAACCGATAGGCTAGCTATGAGCAGTGATGCCTTCCTTCGAGAAGGGTGGAGGTTCACATAACTCTCATGAGATGAGACTGCCTAGCATACTGGGTACGGGTCTCCTATCTCCTAGTCTTTGAACCTATACTGCCAATATAGGGATCTAGCAGGTTTCAATTCCCTATATATGCTAGCATGTTTTGGGTCACGTTGGCCGGTGATTCCATCTCTTTTTGGTTTGGGGAAGACACTGTATTCAATGATGCTCACATGATCTATGTCGGTTAAAGTTAAAGTTCCCAAAGAAAGAATGAGGTAATCCTCAAATGATGCACATAAAGAAATGAACAATACCAAAGGTGTTAGGATAGGATAATCAAGAGGTGAGCTAGACTTAAGAAATCACACTAGCTTATTCTTGGTCATTGCACAACAAACCCAATGAGAGTCTTAAACTAAATCCTAGGTTTGACTAGTAGTTACACTAGTATATGGATGAATGAAATGAAGTACGCGTGAATTAATGAAGCAGACTCTGTGTTTGAAAGAAGGCTCACTAGTCGAGGTCCCATATGTTGAGCCTTCATTTTGTGAAGTCTTAATGTCAAGTCCATGATTCCAAGGTCTCATAGCATATGAACGAATGATATGAAATATGTTATGTGGTATATGTCATATGTTAGGTGCTATATGTACTATGTTATGTGTTGTGTGCAATATGACATGTATGATGAAGCATGTTACTCTCATGGCATGACTTTTGTAATCCAATTTGACAAGTCCACTGACTTTCCTAATCAAAATTTTGCAAGTCCACTGACTTGACTTTCCATAAATCATGTTTTTAGGAAAGAGTTATTCTTACTCATGCATGTCCTTGGTGTGTGCTTGCATATACCAATACTTAGTTCAAGTGTGTACTAATCCCATGCAATATCTACTTTTAGGTGCAGGAACAAGTGGACGTTAGAGCTTACAGTACGACGTTGAAGTTGTCCGGACGTAAAGCTTTCATCTTCAATTTGTAGGCCCTCATGCTTTTGAGGATGTGACTTTTATTATCTAGCTTAGATATAGGCTTTAGCTTGTGGAGCATGTTCCACTAGTGTTCCATTTCTACTTTTATTTCATACATTGTATTGGTTCCATTTTTGCAAGTATACACTTAATGCAGTATTGAACTATTTCATTCATTTGATGATCTTAATGTTATATGGTTGATTGTGAACGTTTATGAGTTTAAGTAGAATGTTTTACATGAGTGTTAAGTAACAAAAAGTTCGAATTTTCCGCTAAAATTAACCTACATGAAGTAACGATAATGTATGTAGGCTTGTCTACGACCTCTGAGAGGTCAAAGACGCCGGTCTCGTCTGGGGTCTCGATTCATGGCATGATAGTGTTAGTTTCTTAAGTCTTTTCATTTCACTTGTAAATGATTGATACTTGAATTTCCACTTTGGCTAAGTATTACTTTTAATTTATTTGTTTAGTTATATCTTGTGTTTAAGTCTTCCGCTTAGTAAAGTATGCCAAGCCAAAGGTTTGCTGAAGACCAAAAATGGTCATTAGGTACTTATCATGTCCAGGGTGTAGACTTGGGGAGTTACAAACATAGTATCATAGCATAAAGTTCAAGATTCATAGCAATTATATTAAGTCGTGCCTGTAGTATATTTGTCATTGGTGTGAAGTTCCGCATCTATGATTAGGAGGCTACAAAATTTATGAATTTATCACTTCTTTCGTATTCCTTTTCTCTCTAATTCATGTATTTACATGTTTCGAGAGACTCATGCTTCCACGAAGAGCAATCAAAATTCATCTAGATAGGAGAGATGTTGAGAAATAAGAGTTCCAAAATGCACTTGAAGTGCAACCACAAGGAAAAATTAACCATGCTAAATTATGTGAGACTATCTAGATGTTAAGTAGAGTTGCCCACATCAGTTAGATATAGATGTAATTGAGAGGATGTGGCTGATACTTCAGAGATCCGTGTATTTTTCGAGATGAATTAACCAAGATTTACACGTTGAAGTGTCACAGAGGACCCCAAAAACGTTGCTGAATTACCTCAAAAATCTTTTGACATATTGCATGTTTTTTATGTTGAGAGGGTTGAACATAGCGGCATACGAAATAAAGAGTATTGCTAGAGTCTTGTTTACCCAATGGAAAAAGAATACGGCTGAGGATTTACCAATTGTAAGTTGGGCTGTGTTTGAGAATGTTCTCATGGTACGTTTCATTCGTTATGAGTTGCGAGAGCAAAATATAAGAGAGTTTCTAACCCTTAATCCTGCGATTATGAGTGTTCATGAGTACGATCTGAAGTTCGCACAACTTTCGTGCTATGATCTGGAGATGGTTGCTGACATAAGGAGAAAAATGAGTTTATTTGTGGATGGGTTGTCTCGTCAAACAATAAAGGAAGGAAAGGAAGCTATGCTGATAGGGGATATGCACCTAGAAAGGTTTATGATCCATGTACAACAAGTCTAGGAGGATAAGTTGAAGGATAGAGAATACTTTAAGAAGAAGAGGACTATGACATTAGGAAATGAGTTCATGAAACAAAATAATAATGCCAACAAATCCTCCGTACATTAGAAGCAAAAGAGACCTACTCTATCATCTACGAGTGCACCTACACCTGAGAACAAAAGTGAGTACAATATTCAGATTCAGAGATAATCCAGACTATTCTAAAGAAAGTATGGAACAAAGGGATAGTAGGCCTCATGCATGTGCTAAGAATGGAATAAAACACTTGGTATTTCTCATGAGTCCTTTACTAGTTGTTTTAAGTGTGGTCAAAATAGTCATTTTCTGAGGGAGTGTCTTGAGAACTGGCAAGGTAGTGGAAATCAGGGCAACAAGGTCCAAGCTTCTCCAGTTGCTCCACCACAAAGAGCTACACCTAGAGGGGATACTTTATATACTAGGGGGAAGAAAAATCCGCTTATAGGATATAAACACTTGTCAAGAGCAAGAGGATTCACCAGTGGTTGTCACTGGTATGATTCAAGTCTTTGAGTTTACTTTTTATTCTTTGCTAGACCCAGGAGAGAGTTTATCTTTCGTAATTCCATATATTTCTATAATCTTTGATGTTGTTCCTGAACATCTTAGTGAAATATCTAGTGTTTCTAAACCTGTTGGTCAGTCTATTCTCGCAGACAGAGTCTATCGTGATTTTCCCATTTTCGTCAATCACAAAAGTACCATGACTGATGTAGTTGAGTTAGATATGGTATACTTTGTTGTCATTATAAGTATTGACTGACTTCATGCATGCTATGACTAAGTTGACTGTAGAAATCGAGCAGACATTTTTCAGTTTCCAAATGAGCCAGCCTAAGTGTGGAAAAATAGTTCAGTAGCGGAAGGGTTAATTCATTTCGTACATTAAGGTGAGAAAGTTAGTTTCTAAGGAGTGTTTCTATCACTTATTCTATGAATATAGTGTTGAGATAAATCCTATTGAGTGAGTTCTAGTAGTGAAAGAGTAAGACGATCTTCCGGGAGTCCCTCCCGAGAGAGAGAGAGAGAGACTTCAACATAGATGTTCTTCTAGATACTTGTCATAGCTCTATCTTTCCATATAGGAATGCCTCAACAGAGTTTGTAGAGTTAAAAGAAAAATTGAAAGATCTGTTCGATAAGTGTTCTTCGACCATGTATCTCACCTTGGGTCGCTCCGGTCTTATTTATGAGAAAGAAAGATGGTTCCCTTAGGATATATATATATATATATATATATATATATATATATATATATATATATATATATATATATATATATATATATATATATATATATATATATATATATATATATATAAACTCCAATTGAAAAAGGTTACTATCTGTAACAACCTAGGAGCACCCCGTAGAAGCTACAAGCTGTAATCGACCTCTTGAAGGTCTCATTCATGCCACAAGTATCAATTATTGTATACTATACTCAAAATAAGTAAGAATTTAAAGCTTTATTCACCATGAAGACTACTTTCATTAATAAAAAATCACAATAATTTTTAAAATGTTCTACCTTTACAATGTCTCATTAAACCATCTATAAGTTAGAATACAACATTTAGTACTAAGCCCATACAATACTTGAAATAAGCACTTAAAAAGAACAGGTGGGTCGTGTCTTAGAATCTATTTGGACTGACCAAAGCATTATATTAAACACTTATAAACCTATTCATCATCCATGGCATACAAAGAAATCCAATCGCTAAACTTTAGTGAAAACGGGAAAAGGAGTTAGAACATTGAATGCACTAAGAATGGAAGTCATGCAAAAACCATAAAAAAAGGGACATTTTAAGTATGAAAACATGATTTCATGACATTTAGATAAAAACCTTCACAATAAGAGTTTAAGAGACATAAATATACAAGTCAACAATTACATATAATACATATTCAAATAATCCACAACCTACCAAAGGTTATCCTAAAACCCACCTACTTAAGATATCAAATGGTCACCCGTACATCCCATTCACAAAAAACCAGGTGATCCTCAAGACTATCCAGAGTAAGGATATTCCTTTTCATCACATAACACTTAAATCCATATTCATCAAGAAAGCCTTCTCATCATATATAATATCTACCCAAGGTTAATCTAAGAATTACTTGAGTAAGACATTAAAAGGTCACCCATACACCCTCTTCAAGCACACCTAAGCAATCCTCAAAGCTACCATAGAAAAGAACCTCTCTATTAAACATGCTTTAATTAAATCAACATTATTCATTAAATCTATAAAAGAGACATCTAAAAAATTAGGGACTTCACATAATGGTCTTGGAAAACCTAGGGAACTTATTCTAGTACATTCAAGGGCAACTCGTTCCATATATAGATAGAGTCCTATTCCACTACCTACACGTTGTAGAGCCCATCCAATACTAGAGTGCACATCACACATGATGAGAATAGGCATTAACCTACATAGACCATACTAGCGGTATGTAATCCGGAGTCCTAAGACCCCATACCGTAGAAGGTGTTCTACTTGACAAAGGTAGAACTAAGACTCGTCCCATGTTTGCAAATGGTTAATGGATATCAAAGGCTTCTTTATATTATAGTTTCATAATTATGTAGAGCTACTAAAACCATATCACTCGGTGCTTTTTTTTTATCTCATAGAGTAAATTAATTCAAATGATCGTATTTGAGAAGGTGCCATTTCTTATTCTTACAAACTCATAATACCCCTACCAAGAATGGGTCCACTAGGGCTTCCCCTCAAAGTCTATTAGGGCATTTCATTCTTAATGTTATTTTCATATTCATGGTTTCACACAAGTCATTAATAGAAGGTAACCACTAAAGGTCTACCGATCGTAAACTTTCATTGAATTATACATACATGACAAGGCTGCCTAAGTCTACCAAGTTAAGATATCACCTTCATATAACTTTCATGTATCAATAAGAAGGAAATAAGTCTATAAATAAAGACACAACATTCATCATATAACTTAGTCAATAATATTCATGTACACAATAGGGACAACTAATTCTACCAACACAAGATACCACATCATTCTATAATGACATGTAACACACCAAAAATTGAATTAGGGAAAGAAAGAGCCAACTATGAGGGTGTAATGATCTGATAAGGTCTTAAAATGACTAATAATATATTAGTGGAAGTGTAATATATTTGGTAGTGTTAGGAGGTTAAACTTCCATGAACGTCTAAGACGTTCGGAAACTAGTCGAGGTTGAACTAGTGGTGTCGTAGTGTTTTGTAGTGGAGTTTTGGGGTATGTTTTTGAGAGTGAAATTTAGTATCTATGGTTCCAATACACATCCCTACATGTAAAGGATACAAACGTCCGATAAATATGCACCGAGGACCATCCTAAGCGTCCCCAAAGAGGACCTAAACATGGTCCAAGAAAGCTGTCGCGCCAGCAAAAAATTGGCAGTAGTTGCAGGTCGCGCAGCCTGCAATGAGTTGGGAAAACTTTTACCTGTGACACAAGGACATCGCAAACCATTCTTTCTTGAAATTTCCTGAATAAAGAATTGGAAATGCCTCTGCGACGAGTATTGACCTCCAAGATTTGGTTGCGTCGTTTTTAATTCAAATTAGAATTCGTTAAAATATCAAGTAGGTGCAGTTGTCTTTCAGGAACTTTAGGGATTAATTTTTTTTGGTTATTTTAGGTATTTGAAGTATATAAAATCAGCAAAATATCCATTACACACTAGACTCCAAATCAAAACCTTTCTCTCCCAAAATCCTCCCTAACCCACCATTGAAGAACAAGAGAAATTGGAGGCAGCTTTAGGACGAATTCACAAAGGTTTCAAGCTGGTTTTACGGATATATTCTAGGGTATGTGAAGTTTATTCATCAATGGATCCTTACACTCATGGAGTTCCCTAGTTTTCCTCAATTGTAAATTCAAAATACCCAATCTAGGATGGGTTGTGATTGCATTATTGGTAAGGCTTGATTGTGATCCCAATCTATTGGTTAGCATTCATTAATGGTAAAATGATTATTATGTGATGTTTTAACGAGGTTTTCATGGTGAATTTTAGTAATTGATGTTGAAGGTGATCATGTTGATTTTAGGCCATTAGAAGTTAAATGATGGTTCTTAGTTGATCTTGTTAATTCAATTGTATTTTATACTTCTCTATCATGATTGAATCACCTTCATATGAGTTGTACTTGGCCTAATTTATCTAGGTTAGTCTTGACTTGTAAAGTTTGAATTGGACCTATGTGATCCTGTATGCCTAGACTTACCTTCTGGTCATCTAATTGAATGAAAAAAGCGTGTAATTGAACATATATCATGATGAATTGAAGTTAGAAATCGTTTATGGGTTGGTATGCCAATGATGCTAGGGCTTTGGGGATGAAGTAATTATGAAGGGATTAGAACGATGTTTTCTTCTACACTTGGATATGAACATGATAGGAGAAGCAAGTTCTCTCACATAGACGGACTCTAGGTGGACCTAATAACCTAAAATTAATTAAGACATAATGGTCTAGATTAGCTTAAAGATGGATTGTATGATAACTTCGTGGGTGATAGACTTGATGAAAAAAGACCAAGGCATGATAGCTTGAGATGGTAGATATCAAAGGTAGATTGAGATAGTAAATCTCAAGAAGGCTTGCGTTGAACTACTCATGGTAAGTTGAGATGTTGAATCCCACGGTAGCTTGAGGTGAATCACTCATGGTAGCTTGAGGTGATGAACTTCATGGTATCTTGGGATAGACGAAGTAAACCCTCTCATATGTAGCTTGGGCTTGTAATGCTAGGATGCTTGATAATTATAGCTTGACTTGGTTTGGCCAAACCAATTTCATGGTAGCTTTAGTATAAATGCCTATACTCTTCTAATGTTAGATTGAGTTGCATGCTAGGCGCATATCATGATAGCTTGTCTTGCATGCAAGGTGCATTACATGAATTAGCAGGATTAGTTTCTCGTAATAGCATCGGGTTGAGGAATCATGCTCCCCTATGAAATAGCTTGCATCCACATGATTGGTTTCATGGTGGTTAGGATGGTTGTATACTTCCTTAGTTATCTTGGTAAGTATGATGCGATGCTTTCCATGGTAGTAGGTTTATTATGATCGTAATTTGAGCTTAATAGACAAGGTTTAAAGATAAGTTATCTTGGATTAGGTTAGTCCAGAGAAGAACATAGTGTGGATGGTAGTATGGGATGCTATCCATACATTGCACAAGTATGACTTCAAGCTACCTATGACATGACCCCTATGGTATGAATGCTTAGCTTGGATAGTGACTATAGTTGCATTCCATGACAGGATTGACTTAATATGATAGTTCCTTGTCATTATGAAGTAGGACTAATAAAGACTCCTAAGCTAAAATGAAAGGGAATAGGGTGACTTCAATAAATGCTTAGTGTGTGAGGTACAATAGGATGCTTAACATGCATTGCACAAGTGTGCTTTGAGGTGGCCTAGGGGAATAGTGCACATATGTTATGATGAATGTAGGTCCTAATTATGAAAGTGGATTATGATCAAGAACTACCAAACACATGTACTAAGATTTTGTAGTAGTATGGAATACTACGTTAGTTTTGCACAAGTATACTTAGAGGTGGGTTGTGAAGTAGTTCATTTTAGTAAGAAGGACAATGAGTTAAGTATGAACTCTTATATGATTTATGATGCTTCATTATTCTTATGTTATTCATGTTATGCTTTTTCTCTATCTCTTATGATTATATCTATTATTGACTAACCTTTGAGATATGTTATACTATGATATGATAGTTTCCATACTCGGTACATTTCGTACTAACACATATTTTTCATACATTCTAATACAATGTAGGGTCTTGAGGAGATTGAATTGCTTTCAACGGTAGAGATTCCAAGGCTTTCAAGTAGTGAAGATTAGTGAGGTCCTCAGAGCATCTGACTACACCACCACTATGATGTATTTTATGTTCTTTTCTATGTTACACCCAAGACTATTGTAGTCATGATGCCATATATGGTTTTAGAGACATATGTTAGAAGTTTTATGAATTGATTCCGCTGTTTTGAAAGAATGTATTTTATGTTCTTTTCTATGTTACACCCAAGACTATTGTAGTCATGATGCCATATATGGTTTTAGAGACATATGTTAGAAGTTTTATGAATTGATTCCGCTGTTTTGAAAGAAAAGTTTTAATGATGCACTAATTTTCATATATATATATATATATATATATATATATATATATATATAGTATCATTAAACTGAAAATCTGAAAGCACAATGTTTGATTGTCGTTTTACCTCTATCCTAAATCAAATACCCAATTAATTAAATATGAATCATATCTATAGCTATACTTTTTATGTATCTTCTCATATCAATCAAATTTATTTAAAACGTGGGCTGCAAAGTTTAAAAAGTTGAAAGATCAATTTGTCCACCCAATAATTGATCGATTTTTTTACTCTTTCTACATAATTTATGTACTAAAAAATAAACTTATTACAAATAAACATTTAGTGAAACACATTTCGACCAATTTCTGATGATGAGTGTACACTCTCTTTTGTTTAAAAGGTTTGTCATGTGATTCTCCACGTGAAAAAAGTTCCAGCATGGCAAATCGAAATAAATTAATTTAGATTAAGAGTTAAGTTAGATGTTAAAACTATCTCCGTATAAATTAATTTATTACAACATTGACATCCATCATCTTTTTCTCCACCTTCTTAGCCGTGTCTCATCTCTATCATGGCATCATTATCTCAGACTTGAAAGAGAAGAGTTTAGAGTTTTAAGAAAACAATTTGAAAAATTAATCTGCCAGTAAATAGAATTGTTATATACGTAGGTGGATGAGTATTTAATGGACAAACACGCCTAGATGCTTTTATGGAAAAAATATTTGATCTATTAGTCAACGTGTAGGTGTGTTTCGCTAATTATTGTGTAATAGTTCAGATAAAAAACTCACACTATCGACAATTGAGATATAAAATTCAATAAAAGGAACTTGTGTATATTTATAGAAGTCATTAGTTTTTTCAAAATCTTCTATCATATTATAAGCCTGTGAAAAGATACTCATTTATTACTTCATTCCACTTCAAAAACTCATGAATTTGAATTCATAAAGCATGCACAAGAACAACATAAATTCAAGTGAATCAAATAATGTAAGCATAGAATTTCAAAAGTTCTTCTTTTTTTTTTGCTTAAAATAGAATTAAAGAAGTTATGCCATAATATAAAATGAATATGTTATATTTATTGGTTACGTTAAATATAATAATTAATGCTTGTAAAATATAAATTATTTTGATTCATTTGCCGTAGGCATGTGACTATCGATTATTATTGTTAGTATAACATTTATATCTTCCTTATATTCTTTGTAAATAATTCTCACTTCCCCGTTCCATTCTTAAATATTATATGAATAGAATTGATTTTCATTTTCTACAATATCATTTAATAATGTTAAAATGTTGACTTCAGATCTTCCTTATTTTCATTAAAATAGCTTATCATATTTCACATAATTAGAGTGTGTTTGAAATTGCTGCTAAAAATGGTTTTATTTTATTTTTTAAAAAAGAGCTTTTTGAAATTGCAATTTGTGTTTAACTAATTATTTAAAAAGAATTTTTGATAAGCAAATTATCTTTTGCACATTGTTTAAAAAAGTATTTTTGAGAGTCAAATTATTAAAAAATGACAAGTTAGATGCAAATTTTAATACTAAGATTATTTTATAGAAAGAAATTATTTTTAATATTATCAATAAAATTTTAGTTAAGTTTACGATTTTCATAAATTAATAAGTGCATATTAAAATTTTCAATCAATATTATACATAGATAAAAAAAATTAAATATGAATATAATAATTTAAATATATTTAAAATATCAAGAAAAATAAATTAAAAATCATTCTACAAATTAAATCACTATATACTAATTTAACCACAAAAAATATATAAAATATATTTGTAAATATGTATATATGACAAGGATAGTTGGTCTAGAAAAAATACTTTCCTAGTATTTTATTAAGAGATAGAAATTTTTGGTTTTTTTAAACACCAGAAAAACTGTTTCTCCTTCAATTTAAAAGTAATTCCATTGATTGACCAAATACCTTGATTTTTTGTTAAAAAAAAAATTTGCCTCCCAAAAATAATACAATAATAAAACAAGAGTTGTTTTTTTGGCATTGCTATTAAGAGAACAAAAACCTTTATTTTGAGAAAAATAATTATTTTTTTAAAAAAAAAAATTACTTTCAATTGGAAGCAAAAAATTTTTTTATTGTTGCGAAGAAACTAAAATAATTTAATTATTAAACAAATGTAAAAGTAGAAAATTTATTTTTTTTTCAAGACCATAATGTATCTATCATGTGTACATATTTATCAATGTATCTCTTATACTTAATCGTTTTAAAGGTGAAATTTTATATGTTACTAAATTAATTTGTGGAATGCTTTTTTTAAAATTTGTTTTGTTTGGTATTTTTAATTATATTTAAATCTTCGTTTTAATGTAATATCAAAATTTAAATTATTTTTTCAATTTATGGTATTGATTAAAATTTTGAATGTGTATACTTTTATTTGATATAAATAAAAATTTAATAAAATGTTTATAATATTATATTAATCAAATGCAATTTTCTTATCACAATCACTTTTCATATGAATTAATCAAATAATAAATTACTTTTGTTCCAATATCACTTTTCATATGAATTAGTTGAACATAAATTACTTTGTTTTTTCAATATCACTTTTTTGAGAAATTTAAATTCAATATATATTTTTCAAAAAAATTCTTTTAGCAACAATGTCAAACATTCTCTTTTAACATCTTTCATATGCGATGAATATGATCCTGAAAAGCACATATTAATGTATAATGCATTGATCATCAAGTATAGTAACTTGTGTATTTATGTCATAATAATTTTTGTTATCGCTTGTATAAATATTTTTTTCTCGTCTATTTTCACTTTAATTCGATTTACACATTCATTCAACAAAAAAATTTATATATCATATTTCTTATTGAGATAATCATGTAATGAAAGAGTTCTCACATGAACAAAAGAATTTGAAAGGAAGTTCGTATAATATAAGTGTTTTGAGGAGAATGCGTTCTCCAAAATGAAAAAAAAAAAAAAAGGTTGTGTAAGAAAGCAACAAATTTTTTTATTATGTGTGGAATCGAGATAGCTATTATTATTATTATTGAATGTAATTAGGTATACTATTCACATATGGTAAACCAGATGTTGAATCTATTATCCAACAATTTGATGAGGCTAAATCATCAAATAGGTGCTCTTCAAAGGATGATAACTCAAAGAATTCGCGATCACAAAAATATGTGGTGTCAAATAGATAGTCTTTTGTCATGTTTTTGTGATCACAATTTTTTTAATTGACATTATACAACTTGAGGAACAGTCAATTGATTTTTTCGCTTAAAAAATTGACGGACAATCAATATAACCTCTTATTTATGAAATAAAAATGATTCACCTATAATTGAAGAAATAATAACAACAATTTCAGTTCCACTCAAAATAAAAATTTTATTACTGATTTACATAAAGTATTCTCAGGGAACGTGGTCTACTCAGTATACTTCGAATTTTCTTTCACTTCGTGTTTTGCATTAAGAGCTATTTTCCCCCATTATTATCACAACTAAACATACACTACATAATTTTTTATTGAATGAATGTTTGAATTCAGAGTAATCTCAAAAGTTTGGGGGCATAAACTCAAACTTCACAGAAAAATCTTTTTTTTGGTTGACATATATAAATTAAACAACTATGAAGTACTCAATCAAATTCTATAAATGAGGTCCAGAGATTATAGGATGTACGTAAAACTTATGGAGTAAGCATGTAAATAATGTAAATTTTCAATAAAAATGAATAATATATATATAAATAATATATATATATATATATATATAAATTGAGACATGTGTGCAGAAACTACTATGTCTATGGAAAGCTCAAAAGAACTCACATATGAGCCCTCAAGTTGTATCGACAGGAGAGTTGTAGGTGTTGGTTGATTGCTTCTCCCTATTGCATTCTAAATTTGGTCCATAAATCTTGAAAAATATTTTTGAAAGATAGAATTAAAAGCTTAAATATAGTCTCTATAATGGAAGACATGTATAGAGAAATAGAGAATGCAATTGAGGGATGAAAAATTATGGAACAAAAGAAGGACTTTTATAGTTCGTATTTAGTGTTTGATTTATCTTATGATAATAAGTCAAAATTAAGCAAATCTACTAATCTTAAGAACCTGCAAAAAAAAAATTAATAATCATAGCGAGAAAATCATTTTTATAAAATAGGCAACTATATTTTCACTATTAAGTCAACTTTTGTGTGGTCAACATTCAAATAATACCTTTTCTTGTCTCTACACATATTAATATGTCAACGACTCAATTTCATACTATGTAGTCAATAGTATTTGATAGTTTAGATAATTTGACTCACATTTTAATTGTAATTTTATCATTTCGTTGGTTCGATTTGATTGAATTATATTATTTCTTACTTTTTGGTAAATGATTGCGCATAATTGTCCTTTTATCTATTATAATTAAATATTAGTTATCACATATCACTTTTTAAATATAACGATTAGTGCCTCAAATTAAATTAGAATATAGTTAATGATTACTCTAATAAGTTACTTTTCTTAGATAATTTGAATCATTTACTCGACACTTAAAAAAAGACAAAAATATAATCCGAAAATGGGGAGCATGCAAATAGAAATTATAGTTCTAGTCGAGCTGAAACTAGAAACCATGGCTAAAAAAACCTGAAAAGGTCTCAGCGACAAATACTAGGATTTGTAGTTTTAATTTTCCATCAATTAGGATTTTATCAATTCTAGGTTATTCTATTAAGATTTTATTCGGTTGGCAACCGCCTTTTTTCTCCTAGATATAAAAATAGGAGTGTTTTTCATTAATAAGGACACATTACATTGAGACTGTTGATAATAATATTAAGAATTTAATTGTCAACATATATTAGTCTCATAGTATAAAAAATTCTTCTTGTGATATCTTTGGTTCGTACTATTTTTTGTTTAAATTACTCAGTAAATAGTCAAGATCTAAATATATCGTTTCGATATTCAATTTCTCAAGTAAAGACTTTAGATGTCTATTCATGATCTATTTATTACTTGGATCTTTCCAAATCTTTAGAACATCGCGTTCTTGAAAATAATTGAATTGTTCTTCAAAATAGTTCCTATAACTTTATTTCTCGATTTTAGATTTCTTTCAATATTGATTTCACGCTTCTAAATGTTCAATTCAAAAATTGGAATCTTTAACCACACATTTATCATCATATAATTCAATCAAGAAAAAAGAATGATTAGGTGATAGCAAAAAAAAATTAAATAAGTTCAAATAATTTTGACAATCAAGACTAATATTATAGATGCAAGGTAAGAAATTGAGACATTAACATATTATTGTTATATACACAAGAAAATGATTTTAAGGTATTTGTAACGATTCATTTGGTCATTTTGAGCACTGGAGCTTTTTATTTCATAAAATATTTTTCGATAAAATTTAAATGGATATATTGAACTATTCGTAACAATAATTATAAATTAATGGGTAAGTTTTAATTATTTATTTAATTGATAGTGAATGAGCCTTCATTCATAATTTATTTAGTATCCTATGTCTCTTGGCCCGTATGTAAACCTACATTAAATTAAAAGAAGTTTTTTACTATTTTATTTGTGAAAAAACGAAAGTGTTGGCTGCTCAAATATACAGACCAAGAAAAGTCTCTGCAAGGTACGAGCCTCTCAGGTATAGATAAATCCTTAAACGTATAGCTTAACACTTGTATATGTACATATTGATTTGATAATGCAAATTGTTAATAGTATATTGGTCTGTAGTTTGAGTGGAAGTGATACCAACGAATTGCATTAAAAATTGGAAAAAGGATTGTTATATTAAATATTTTAGATAAAAATTTGAAGAGATTATCAACATTGATGAGTTTGACACCATTGATGATCTTTAACTTGAGTTGTAACTGAATTGAGAGAAGAGAATGTATATTGTATTGAATGTGAATTAATTGAAGAAGACTACAATATGAACCTATATATAAAACTAACTAACAAACTAGCTAATTAACTTCTAACAAACTATTGGAAATCAGAAACTAACTACTAGTTTGTTACTAACAGAAAGTTAATGGTTTGATCTTATATTCTCATCAGCCCCCCCCCCCCCCCCTCAAGTTGGAGGTGATGCAAACACAGACAACTTGTGTAATAAAGAAGTGTGTTCAACCCCAGTTAAAACTTTGGTGAAGATGTCTGCCAATTGTGAATCAGTGGATATGTGATGAAGTGTGATTAATCCTTGATGAAGCTTAGTCCTTACAAAATTGCAATCAATCTCAATGTGTTTTGTCGTTCATGAAAAACTGGATTCTTGGCAATGTGAACTGATGCTTGGCTGTCACAATGAACATGTATAGGTAGGGAACACTGTACATCCAATTCACTCACCAACCTCTCAAACCACACTAGTTCTCCCACAACTTGTCTTATTGCCGTATATTCAGCTTCAGCAGATTATAATGATATTGTTGCCTACTTCTTGAATTTCCAGCTAATAGGACTGTCTCCCATAAGAACTATGTAACCACTAACAGACCTCCTTGATTCAGGGCAAGCAGCACAATCAGAGTCACAGTAGGCACTCACAGTAAGATCAGCCTTGTTTGAAATAAAAATACCCATGGTTGGATCTTGTTTCAAGTACCTGAGTACATGGTAGGCTGCTTTCAAATGTGGTTCCCTGGGTGATTGCATGAACTTACTCAAATGTTGTACACTATAGGATATGTCCATTCTAGAGTTAGTTAGGAAGTTGAGTATAACAATTAACCTTCAATTTTTCAGTGCAATCAAGTGGTGATGAAGTAGTTTTGCAACTCAACACATCAAAATCCTTCAGAAGATCAGAAGTGAACTTCCTCTGTGAAATAATAACACCATCATGTTTGTACAATATTTCTAGGCCTAAGAAATAGTGTAGTTTCCCCAAGTCCTTTATTCTGAATTGGTCATGCAGGAAGCACTTTAAAGAATTGATTTCATCAATATTATTGTCAGTCATGATTATATCATCCACATATATAGCAACAAATACTAAGGAACTCCCCTTCTTTTTGTAAAACAAGGAATAGTCACTGTCTGAATGTTGATACACTCTTGAACACAAGCTGTTTGCTAGCTTCTCATACCATTGCCTACTTGCCTGCTTTAGCCCATACAAAGATTTCTTCAATTTGCACACCATGTTATCACATCCTGTTGTAAGACCTTGTGGAGGTACCATCTAAACTTCCTCATGTAAATCACCATGTAAAAATGCATTATTCACATCTAGTTGATACAAATTCCAACCTATCTTAACAGCCAATGAGATCAGTGTTCTAACAGTAGTCATTTCACCACAGGTGAAAATGTTTCAGTGTAATCTACTCCAGCTTGTTGTGTATAACCTTTTACTACCAGCCTTGCTTTGAATCTCTCTATACTTCCATCATCCTTATGCTTTATTTTGTATACCCATTTACAACCAATAGCCTTTTTTTCCATCAGGTAACATGAACATTTCCCAAGTATCATTAGCATACAAGGCTTCAAACTCATGTGTAATGGCTTGCTGCCAAGCAGGGTGCAATATTGTCTCTTCAAAAGTATTAGGTTCACATTCATGTGAAATGGTGTGACTAGCTGCTGGCTATCAGAACAAAGACTATTGAAGCATACATGGTTATTGTGAGACACAAAAGTATTTAGGTAATGTAATTTAGGTAGGGTATATGTATAATCCTTTAGATAACTAGGAGTATTTATTGTTCTGGAAGTTCTTCTAGGTTCTTGTGTTGTAGAATCAGCAGATGTTGTTTCATGTATGTTAGTAATATTGGTTACTTGATTTTCAGTGACTTCATGTGGTGTAAGATTGTCCAGCATCTCATCAGCAGCAAAAATGTTTATTTTTCCAGGCATACAAGGCATGTTAACAGAATGAGTGAGCATTTTTAAAATAGAACTGAAACTAGAGTCATCATCAGGAGCATGAACAAAAGGAAACATTGTTTCATGGAAAATAACATCTCTATATATGTGAACTTTATTTGTAGCTAGATTTAAGACTTTGTATCCTTTTGTATTGAATGGATAACCAACAAAAACATGGGGAATGGTTCTTGGTTCAACTTTATCCTTGTGAGTTTTTAAAACAGTTGGAAAACAAAGAAAACTAAAACTCTTATGATGAGAATATGTAGGTTGTTTATGGTATAATATCTCATATGGAGATTTGTTTTGAAGAAGTTTAGTAGGCAATCTTTTATTATGTATGTGGCAGTTAATACACACTCTCCCCAGTATCTCATGGGTAATTTTGATTGAAATAAGAGTGCTCTTGCTGTTTCAAGTAAGTATTTATGTTTCCTCTCTACCACTCCATTTTGTTGAGGTGCATATGGACAGGTCTTTTGCCGTATAATGCCTTTGGTTTGAAAGAAATGTACAACTTCAGATGAGCTAAATTCTAAACCATTGTCTGATCTTATGGCCTTCAACTTAGTTTGAAACTGGTTTTCTATGAGAGACACAAAAGCTTTGATGGTTTGAGGAGCATTACTTTTGCACCTTAGTAATTGTGTCCAAGTGGACCTACTGTAGTCATCAACCATAGTAAGAAAATAATGGTAACCATCATGAGTTGGAATGTAATATGGCCCCCATAAATCAACATGTAGTAATTCAAAATTTTGGTAGTGATAGATGTGCTTTCTGGAAAGGGCATCCTAGTTTTCCTAGCCATAGGGCATATATTGCATGTAAAAGGTTGTTTAGGAGAAAAGTTTATAGGTATGGATGCTATATTCCTCATCTTTACAAAGGGTACATGTCCTAATCTAGAATGCCACAGATGTTCATCATCATTATAGATGTGACAAGAGACATCAACAAATGAAAGACATTTATCATTAGAATAAGAAGAAGAAATAGTCTTACAATCTACTTTATTTGTAGTAGGAATTGGAGATTGTCTTACAGAAGATACATTGTGAAACTTTGAGACAAGATGACAATTAGAATGTGAATTTTCCTCCGCAGACTTGCAGCAATTATGACATTTTTGACACAAGAAATATAGACCATTCTTGGCTTTACCAAGCTCCAGAGGGCTCTTCAGAGAAAGGTCCTGCAATAAGCAAGAAGATTTATCAAAACTGATGACTCCATTAAGTTGTAATGCTAAACAATGAACATAAATGAGATTCAACTTGAAGCTAGGTACAAATAACACTTTGCTTAAAGTTAACACTGGATTTAAACAAGCATCACCAACTTGAGTCACTTTAACTTTGTAACCATTTGGAAGTGATATTAAGAAAGGGTATGGGAGTGTTCTAATGTTTGTGAGAGTGGTTTTATCATAGGTCATATGATGTGATGCTCCTGAATCTATTATCCAAGAGCCAGCAGTCAGCTTAATACATTCACTAGAAAGATCACCTATATCATTTATAGAGGAATAACAAGCAAGTATACCTGCCAAGTTCACAGCCCCATTCATCATGCTATTTGAATGATCAGAACTAAAACCTCCATTTCCAGTTTGTATACTTCCCAAGATGTTGAGTAGTTGTTCATACTTATCTTTGGATAGGTTTATTGGCATCTGCTTTCCCATTTCAGGCTCTTCCTCAGATTGTTGTGCATTCATATTAGAAGCACACATATTTGCTGCAGAACTTGTTCCTTTTCCCTTTTGAAACTTTGGATTGGATGGATATCCATGAAGTTTATCACATCTATATCTCGTGTGTCCTGATTTTTTGCAATAGTCACAGACTAGGACAGACCTATTGATACTTGAATTCCCTCTAGACATATTATTATTGCTTGTATTACCAGAACTAGTTCCAGCTCCTTTAGATGAGCTATAATTTGTTCTGAATCCCTTGTAACCTGAATTATTATTGTATTGTCCATAAGCATTGAGAGAAGTGGAATCCAAGGCTGTATGATTATGAGGCTTTACTTCTCTCTGTTTTTCTTCTTGGCATAGAATGGCAAAAGCTTGAGCCATGCTAGGAAGAGTGCTCATCATAAGAATACTACCTCTAACAGTCGTATACATTTCATTTAACCCCATTAAAAAATGTATCAATCTTCTATCTTGCTCAGCCTTCTGTAACTTTGTTTTACCTCCATAAGAACACACACATGTGCATTGAGAATTGATGTCAACTGTGCTCATCTCCTCCCACAGCTTTTTCATTGTTGTGTAATACTTAGTGATGTCTAAATTACCTTGAACAAGCTCATTTATCTCCTTCTGTAATTGATACAATTTACACCCATTGGTTTGATCATCTCTTTCCTCCAATTCTGCCCATAACTCCTTGGCATTATTCACATATTGCAGGATATCACGCAACTATAGAGACAAGGAATTCAAGATCCAAGATGTGACCATATCATCACATCTTTCCCACTGCATGAAATTAGGATCAGTAGAAACAGGATTCACAATTGCTCCATTAATAAAACCTGTTTTGCTTTTAACTGATAATGCTGTGAGAACTGCTCTTCGCTAAGATCTAAAACCAGTACCATCGAAAACTCCAGGTAACAAGGATGATCCTGCATTTTCTTAAGGATGCAGATAAAAAGGACTGGAAAAATCCAATCGAGATGTAGTTGAACTAGAAGCAGAATCACCTCCAACTTGAGTACCAGTCATTGTGTTTGAATATCTGTGAGAAATCTAACACGAAAAACAACTAGAACTTGCTAATCTCAAACTACGAATGTGTTTCCTCAATCAGAAAGAAAGAAGAAGAAGAAGAAGGAAAACAGAGAATTCACAATACAATCTCTCAATCAGTTAATCGAATCATTTGAAAACAACAATGAAAAACACTAAGCTCCCAAATCGACCTCGAAACAGGAACAACTAGACACCAATGCTCTGATACCATGAAGAGATTATCACCATTGATGAGCTTGACATCGTTGATGATCTTTAACTGGAGTTGTAACTGAATTGAGAGAAGAGAATATATATTGTATTGAATGTGAATTAATTGAAAAAGACAACAATATGAACCTATATATAAAACTAACTAACAAACTAGCTAACTAACTTCTAACTAACTATTGGAAATCAGAAACTAACTATTTTGTTACTAATTATTAGTTTGTTACTAACAGAAAGTTAATGGTTTGATCTTATATTCTCATCAGAATTAAAGGTGGAAAGTTACAGATTGGTTTTGGATTTTGGGGAGATATTAATTATCGTGTTATAACAATTTGTATTGACTTAAATAGTAAAAAACAATAAGAATAGTAGTCTACTATTGTCCTGTAGTATGCAACTGACTTAGGTCATAATTTATTATTTCATTTAGTTATTATATTATAAATTAAGTTTTGATATATTAAGATAGGTAATTAAATGTTAGGTTTATTATGTTAATTGAATATTAATAAAGTTATGTTAATTGGAGGAGTTAAGACTTACCTTATGTTTGAACTTTAGGAAGTTGATTATAAAATTAGGTGAGTTTTTGGGTCTAGGCTAGACTTAGAATAACATAAGCGTTTATAGATTCGTAAACTTACAAATTATGCATATATAATTGATAGATTGGAAAGGTTCGGAGGCATTGATGAAAGGAAAATTATTGGAGAAGTAGCTTGCTTGACTTTGATTCTTCGGTGGAGGTAGGTTATGATTTATTCTATTTGATAGATAAACTCTTAAGAACGATTGATATACATTGAATGATACCGTGAAGTTCTCTATGTACTTGATTGTGAGATTTGATTGTGTAATTTGTGAATTGTCTAAAATCCTGAGATCGTGAGATTTATAATTTGAAAACCTCTCTATCGAAGTGATACCTTAAATAAAGAAGGCTTGATGAAATATTATAAATGAATGAAAAAGTGGTGATAATAAGTAATAATTAATAATAACTTTGGATTGGAGTGTCATGTTCCAACACAGTAATTTTGAATCGGAGTGTCACGTTTCAACGCAATATTTTTGGATCGGAGTGTCACGTTCCGACACAATATTTTTGAATTGATGTATCAAGTTCTGACACGATAATATTAAATGAAAATGATATTGAATAAACTGAAATTTCTTAATCTCAAAGAATCCATTTCCCAAATGAGTGTGGTGTGGAGGCATGAGTTCCCATATGTGTGCTTGATATTGTGACTGATTGTACATACTTTAGTGTTGTTGTCACTGGTTCATGTTGTTTGTTGCTTGCCACCTTCCAAGTATCATACTTAATTTTATATTATTATTCGTTGTATATTAGTTTCTATTTTAGGTTTGTTAATGATACATATTTAGTAGATGTTGCCTCGTAAGCCCTTCTTGTGTTTTTTTGTTTCTTTGTTTTCCTTTTATGGAGTGCAGCGAGTATATAAACGACTTTGACTTGCTCTCAGCTCTAGCCAATATCAACATATCAGGTTCAACAGCGAGCTATTCATTCGAGCTTGTGTTGAATTCTCATGGTCGTTACCTGATGTTCTTAGTTTTCGGACACAAATTATTTTATTCTTTATTTTGGTTTATTTTATACTCTTAGACATAGTATGTCACGACCTGAGTCTAGACCCTAGACGTGGTCGGCACTCGAAGACCATTACTGATCCACAAGCGAACCCTTATCCTGACTTACTACAAGCTAAAAGACTAGCTTAAGCATGAAAAAGCTTTAAAACTGAATAAAGATTATGAACTAAAATAAAAAGCTTTAAGTCAAATGAAAACTTTGAATAAAATAATAAATTAAACTAGACATAAAATAGACAACTTTAGTTTTTAAAATATTTAATAAAATAAATGATTAATACAGACTTCTCAACTATACTGACTATCTATGAAGTTTCTAAATGACAATGATGGAATTTGTACAAGACCCACGACCTCCTGACTAAACTGAAAAGTAAATGAAATCCTCCGGATACAAGGAGGCTATACCTAATTCGAACTCTCAGATGTATCAACGAAGCTCTTGTGATGATCATGTATACCTGTGTTTGCATCCTGAAAAGATGTAGGCCAATTGTCTCTGTGCGTGAAATGTACGAGCATGTTAGGGAATTCTAATGCATAACATAATCTTGATACTTGAACAAAAAGGAAACATCCTTGCCTCTTTTCAGTTTAACTCAAATCAAGAATAAGATATTCAACTTAAAGATTACATACTCAACTTCAAAGATATGATACTTGATTTAGTGAAGCACAAACCAACTCAAGATACTCAAATTAAGGTACTCAACTCAAAATACTCAACTCATGATACTTAACTGGACTCATTTCAATATAAAGCATTTTAAAACAAGTTCAAAATATAGAAAAGATATTTAAAAAAAAGATGTTAACTCAAGATAATAATATCTTGAAAACATATCATGCTCCTTCTCATAGTCTACTTATGCAATGCATGAATGAAGTCACATACCTTCATTTATACTAAGCAGAATCCTTTGAGGATTCATGTAATTAATACTATGGGAGTTTCTCTAACGGACAACCACCATTATGAGTCTAAGTGGTGATACATCGTCTCGCCCACACTGCCAGGATTGTCCTATACTTTGCCGTTTTATAGAACATACTCAACCTAGTGGATCCACTAGCTTAACTTACGTGATCATCTAAAAAGTATGACCTGTTAAAACCCATGATGGATATATGGTTTACATGGATACTTGAGTTAATATGAACTCTCATCCCCACATCGGCGCTCAATACTTCTCCCAAAATATACATTAGCTCATATTTTTAAAATAACTTTCTTCCTTTGGTTTAAGATAAATAGTTCAACCCTTTTTGCTTTAAAAGACCTCTTGGAATCAATGTTCCTTTTTTATTATTCAAAACACTTTTGGAACTCTTAGTTTCCTCTTAATAATATGAAAACATTCATAAACTCTTGTGGAATACTTAGTTCTCTTATAACTTTTGAGAAATGAACCCAACTCTTAGGGAATACTTAGTTCCCTTTTATTCATTTGAAGGATAATCTTTAACTCTTTACTCTTTACTCGACTTGAACTTTAAGTCATTAAAACAAAGTGAAAACATTTGTGAAAGACTTTAGAAAACTTTATAAACTTTACTTTGTGTTGCTCTTAACTTCTAGACTTGATTCTTAACTATTAGACTCGATTCTTAACTTTCCTTAAATTGAAGCATATATTCAAGGTTCATGATCTCATGTGGATGATTTCATGATTTTAAACTGGGGGGGGGGGGGGTCATGCGGAATTCTGAGCATGAACTATTGACGATACTTTTCAACTAAAGATTGTTCGACTTATAGGGTTCTTGCGGAATTATGGGCATGAAAATTCAAATCAAGGTCTTCATTGGTAACATGTAATGGTTCCATGATTAGAAATATAATCTTAAAAGGATAAGGAACTCAATACTCAATTCTTAGAACATGAAAATACTACTCATCTCAATGATACTTAATTTATGGAACTCCTGCGAAAATTATGGGCATGAACGATTCGACTCGACTCGATGGTATAATTAACTATATGGAACTCATGTATATAATTCTTCTCATTCTCTTACTTACTTGACAAAAACATAGTTCAAATCAATGATGTATCTCAAAGAATTCACAATTGAACTTGAAGACTTTCTTGAACTCTACTTTTAACTCTCTCTTGAATGTTAATTATGAATTCTAGAGTTATGGTTCATGATATGAAGGATATAGGTGATATTGTAGACTCATGAATACATTCTCTTCACTCTCATGCTCACTTACTTCAGTCTTGAAACAATTTAATAGAAGTTGTAGAAGACATCTCAAAAGGACTTTCTTAGAACATTTCAAAGAATTCTCAAACTTAACTCTCAAATCTACATTGAATTTGAATTATGAATTAAGGTTATGATCATGTTATGAATGATTTTAGATAGGAAGAAAAAGTTTTTTGAAGAATCTCGGATAAGAACTTGAATAGAAACCTTGAAACTCTAGCTTGAAGGTAAATGAACAAGAAAACTTTTCTTGAGATTCTTGATTATTTTTTTTAAATCTCTATGGCCAAGAATTATGATTTTTCATTAGTATAGATGTAAATATGATTGTTTTGAACTTTTTATTAGTCAATAAATTCGTTTAGAATTTTGTTGGAGGAAAAAAAACAAGAACAACCCTTTTAATGTTTTCCCGTCAGCTAATTTGTAAGAGCATTATACAGGTTACTAAAATAGTCATAACTTTTTACTAAGAAGTTGCATTAACGCAAAATTGGTGGATTTAAAAAGTGAATTCAATTAAATTTAATTGGGTAGGTTTGACTCACGTAACTCTTAATATTCTTAGAGATATGGTCGTTTAAATTTGACACAAGTAGAATCTTGAATTAAAACTTAATGAAACTTCAAGAATACTTATCAAGAACTCTAATCTTTCAACATGAAGAATGAAATTGCGCTGAAAATAACATGATTGGAGTTTGGGTGAACAAAACCAATACTATAGAAGCTTACATACCTCTTAGCGATTAGACCCATGAAGAAATCCGCAACTAAATTCATGAACGTCAACGAACGCCTTCATCCTTGTCTCTTTTCTTTTTTTGCCTCTTCTTGAACTCTCAACTAAAATCCTAGGTGTGTATTAGGATTATAAAACTGAACCGAAAAGGATTATACCCCTAAAATATTACTAAAAACAAATTAAATCTAATCGGGTAAAGAAAATACCAGAATGCCCCTCACTATTTCCGGCTAACTTTCCTTAACTGGACAGCCTAACTTCAAAATGTCATATCTTACTCATCCGAACTCAAAACTTAGAAAACTCTTCGGCTTTGAAAATATAATTCAAAGATATTTTCTATCGTATCTTATAGTACACCTAACTCATCTTGTACTAGGGGTTATGATCATTTGAGGTTGACCCAAAACTCACACTTAACTTAACTTGAAAAATTTCAGATTTTGCTATTTCCAGTTTAATTCTTTTTGGAACTCAAGGTGCTAAATCTATTGAAGTGGCCTTAATACTTGATAACTTTTTAATTGTTTGGTGAAATCACTCACTACAATTAATGGCTCAAGTCTTAGTTCAAATTTTTTTTTTTGGGGTGTTACATAGTTTTGGAGATTAGATGTCCTTGATGTGTTGACTTTCAAATTTTGGGTATGACATACAGTAGACTATAATGAATTTGTGTTTCTTACAGTAATGAGATTTAAGATTACGCATTATGATTAGTATTTTGTAAGTTGTACGATGATTATATGTTGGGGTTTGGCTTACTTGGTTTGCTCACCTAGGAGATCAAGTGTGGGTGTCATTCACGACTCGTTTTGGG
Organism: Solanum chilense; assembly: GCA_032847665.1. Classification (NCBI taxonomy): domain Eukaryota; kingdom Viridiplantae; phylum Streptophyta; class Magnoliopsida; order Solanales; family Solanaceae; genus Solanum; species Solanum chilense. Next base: position 68,657,142 of record CM064963.1, on the reverse strand, counting down.
TCGTGACAGTATTTAAACGTTTATTGCACGAAAATTGATCTAACAACAATATTTTAGTGCACCCAAGGGTATGTCCTAGTGATCAATGAAGTGGTTGAGAAATAAAATCTCAAGCTTAAATCTCAGTGAAAACAAAGTCTCTAGGTGAATCTTCCTATTTGTCCTAATTTTGTTAGACAGAGTTATCTGGTGCCTATTGTTGGTGTGAGGACATATATCTTGTGGAATTAATCAAGGTGCGTGAAAACTTCTCACGATCCAACACACACGCATACCTTTTTCTTCTCAAGGTTTCCTATTATTCATTAGTTAAAATGTTGACTTCTAATCTTTCTTATTTATTTCATCCAAATAGATTATCATTTTCATATAATTAGCGCCTGTTTGACATTACTGCTTAGAACACTTGTATTTTCTTTAAAAAAAAGTTTTTTAGGAAAATAGCAATTTGTGTTTGCTTAATAATTTAAAAAGTATTATTGATAAGCAAATCTTCTTGTGCTAAGTATTTGTAATAGTCAAATTATGTAAAAGACAAATATCAATGCAAATTTTAATACTAAAATTATTTTATAGAGAGAAATTATTTTAAATATTTATTATTTAAAATTTTAGTTAATTTTTTGTTTTTCATAAATTAATGTGTAGACATTAAAATTTTCAAACAATATTATACATAGATGAAAAAAATGAACATAATAATTTAATTATACTTGAAAATACCAAAAGAAATATTTTTTAGAAATCATTCCACAAATTAAGTCAATACATATGAATATTAACCACAAATTAAATAAATAAATAAATAAAAGGGTAATATTGGTATATATGTATATATAGAAAAGATAGTTTGGTCTAGAAATAATAATATTGTGATCTACTTTTGCTTTTTTTAAGATGCAAATTTTTTTAGTTTATTCCCAACACTAAAAATGTTTGCTTTTATTTTTTTGAATCAATTTTACTGATTGATCAATACTTTGATTTTTTCAAAAAAATAATATTTTCTCAAAATAAGTTTAGCCTCTCAAAAATGCAAAAATAAAATAAGATTTTGTTTGGAATTGCTATAGGGAGGACAAAGCACTTATTTTGAGAAAAAAGAATATTTTTTTAAAAAAAAGTTCAAAATGTTTGGCCAATAAGAAAAACAACTCTTAATTGGCACCAAAAATAATGTTTCTATTCATGGGAATAAACAAAAAAATTTAACTTCCTAAAAAAATAAATGTAGAAATAGAAAATAATTTTTTTCAAGGCAAAACTATCACTGTCGTATATGTATATTTATTAATATATTTCTTATATTCTATTATTTTGTGGTGAATTTTCATATGTAGTGATTTAAAAATTTGAATGCTTTATAAATTTGTTTTGTTTGATATTATATTTAAATCATAATGTTAATATTATATTAATATTTAATTCATTTTTATCTTATATATGTACGATATTGATTGAAAATTTGTATATGTATACTTTAACTTCAAAAAAATATTTTTTTTATAAAATTATATTAAAAATAATTTTTCTATAAAATACTTTCTATATTAAAAGCGCATTGGTACTCGTCTTTTTTGTAATTTGACTCTCAAAAATACTTTAAAAAATATTTGTCAAATATAATATTCTTATCAAAAATACATTTTAAATGAATTAGTCAAATAAAAATTATTATTTTTTAAAAAATCACTTTTGTGAAATGTTATTCTTTTTGTTAAAACATTAAAAAATAAATCATTTTAACTACAATATTAAATTTGCTCTTAACATCTTTAATGGTCATGCAGAAATACCTTGGGTCTTATGAGTGCTCTAATAAGACGACCTAAGTATTTCATAAAAGGTGACCACACCTTTACACTCACGTAGGTGATTCCATCAAGTCTATCTCAAATAGACCACCTTTAGGCTTTAGAATCATTAAGAGTAAAATAAGCTCAACCTTATAAAATACTACGCTATAGAAATATAAAAAGTGGTGTATATTGAGGTCTAACATGTCCACCACATTACCTCAATCAATGGACTTAAGCCCCAATTCTCTTGACGTTTCAAGAATTATTTTCCTTATCAAGCCCTTGGTTATAAGATCCGCCAGATTTCTTTCGGACCTTATATATCCCAAGGAAATAACATTCAGTATCAACAACTATTTAGCTGCACCAGCCACCATGTCTGATGCTGATATGTCTCTTTTTTCATTCTACGCACTACAATAAGCAATCCTATGTGGCACCTCTCTATGACCAACATTCTATTTTTCTCTTATCTCATCTTTTTAAAGCATTTCTTCTTTTATAACGGAACAAATATGTTAAATATATTAGTGACATCTACGTTCTTTTTGATACTTATAACTAAGCACATAAATATTAAAAATTCAAAAAGCGAAATAAAATAGATATTGGTAACTTATATGAGAGAATGTCAAGAGTTTTCTCTAATATTTAAAATAAGGTAAATAATCATAAATGGTTTCAAAAAACATGGTAAAAGTTAATCACCAACTAATATTGACATGTTCATTGTAAAGGGAATAACAAAATTATGAACTTTCGAGATTTTATTTATTTATAATTACACTAGTCTCTAGTAAAATTGTCATAATGATTTACTTTAAATATTAAAGGGAAAAGGATCAAGAATACCCTGATCCTTTGAAAAAGGTTTAAAGTTACCCTCTATCTACCCTTTGGTGTTAAAATACCCTCCGCTTTTACTTTCGATTCAAAAATACTCATCCATCCACCTTTTGGTCCAAAAACTCCCAAACCCAAATTCAATTGAATTACATTCTTTTACTAATTAGTTATTTTGAAAGATAATGTTTTATTCATTCAAATTCTTCATATTAGCTCATCTCCAAATATTAAAAACTTATTAAGTCTAATTATATTCAAAATTATTTAAAAAATCTTACATTATCAAATATTTTAGAAAAAAGAGAGTAAAAAAAACTACAAAATTTGACCCAAAAAAATCCCATTATCTCTTGTTTACCGTTGTCACTGACCCAAAATAATAATAATAAAATAATAATAATAATAATAATAATAATTAAAAAAAAGAAAAGAAAGAAAAAGCCTCCATTTTCCCTATTTACATTCAGTCATCCAAAATAACGACACCCATCACGAAATTTTGAAAAAAAAAATCTTTTTTGTTTCTTAGTTACGGTTACTAATCATATCTAAAATCGTAATATTAGCTACATATATAACTAGCCAAATTTTATAATTAGCCAAATTTTATCTTGTTCCTTTATTCCCTTTTACTAAAAATATTGACAACATAACAAATTTATTTTTGCATTTTAAATATAGTTAGACTTAAATAATTTGAATATATTGTGATGAACTAATATTAAAAATTTGAAGAAATTAAATATTATCATTAAAACAAATAAGAGAATTAGCTAACTTGTAAAAGCAATCAATTGATTTGGGTTGAGGGTGTTTTTGGACCAAAAGGTGGATGGAGGAGTATTTTTAAATCAAAAGCAAAAGTGGAGGGTATTTTAGACCAAAAGGTGGATAAAGGGTATTTTTGAACATTTCCTAATCGGTCAGGGATATTCTTAACCCTTTTCCGAACATTAAATAATACAAAATAGGTGACATTTGAAAGAAAACTCATTGAACTACAATTTTCATATGTTATGGATCACCTAATTCATTACGTATTAAAAAATATGGTAGTATACAATGTTTGTTTTCTTAGAGAGGCACACATTGATCATATGTAGTTTTTTTATAAAACTTTTTGTGGGTGTTTTTGATGATTTGATAAATTATGTGTGTTAGTTTGAATGGATAATTATAGGTATTAATAAGTTCAAATAAGGCATTGATCGTGAAATAGAGTTTTTCTATATCCGAATTAACACCTAAAGCCAAAATTATGAACGTCCTAAATTCAACTTATTTAAAAATTACACTTGCCTCTAGTAATATGGTCATAATGATTAACTTTAAACATTAAATGATACAAAATTTGTGGCATTCAAAATAAAACTCACTGACCTACAATTTTCATGTGTCATGGATATGGTAGTATACATTGTCTGCCTTCTAGAGAAGCACACATTGATTGCATGTAGCTTTTTTACCAAAATATTTTGAGAATGTTTGTGATGCTTTAATAAATAACATGTGTTAGTCCGAATGGATAATTATAGGTATTAATAAGTTCAATGACGTATGAACCCTGAAATAAAGTTTTTCTATACCCGAAATTAACACCTAAAGCCAAAATTATAAACGTTTGAAATTTCACTTACTTACAATTATACTTGTCTCTAGTAAAATGGTCATAAAGATTCACTTTAAACATCAAATGATACAATATTGGTGGCATTCGAAATAAAATTCCTTGAACTAAATTTTAATATGTCATGGCTCACCTAATTTATTATGTACTAAAAGAAATGGTAGTATACATTGTTTGCCTACTCGAAAGGAACACATTGATTGCATGTAGGCTTTTTTCAAAATTTTTTGTGCATGTTTGCAATGATTTAATAAATTATGTGTTAGTTCGGATGGGTAATTCTAGGTATTAATATGTTCCAATGAGGCATGGACCGTGAAATAGTGTTTCTATACTCGAAATTAACATCTATAGACAAAATTTTGAACGTTCGAAATTTCACTTATTTACACACCGGTCTCTAGTAAAATGGTCATAATAATTTACTTTAAACATTAAATGATACTAAATTGGTGGAATTTGAAAGAAAACTCCTTGACCTAAAATTTTAATATGTCATGGCTCACCTAATTCATTACGTACTAAATAATATGGTAGTATACATTGTTTGCCTTCTAGAGAGGCACACATTGTTTTTATGTAGTGTTTTGACCAAATTTTTTTGTGGGTGTTTGTGATGATTTAATAAATAATGTATGTTAGTTTGAATGGATAATTACAGATATTGATAAGTTCAAATGAGGTATGAACCGTAAAATAGAGTTTTTCTATACCCGAAATTAACACTTAAAGCTAAAATTATTAATGTTCAAAATTTTACTTATTTACAATTACACTTATCTCTAGTAAAATGATCATATGATTTACTTTAAATGTGAAATGATACAATATTGGTGAAATTCGAAAGAAAACTCACTGACCTATAATATTCATATGTCATGGATTTGGTATTACAAATTATTTGCCTTCTACAGAGGCACACATTCATTGCATCTAGTGTTTTGACCAAAAATTTTTGTATGTTTGGGATGATTTAATAAATTATGTTTGTTAATTCGAATGGATAATTATAGGTATTATAAGTTCAAATGAGATATAGACCGTGAAATATAATTTTTCTATACCCGAAATTATCATATAAATGCAAAATTATGAACGTTTGAAATTTCACTTATTTACAAATACATCAGTTTGTAGTAAAATTGTCATAATGATTAACTTTAATTATTAAATGATGCAAAATTGATGGAATTTGAAATTAAACTCATTGGCATATGAATTTCATATATCATGGATTGCCTAATTCATTATGTACTAAAAGAACTGTTAGTATACATTGTTTGTCTTCTAAAGAGGCACACATTGATTGCATGTAGTTTTTGGACCTAAATTTTTTGTGAGTGTTTGTGATGATTTAATAAATTATAGATGTTAGTTTAAATGAATAATTCTAGGTATTAATAAGTTTAAATGAGGCATGGACCGTGAAATAAAGTTCAAATGAGGTATGGACCGTGAAATAAAATTTTTCTATACCCGAAATCTACATCTAAAGTCAAAATTATAATCGTTCAAAATTTTACTTATTTACATTACACTAGTCTCTAGTAAAATGGTCATATAATTTACTTTAAACATTAAATGATACAAAATTAGCGAAATTTTTAATAAAGTTCCTTGGCTTACACAAATCATATGTAATTGCTCACCTAATTCATTACGTACTGAAAAATAGTAGCATAAATTGATTGCCTTATGGAGAAACACACATTGATTGCATTTAGTTTTTAACCACAATTTTTGGTGGATGTTTGTGATGATTTAATAAATAATGTGTGTTAGTATAAATGAATAATTATAGGTATTAATAAGTTCTAATGAGTTATGGACCATGAAATAGAGTTTTTCTATACCCGAAATTAACATATAAAGCCAAAATTATGAACGGTCAAAATTTCGCTTATTTACAATTATACTAGTCTCTAGTAAAATGGTACTTTGAACATTAAATGATACAAAATTGGTGACATTTGAAAGAAAACTCCTTGACCTACAATTTTTATACGTCATGCAGTGGCGGAGCTAGTATTTGTCTAAGGGGTGTCAAAATATAAAGAAATAAAATCGTGTAGAAGGCAAGGAGTGTGAGTATGTAATATCGATATACACAAAAAATATTTTAATTCTAGTAACACAACGTAATTTTCCATGAAGGGGTGTTGGTCGGCACCCCTTCACTATATGTGGCTCCGCCACTGATGTCATAGCTCACCTAATTCATTACATACTGAAAATTATGGTAGTATAAATTGTTTGCCTTCTACAGAGGCACAAATTCATTACATGTAGTTTTTGGACCAAATTTATTTGTGAGTGTTTGTGATGATTTAATAATTTATGTTGTAACGACTCATTTGATCGTTTTGAGTTCTAAAACGTTTTACTTCACAAATACTTTCGATAGATTCTAAATAGGTATTTCAACTGTTCGTAACTAGAAGGAAAAATGCACAAATACCCCCTCAACCTATGCCCAAAATTCCATAGACACACTTATACTATACTAAGGTCCTATTACCCCCTGAACTTATTTTATAAATAATTTCTACCTCTTTTCGGCCTACGTGGCACTAGCTTTAAAAAATCAACCAATTTTGTGCCCACAAGATAGTGCAACGTAGGACAAAAAGGGGTAAAAATTTATTAATAAAATAAGTTCAGGGGGTAATAGGACTTTAGTATAGTATAAGGGTGTCTCTGAGATTTCGGGCATAGGTGGAGGGGCTACTTGTGCATTATCCCTAACTAGAATTATAAAATTAGTAGGGTAGTTTACTAATTTATATAGTTTGTGGTTAAAGAAAATAACATTAAAATTAATAGTTACTAAACTAGCTTAAGGACCATTGAGTCTATTTTTGTCATTCTTAAGGTTTGTCTATAATAGCTACTAATCTAGCATTTCAACAATATTGTTCGAGAATATGTATGATTGGGTGTATAAATCAATGGTGGTTACTTGATCAGTTCCATCTTTGCATCAAATGAATTAATTATCATGGATGATTATTTGATGTTTAAGGATCATATTTTTATAGCTTAAGCTCGAGGAAATATTTTGTTGTGAGGATGCAATCTTGATAAGATCTATGATGTTTTATGCATTATGAGTGTGTGGTGGTTGGTTCATGTCCACTCCTAGTTGTAGCCAATATTTATTTAGGATTGTATAATGGTTATGTTAGGAGATATTTGCCTTCAGGGTTGTGTTATAGTCTAGTTGGAAAATTTGTCAGTTGAAGAGTCTACATGTGAATAATTTTATTGTTATTTGAGCTTACATACAAAAATAATTATCATTAGCGTATTGAGATGACCCTATTTGAGGCATTGTATGGGAAGAGGTGAAGATCTCCAGTTGGTTGATTTGATACTTTTGAGATGAAACATTGGGTACAAATATTTTGTAGTAATCGTTGAGATAACTATACTTTTCTTACCATCACATTCTTTTGATCATTCGAGGACGAACGATGGATAAATTGGTATATATTGTAATGACCCATTTGGTATTTTTGAGTTCTTACACTTTGTACTTCAGAAAATACTTTCGATAGATTCTAAATAGGTTGTTGAACTATTTGTAACTACCATTATAAAATAATCGGGTAGTTTTAATAATTTATCTAGTTGGTGATTAATGAAAATAACGTTAAAATTAATAGTTACTAATCTAGTTTAAGAACCATTGAGTCTACTTTTGTCAATTTTAAGGTTTGTCTATAATAGCTACTAATCTAGCATTTGAACAATATTGTTCGAGAATATGAATGCTTGGGTGTATAATTCTATGGTGTTTACTTGATCATTTCTATCTTTGCATCAAATGAGTTAATTCTGTTGGATGATTATTTGAAGTTTAAAGATCATATTTATAGCTTAAGTTCAAGGAAATATTTTGTTGTGAGGATGTAATCTTGATAAGATCTATGACGATCTATGCATTATGTGTTTGTGGTGGTTGGTTCATGTTCACTCCTAGTTGTAGCATATTGATTTAGGATTGTATCATGGTTATGTTAGGAGATATTTGCCTTCACGGTTGTGTTAAGGTCTAGTTGGAGAATCGGTCAGTTGAAGAGTCTACTTGTGAATAATTTTGTTGTTATTTGAGCTTGCATACAACAATAATTATCATTAGCGTATTGAGATGACCCTATTTGAGGCATTGTATGGGAGGAGGTGAAGATCTCCAGTTGGTTGACTTAATATTTTTGAGATGAGACATTGGGTACAAATATTTTGGAGTAATCGTTGAGACAACTATCATTTTCGTACCCTCACCTACTTTTGATCATTCAGGGCAAATGATGGGTAAATTGATATCTATTATAACGACTCACTTGGTCGTTTTGAGTTCTAAAATTTTTTATTTCATAAAATACTTTCGATAGATTCTAAATAGGTATTTGAACTATTTGCAACAACAATTATAAAATTAATAGGATAGTTTTAATAATTTATATAGTTTATGGTTAAAGATCAAGTTAGATTAAAGGGAGGTTATTATTATTTCTATCCCGAATAAATCATGTGCGGCGGAACTATTGTACGAGAAACTCAACATTGACGTCGGAAGAATCTGATAAAAACTTTTCAAGGTAAAGCTTAATCAAGCTTCAATATTGCTTTTACATATAAACGGTTGGGGGAGGGGAGGGGATTTATATTATTTTAATATGTTGGTTAGAATTATGGTTATTATAATGTTATTTATTAGAAAAAGGAAGAGATGAATTGTAATTACTCTCTGCATCCATGTGTTTGTTTATTTAAAAGTTTAAGTCATACTAGTAACAAAGTTAATATTACATTTTTGTGGAATTAAATACTATTTAATGTGCTTTGTGATTAGAAGATTGTGACTAACCATTAATGACCAACAACTAAGATGTTGGCTGAAATTATTAATCACATTAGATTTCCAAAAATTATAATTTGGATATAGTTTTAGTAAATGCTAGCGTGCCACTAATTTCAGTAACTCAGTGTCTTGCATATAATTTTTTTTAAAATATTATTTTATTATCATACACTAAAATAAGTTTTAGTGTATTGAGATAGGTACTTATATTTCAAGTGTAACGAATTGTTTAAATTCCATTAAAGATATGTTAATTGAAGAAAGTAAGACTTATCCTTAGGTTTCAACTTTAGGAATTTTATAATAGAAGTAGGTGAGTTTATGAGCTTAGGCTATATATAGAATAATATGAGTGTTAATAGAATCGTGAACTTACAAACTACGCATATATACTTGATAGATGGGAAAGGATCGGATACATTGAGGAAACGAAAAGTATTGGAGAAGTGGCTTGCTTGACTTCGTGTCATTGGTGAAGGTAGATTATGGTTTATTCTATTTGATGGATAAACTCTTAATAGCAATTGATAAGCATTGAATGATATGTGAAGTTCTCTATGTACTTGATTATGTAATTGTGTATCTTGAATGTATGGTTTGTGATTGGTCTAAAATCTTGAGACAGTGAAATTTATGATCTTGAACCCTTCTCTATCAAAATGATGCCTTGAATAAAGAAGGATTGATGAAATATAGTTAATGAATTCAAAGTAGTGATAACAATTAATAAATTAATGATATAATTGAATCATAGTGTCACGTTCCAACACGGCATTCTTGGATCGGAGTGTCACGTTCCGACATGGTATTCTTAGATCGGAGTGTCACGTTCTGACACGGTATTCTTGGATCGAAGTGTCATGTTTTGACACGTTATTATTGGATCGGAGTGTCACGTTCCGAAATGCTAGCATTAAAAGAAAAAGTTATTGAATTAACTTAACATACTCAATCTCAAAGAACCCATTTCCCAAATGAGCGTGGTGTGGAAGCATGAGTCCTATATGTGTAGTGGATATTGTGAGTGATTGTGTATTGACTTCCGTTGTCACTTGTTCATGTTGTTTGTTACTTGCTACCGGTTAAGTGTCATAGTTGATTTTATTGTATTATTCATTTTATATTGTTTTCTATTTTGGGTTGGCCGATCATACCTACTCAGTACATATTGCCTCATACTGAGCACTTCTTGTGTTTCCTTTGTTTACTTTTATGGAGTGTAGTGAGTGTACTAGCGATTTTGACTCGCCTTCATCTCTAGCAAGTCTCAAGCATATCAGGTTCCAGATTGAGCGACTCATTCAAGCACGTGTTGGATCTCTCGGTCATGACGTGATGTCCTTAGTTTTTAGACATAACCTATTTTATTTAATTATTTTGATGTCTTTAATACTCTTAGACTTAGTATTTGAAAATTACATCTACTTAATACGATGACTTTCAGTTTTCGGGAATGACATATAGTACATTATAAGGGATTTGTGTTTATTATATTAATGAGATTTAAACTTTCACATTATGGTTAGTAATTTGTAAAGTGAATGATTACTATATGTTGGGGTTGAATACATTGGTTCGCCCATCCAAAAGTTAAGTGTGGGTGCCACTCACGACTTTATTTGGGTCGTGACATATGTGTGTTAGTTCGAATGGATAATTCTAGGTATTAATTAGTTCAAATAAGGTATGGAATGTGAAATATAATTTTTCTATACCCGAAATCTCTATCTAAAGCCAAAATTATGAACGTTCAAAATTTACTTATTTACAATTACACTAGTCTCTAGTAAAATGATCATAACGATTAACTTTAAACATTAAATGATACAAACTGGAGACATTTGAAAGAAAACTCAATGACCTGCAATTTTTACATGTCATGGCTCACCTAATTCATTACTTACTGAAAGATATGGTAGTATACATTGTTTGCATTCTAGAGAGGCACCCATTGATTGATTTCGTTTTTTGACCAAAAGTTATTGTGGATGTTTAAGATGATTTAATAAATTATGCGTGTTAGTTCAAATGGATAATTCTAGGTATTAATAAGTTCACATGAGGTATGAATTGTGAAATAAAGTTTTTCTATACGTGAAATTAACATCTAAAGCCAAAATTATGAATGTTCGAAATTTCACTTATTTATAATAACACCAGTGTCTAGTCAAATGATCATAACAATTCATTCTAAACATTAAATGATATGAAATTGATGGAATTTGAAAGAAAACTCATTGATCTATACTTTTCATACGTGATGTCTCACCTAATTAATTACATACTAAAATGTATAGTAGTATAAATTGTTTGCCTTTTAGAGAGGCACACATTAATTGTCTGTAGTTTTTTAACAAATATTTTTTGTAGGTGTTTGTGATAATTTAATTAATTATATGTGTTAGTCTGTATAGATAATTATAGATTTTAATAAGTTCAAATGAGGTATGGACCGTGAAAAATATTTTTATATACTTGAAAATAACATATAAAGATAGAAATTTCACTTAATTATAATTACATTAGTCTCTACTAATATGGTCATAATTATTTACTTTAAACATTAAATGATACAAAATTGGTGGCATTTGAAAGAGAACTCATTGACCTACAATTTTTATATGTCATGGCTCACCTAATTCATTACGTACTAAAAAAATATTGTATTCTACATTGTTTGCCTTCTAGAGAGGCACACATTGATTGCATGAAGTTTTTTGACAAAAAATTATTGTGTTGGTGTTGAATTAATAAATTATGTATGTTAGCTCAAATGAATTATTATAGGTATTGGTATGTTAAAATGAGGTATGAACCGTGAAATAGAATTTTCCTATATCCGAAATTAACATCAAAAGTAAAAATTATGAATGATCGAAATTTAATTTATTTACAGTTACACTACACCCTAGTAAAATGGTCATAATTATTTTTCTTAAGTTGCCATTTTAAAGAAAACTCATTGACCTACAATTTTCATATTTCATGGCTAACCTAAATCATTACGTATTGAAATATGTTGTTGTGTACATTGTTTGCCTTCGAAAGAGGCACACATTGATTGTATATAGTTTTTTGAATAAATTTTTTTGGGTGTTTGTGATGATTTAATAAATTATGTGTTAGTTCGAATTGATAAGTATAGGTATTAATAAGTTCTAATGAGGTATGGACCGTAAATAGAGTTTTTCTAAACCCGAAATTAACATCGAAAGCTAAAATTTTGAACATTCAAAATTTCACTTTTGTACAATTACACTTGTCTCTAGTGAAATTGTCATAATTATTTACTTTAAACATTAAATGATACAAAATTGGTGGCATTTAAAAGAACACTCATTGATCTACAATTTTATATGTCATGACACACCTAATTCATTACAGACTAAAAGATATGGTAATATACATTGTTTTCCTTCTAGAGAGGCACACATTGATTATTGACGATAATTTTTTGTGGGTGTTCATGATGATTGAATAAATTATGTGTGTTAGTTCAAATAGAAAATTATAAATATTAAGAAGTTCAAATGAGGTATTGCCCGTGAAATATAGTTTTTCTATATCAAAAAATTAATATCTAAAACTGAAATTATAAACGTTCCAAATTTCACATATTTATAATTATACTAATATCTAGTAAAATAGTCACAGTGATTTACTTTAACCATGAAATGATACAAATTTTGTGGCATTAATAAAACTTATTTACCTACAATTTTTTTATGTTATGTCTCACCTTATTTATTAGGTACTAAAAATATGGTAGTATACATTGTTTGCCTTCTACAGATGCAAACGTTGATTGTATGTAGTTTTTTGATCAAATTTTTTTATGGGCGTTTGTGATGATTTAATAAATTATGTGTATTAGTTTGAATTGATAATTATAGGTATTAATAAGTTCAAATGAAGTATGAACTGTGAAATAAAGTTTATCTATACGAGAAATTGACATCAAATGCCAACATTATGAACACTCGAAATTTAACTTATTTACAATTACTCTAGTCTCTGATAAAACTGTCATATTGATTTTCTTTAAAGATTAAATTATATAAAATTAGTGGCATTTGAAAGAAAACTCATTGACCTACAATTTTCATATGTCATCGCTCACCTAATTCATTACGTACTATATGATATGGTAGTATACATTGTTTACCTTCTAGATAGGCAAATATTAATTGCATGTTATTTTTTGACCAAAATGTTTTGTGGGTGTTTGTGATGATTTAATAAATTGTTAGTTCGAATAGATAATTATAAGTATTGATGAGCTTAAATGAGGTATGGACCGTGAAATAGAGTTTTTCTACACCCGAAATTAAAATTTAATGTCAAAATTATGAACGTTCGAAATATCATTTATTTACATTGCTACTATTTATGTAGAGTAGACTTAATTAAGCATGTGGACACCCATTCGAGTACGATTATTATTTGGGCAGGTGGAGATCGTTCGTGCGAGAAATATATTATGATTATAAGTTGGACAAATGGATATCATCCATGCTGGGGATTGTTCAATTTTATGATAATGCATTGAGATCGTTCGTGTCTATATATAGACCTCGCGAGTCCCTCATGGATAATGAACTCTCGCTGTATTTCTTAGGAGTATCAAGTATATACAATTGAGAGAGTACTTGGTATTCTGAGGCATATCATTTCACGGTGTCATATTGCATCGCTTTCCATGACATCCTTCATTCTTGATGATCTTGTGTTTTATTGGTGGTTGAAAACTACTTGATAATTGATAATCGTTATTTTCTGAACTTGATCTTTTGGGTTGCTGATATTGTGAGTGCCTTTTGTGAAAGTTGTGATTGATGAATATTGAGTTGTTGTTGAGGATATGTAATTTGTTAAAGTGATCGTTCTTGAGTGAGGTGCTACGTAAACTGTGAAATGTTAGGTTGGGCTGATTTTATGCAGGTTGTAGTTGTGGAGGTTCGGTTGGTGTTTAAGGAGTATCCATATTTTCCCCTTAGCTTGTGTTTACAAGTTCCTTGCTAAGTACCGTGTGTTTTGCTCTCCCCTTGCTTCTACATTTTTGTAGGTTACTAGCCCTGACCTTTGTGTTAATTTCTCTTCTCCTCGTATAAGGATTTTTATGGAGGTTTATGAGATAACTGCTTGTAATTTCAGCATACCTTCTTACTCCTATTTATGATCTTGTTCTACTCTAGCAACAAAGTCATATTAGACTTGTATTTTTCTTTTGATTCAGTTGTAATACTTTAGATGTTTGTACACGTGACAACCAGATTTTGGGGGTTTAATTAAGTTAACCTTTTTTTTTCCGCAGTATTTTATAATATTAGATTTTTATTCACGTTTTATTTTTGCATTCATTGTATTAGTTGGGTTTTATGCTGACTTGTCTTGAAGGGCCCTCAGGTAGTACAAACAAGAGAGTTGTTGGTTTTGGTGGATTGCTTCTTATTATTACATTTCATATTTTAGTCAACAAAATTTTGAAAAACATTTTTTTGGACAACATAAAAGAAAACCAAAATATGATATCCAAAGTGGAGGGCATGTATAGAAAAATTAGAAAATGTAATTAAGGGATAAAAAATTAATAAACAAAGATAGACTTTTATAGTTGATGTGAGATGTTTTTACGAGAAAAACTCGAAAATATAATAAATAACATTCATATATATTAGTTTACATAGATTTAATTAGAAGTCAAAAATAAATCAAATCTATCAAACTTAAAAATCCTACAAAAACATAATCTTAGAAAGCAAATCATTATCATAAAAAATATAAATAATTAAGTGTTATAGTTCAAATTCATCGAATTGTTAAGATTCCAAATCTATCAATCTTTAAAAACCTACCAAATCATAATATTAGCAAGAAAATCATTATCATTAAAAGTATGTAAAAAATATTGTTCCTCCCTTTAGTCTACATTCAATAATTTTTTGACAGTTCAAATCTATCACTCTTAAAAATCTATTAGACTCATATTCTTAATTAGAAAGAAAATTAACATCATAAAATATATAAATATATTATTAGTCTCTCTAGTCAACATTCAGTAAATTGTTGAGATTTCAAGTCTCACTCTTAAAATTTATTAGAATCATATCCCCAATAAGCAAGAATATCAGTATCATAAAATATGTAGTTAGATATTCATCACTCTAGCCAACATTCAGTATATTGTTGAGATTTCAAATAGACGACTCTTAAAAATCTATTAGTATTCTTAATTAGCAAGAAAAACAGTATCATAAAATATGTAGATAGAGTATTAGTCCCTCTAGTAAATATTCAGTAAATTATTGAGATTTCAAATCTATCACTCTTAATAAAAAATCTATTATGATCATATTCTTAGTTAGCAAAAAAATCAATATCATAAAACATGTAAATAGATTATTAATCCCTCTTGTCAACATTCACTAAATTGTTGAGATTTCTTTCATAATCCAAAATAAGTGAATATGCCAAAGTTTAAGAGAATTTTGAGACCTTTTTGCATAGTTACCCTTCCTTCTGATGAGGTTCTTAGCTACTTATCATTTTCTAGAACAATAACTTGATAATAATAAAAAGGATAATAGTGAAAATTAGTCTTTAGTTTATACTATTAAATGTTTTTTTAAAGGGTGTGTTATTATCCGTAACAATTCATGCATATTATTAATTCAACTTTTGTCCGGTCAACCTTTAAATACCTGAAAGTGATTTTCTCATATCTATATACATAAATATGTTAACAATTCAATTCTGTACTTCATACTCTATAATATTAATCTTGATAGTTTAAATTATTTTTACGTAATTTTTAATAGTAATATGACTATTTCATTGGTTTGTCTCGATTGAATTACATAATATTTGACTTTTTAGGAAAAACGTTGTATGTAATAGACCTTCTATGTAACTGTACGTAAACATAGTGTGATATATTTCTTAAACATAATGAAAGTGCATCAAATTAAATTTATACCTAATTAATTTGCAACAAGTTTTAAATTTTTTTAGCCAAATATTTTACGAGCAAGCAATAGATAAACTTATAAGAACAAGAGATTGTAACACTGTTTTTATAATATAAAATAATGATTGTGGTCATAAACCAAATAATCCTTATCATGACACAAATGCAATCCCACAGCCCATAGCTTTAAGTGCTTATTAAACTGAGTAGCACTTCACCATTGACAAATCTATATTTAGCAATCACTAAATAAATTCATGTAACCTGTACAATAAACAAATCATTCTAAAATTTCTAACACTATAGTCTTTAAATTAGCTATAACATAATAATGCCCGCTTTCTTAATAGAAGTGTAATGACCCATACGGTTATGTAATGTATTTTGACATCTATCCCCTATAAAAATCTTCTTGCAACTTTATACTGTTATTTTTGACTTGCAGGTATGGATGTCGTGATCCGTACGGTGATGTATATACGTTTCGAGGAAGAAATCTAATTTTAGGACTTAAAAATTACAAGTTCGATGAAGGTCAATATTTTAGATTAGCGAACTTGAAGTTGAGTTTTTACCTTTCCATTAGGACTGAAGGTTTATTTATGAATTAATTAGTAGCAATCCCAAGCTAAGCAACAACTATTAAATATTTATTTATCTTACTTTACAATCTTTCAAATAAATAAACAAACTGGCATATACATAATTTAAGGAAAAAAAATAAATGAATATCGCTCTATCGAAACTAACATAAAGAAGATGAAACAAATTTGCCAGAAATGCAAATAAAAACCGTCAAAAATTTAATATCTAGCACAATCTATACTATTTTCTATTATTTAAAACCTCATAATTAGTAGAAAACCACTTTAAGACATGTTGATTGCCCAAAAATTGAATAAACAATAGTAATAATTTAGTTGCCTATTTTATGATATTAATTTTGGTAGAATTAGTCTCACAAAATATAAAAATCTTTCATTTGTTCCTAAATTTTGCACCCCTTACATTCTCTATTTCGTTCTATACATGTACTCCACTTTATAGATCACATATTAGCCATTTTTATGTTGTCTAAAAAAATAATTAAATGTATAACCTATTTTAAAATGGGTATTTTTGCCAATCTTGTTAAACCCACAATTTCTCTGTCTCATTTTATGTGGAGGTATTGACATTTTGGGAATCAAGTTAATACTCCAGGTTCTCGAAGAGAAACGAAAAGTTATTTGAAGATCATGTAGACATATTCAATTTAGTTTATGTTTGCGTATGTGATATGTGTAGTAAAATTTGTTCAATTATCAATGTATATTATATTTTTTTGGAGTAAATAATATATACTACTTACTCATCTAATAAGCATCAGATTTTAGGTAAAAGAACAACTTAGATATTATCAATGGGATTGTGAGATTAAACTGTTGACGGTAGCAACAAATTCAAGAGAAAATTTGGTGATATGTGTGTGTGTGTGTCTATATATATATATATATATATATATATATATATATATATATATATATATATATATATATATATATATATACACACACACACACACTTATTTACACATTAACTCAACAATAAATCTATACATCATACTTTTTAGCGCAACTTTTACTATAGAAAATACAAAATTCATAATTATATTTTAGAGCTATCGTTTGCATAGTTGCGCTCCATAACAAACATGCTATGACTATTTTAGCTATACATGTATACAAAATGTAACACCCAAAAAAAAAATTCGAAGTAAGACTTGATTCGTTAATCGTAGTGAGTGATATTTTACCAAGGAATTTAAAATTTCATAAGTATTAAGTCCCAAAAAGAATTAAATTGAAAATAGCAAAATCTTAAATTTTGCAAGTTAAGGTAAGTATGAGTTCTGGATCAACTTCAAACAGCCATAACTCCTAGCACAAGATGATTTAGGTATGCTAAGAGATACCATAGGAAATGTCTTTGACTTATCTTTCCAAAGCCACCGAGTTTTCTAAGTTTCGGGTTCGGATGAGTGAGATATGACCTTTTGAAGTTAGGCTGTCCAGTTAAGGAAAGTTAGCTGAAAATAGTGAGGGGTATTTTAGTCCTTTTCTTACCCAATCAAAATTTAATTCATTTTTAGTAATATTTAGGGGTCAAATCCTTTTAGGTTCAGTTTTATAATACTAATATACACCTATGTTTTAGTTGAGAGTTCAAGAAGAGGCAAGAAGAAAAAAGAGGAGAAAATAAGAAATGATGAAGGCGTTCATCGACATTCTTGAGTTTAGTAGCGGATTTTCGCCATGGGTTTAATCCCTAGAGGTATGTAATCTTCCATAGAGTTGGTTTAGTTCACCCACACGCCAATCATGTTATTTTTTCAGCGAAATTTCATTTGTAAAGTTTAAAGATTAGAGTTCTTAATGATTTATTGATAGGTGTTCTTGAGGTTAATTCTAAATCTTGTTGTGTTGAGTTATTAATAAATTCTTGAGATGGAATTGAGTAATTTGAGTGTTATTTTCAGTATATTAGATTGTAATTAAGTTAAGTAGTCGAATCCAAGTGATTGGGGAAGATACTGTTCAATTTTAGGTGAGTTGGAGTGAGAAAAAGATTTTCTTGGTTGGGGCCTTGTGCGGAGCGCCTGCAAGAGCACCCCAAACCCTTATTTGTACTTCAGGGTTTGGTGCTCTGTGCCACCCATAGCCCCAGGGTTGCTTGCCTCATCCAGTTTGCCTCCGATTGCTCCATTTGAGTTCATTTAAAGTGAACCTTCACTCCTTTTTTTGGTTCTAACTAATCTAAGCTACTTCTTATCACCTAAAATCAGTCCTAGCATGATCATAACCTGGAATTCATAATTCAAATTCAAGGTAGAGTCGAGATTTATATTTTTGAGAATTCTTTGAGCATAGTAAGAATGTCCCTTTGAGTCTTTTTGAGGAGTATTCCACAACTTCAAGTAACTTGTTTCAAGACTCAAGTAAGTTAGTATGAGGATGAAGAGAATCTATTCATAAGTCTACCTTGTCATCATTATATCCTCCATTTCATGAACCAAAACTCTTGAATTCATAATTCACATTCAAGAGAGGGTTAAGAGTAGAGTTTAAGAAAGTCTTTAAGTTCAATTGTGAATTATTTCAGATCCATCATTGATTTGAACTATGTTTGAGGAATTAAATAAGAGAATGAGAGATTCATATACATGAGTTTAACCTAGTTACTTATACCTTCGAGTCAAGTCGTCCATTCCTATAACTTCCGCATGAATTCCATAAATTGAGTATGTGGGGAGTAGTATCTCCATGTTCTAAGTCTTTAATATTGAGTTCCTTATTCCTTTTGAGATTATATTCCTAATCATGTGACTATTACATTTTACCCATTAAGTACTTGAGTTAAGTAGTTCATGCCTATAATTACACATGAACCCTCTCAGTCGAGCTTGAGTCGTTGAGTTAAGTGGTTCATGCCCATAATTCTGCATTAACCCTCAGAGTCAAGCATTTTTGAGATGAGTAGTATCGTTGACTCCTTGATTTCTTGGTTTTTGAGTTCAAGTATTGATTTTTACGCATGGTTATTGAAAACCTTGAATTGAGGCGTTCATGTTCATAGTTTGACTTGAACCCTTTTTTAAGAAGTCTTTTTCACAAATTATTTTAATACTCGTTTTAAAGACTTGAGCATTAAGTTGAGAAAGAGTAAATTTGAAGTTCTGTTCTTCAAAGAAGTATATGAGAACTAAGTATTCCCTAAGATATTATAAATTTTTTCACATTTAAGTTAAGAGAAAACTAAGAGTTCGAAAAGAGTTTTGAATAAGAAAAAGGGAACATTGATTCCAAGAAGACTTTTTTAAAGCTAAAAGGATTGAACAAATTATCTCAATCTAGAGGAAAGAGGTTATTTTAAAAGCATGATTTAAAGTATATTTGGTAGTAGTATTGAGCACCGATATGAGGATGAGAGTTCATATTAACTCAACTCGAAATGTAAACCATGTAGTCATCATGGGTATTAATGGGTCATACTTTTTAGAGGATCATGTGAGTTTAGCCAGTGGATCTACAGGGTTGAGGATGTTTTATGCGACACAAATTATAGGAGCGTGGTCGAGAAGGTGTGTCACCACTTAGGCTCATAGTTGCGGTTGTCGGTTAGAGAAACTCCCACAATATTAATTACATGAATACTCAAGGGGTTCTGCTTAGTATGAATGGAGGTATGTGACTTCATTCATGCATTGCACAAGTAGACATTGAGAGGGAGCATGATATGTTTTTATGATATTACTATCTTGAGTTAACATAATGTTTTTAAACAACTTTCATTTATATTGCGCTTGTTTTAAACTTCTTTATATTGAAATGAGTTCAGTTAAGTATTATGAGTTGAGTATTTCGAGTTGAGTATCCTTAGTCGTGTGTCATATCTTTGAGTTCAGTATTTAATCTCTGAGCCGAGTATCTTATTCTTGAGTATTCATTGGGTTTCATGTTTGAGAAGAGGTAAGTATGTTTGCATCTTTTTATTCAAGTATCAAGCTTATTTTATGCTTTAGAATTTCCCTTACAGCTCGTACATTCCACGTACTGAGCCAATTGGATTGCATCTTCTCATGATGCAGACACAGGTATTCAGGATCATCAACAGAAATTTCGTTTAAACATTTGAGATTCGAGTTAGCTATGGTGATCCTCCTTACTTCCTGAGGATTACATTTACTTTTCAGTTTAGTCAGGATGTTGTGGGTTTTTTCCCGACTTATATCTTTATTAGTAAGAGACTTTATAGATAGTCAATATAGTTGAGGAGTATGTATTAATCATTTATTTTATTAAATGTTTTAAATACTAAAGTTTCCTATTCTATGACTAGTTGAATATTTTATTTTATTCAAAGTTGTTCATTTGAGGTTATTGAATCTTATTTTAGTTTTATGCTTTTGCATGCTTAAGTTAATCATCCGCTTGTAGTCAGTAAGGATGAGAGTTTGCTTGGGGATCAACAATGTGTTCGAGTTCCGGCCACGTCCACGGTGTAGACTCGCGTGGTGACACAAAAAACGCTAGGCTATTTCTCTATGCATATATACAAAGGAAGCAATTGTATAATTCGCTGACTCCTCTTCAGTTTTGTATAATATCGCTTATAGGCTATTTGTATAAATTGCTGGCATCCTCTCATTTGTATAAGTCATTGACAATCTCTAAATTCTATTTTATGTGTTGGTATATATATATAAATTTTGAATTTTTATAAAATTGAATCGAAATAAAATGTTTGTATGTAAAATATCGCTCTTTTTTGCTTTATACAAACATAAATTATACATTGTATTTTGTATTATCTGTGTTTGTATATAGCAAGAAAGAGAGAAAGACAAAAGAGAACTGGTAAGGGAATATTTGTATTGTATAATTATAAGTGTATAAACGAAGATATATGTATTTGTATGTGTATATACAATTTTTCTCTTGCTTTATACAAACAGAAACACAATTTATACATTTCCGATTGTATAAAGTGAGAGAGGCGAGCGACAAAGGGAGCGACTGAGAGAGAGAGGGAGAGTGGAGAGTGGAAAGTGGAAAGTGAAGTTTGAGAGAGAGAGAGGCGACTGACAAACAGTTTACTACAGCGCACAATTAAATCAATTTGTGGTTATAGAATTTAATTTGAATTATTAGTTTGCCACTATATACAACTTTTTCCAATTTTTTTTGTGCTAAGGATAGCAAGAAACAACTCTTAAGTATAAAAAAAGATGTGAAAGAAAGTCAACAAAAGAAGAGCCTGTGAATAGGTTATGCTCTGTAATATGTTAAAAACTCTGTGTAAGAATCAACAAAAGCAACAAATTTCTTGTTCACATAAAAAATATGTTGCTTTCTTACGCAGAGTTTTTTGCATATTAGAGAATGTAATCTCCTCAAAACACTCATCTTTTATGTCTTTCTTTCACTTGTTTTTGCATTTGAGAGATATTTCTTACCATGATTATCAGAATAAGATGTAAGATATATAAATTTTTTTATTGAATGTGTGTAAATATCAAACATATAAATTTGCAGAATGGGTAACAGAAAATGAGACATGAGTGCACAAGTTTATATATATATATATATATATATATATATATATATATATAACTTTTGTGGGAGTTTCTCTAACCGACATCCATCACTTAAGAGCTATACCTGAGAAAAGGTATAAGACCTGTACTGCCTAATATCCACTAATCTACTGTGAAAAGGATTGATATAAAAGTATGAACTTTTTCTACCCATGGTGACTACATGGTTTTGTAGAGATGTGATTTTTTTGAACTCATGCTTGTCCCAGATTCAGGGCTCAATACTATTATCAAAATATACTTATGTTTCTAAAACATATTTCCTCTGTGATTTGAGATTAATGCTAAAAAACTTAGCTCAAATTCTATATTGGAAACGTCAGTTTCCCTGCTTGCTTCATTTTATTAAGCTATAACTCTTTTCTCAAAACTAGCCTGAAGGCTCTTTGGAAAACTCAATTTCCGTTCTTGTACAAATTTGAAAAAAATTTCCTTTAAACTTCTTTTTGAGTACATAGTCTCCACATATTTATTTGAAGGAAGAACTTCAAATCTTTAGTATTTAACTATCTTGAAACTTGAGTCTTATAACAATGTTAAAACATTCCTAAAGACTCTTAAAATGTTTTAAGAACTTTGCTCTGACTTGCTACTTGAATCTTAACTCCTTTAACTTTGATCTCAACTTTTCTTGAATTAGATTATGAATTCAAGGTTCATGATCTAATGTTTATGGATGATTTCGTGATTTTTAGATGTACCTTAGAGTAATGGAATCAACTAAAAAAAATATTGGTACATCACTTAGGAACTAGTACGAAAAGGTGGAAAAACAGCAGGGTGAACTGGCGTCCTTGGCGTTCTTAGAGGCGTGAGACGCCAGGCTCCAAACTTCAGAGGCCAACTTGGGGTGCTCTGGCTGGTGTGACGCCATAAGGCCCTACAGATAGAGATTGTCTTTTGGGGGGTGGTGGGAGGCACGACACTCCAACCCATATACCCATGTGTTCTTGACTTTTCGCTTTCGTTTTTTATCTCTGAACCCTCTAAACTTACATGGTTCCCCCCCTCCAAACACTTACGATCATTGGTAACCTCAGTACCTATCATATTAAACTCAAAAAAAAACTTGTAAACACGAATCAAATGACCACTAGGCATTCAACAACTCAACCAACAAGAATTCAACAATGTTCTTCAAGAACATCACATATTAACATGTAAACAATTACCAACCACTAAATTGAAACAAGTTTAGTAATTGGGTTAGTTGAACTAACACTAAAATATCTCACATACCTTTATAGGTATCACCCCCGATGAATTCCACTCGCAAAACTTGTCGTTCTTGACAAATTATTGACTTCTTTCTATCTTCCTCTTATTTTCTATCTTCTCCAAGACCTAAATGTAATTTTTATGTTTTCAAATTGAAATAACTTTAGTTTTATCCCAGTAAATCCCTAAAATCGAATTAATTAAATTAGGTAAGAAAAATATAATTTTTCCCTTCTCAAATCCGGATTGGACTTTCCTTAATCCAACACCCAATTTTTGAAACGCATAACTCACTCATACTATATCGAAATCATGCAAACTCGGTGGCATTGAAAAGATTATTCTAAGGGATTTCCCACCATATGTTGAACTAATCCTAACTCATATTGAGCTAGAAGTTATGATCGTCTGAAAATGACCAAAACTCACTTTCCTAACTTTGAAAATTTTCCAAATTTTTTGTATTCTTTCTACAATAGATATTTCCAGATTTTTAACCTCTTTTGTAGTCGTTCATAGTTGCGAGATGTTATATTTTCACTATAATTGTGGAGAGTATTTTTGTAAATGACTATTATAATACAATACATGCTATTTTTAATGCACCAAACTAGACAGTGCATGAGAAATAATCTATGTACAACTAATACAAATATTATTGATGCAAGTATTAAAGGCAACATCAATTCTTCTTTACTAACATGATTATAGTTTATTTATGATACCTTTTCGTGTCATCACATGCAACTTGAGAGGATGTAATTGTGATACATCGACATATTGAAGTTGATTAGACTTTGGTTCGTAAAGATGTACCACAAATTATATGGTGTGCTTACTTTAAAATCACCATCATCAATAAATATTGGGAAAAATTAATGATGGAAGAACATGAAGCGGATAATTAAATAATAAGAATAAAAACACATTATAAGAGGTGAAAAGTCTTATTCATAGAAGTTAAAACCTATATTTATAAGATTTGTTGAAATTCCATCGAGCATCACCAAACGCCAAGCTACCATTGCTTGGAAATAATTGTGGACACCCAGTTTTAACCCGATATTTTTAAAGTTAATAATTCTATGTTTTTAATTAATCAAATAGTAAGAATTATTTTTTATATATTGTTTTTACGATTTAATGATAAATATCCTTATTTTTAAAAATATTAGGAATTTTATGTATTTTTTGATTAATTTTATTACATTATGCTTTTTACAGTGTGTTGTATCTAATTAAAACTTTAGTTTCATCAAAATTATAATTTTTATTTGAATCACATATTGACATGACATTAATAACATTCTATATAACTTATTTATATTTATTATTTTTTGAAAAGTCTCTCAATACATTCAAATGCACATAAAGTAATGCAAATAAAGAGAAATTAATTGGACCCTCAAATATGGGCTAACCCCTTGGGCACCTAACCCATGATTTGATAGGGCTAAGCAACGAATTTTGGAGCCCATTTCAGAAAAGGACTTTTTATCCCGACCTGAATAAATATGTCGATTTTTGGAGCTTGAGAAATACAAATAGGGACCCATGGGACAAATAAAATTAATAATAATAATAATAAAAATAAGTATGAAAAATAACTTGTGTTTAAACTACAATTTTTTTTAGTGTTTGAAATACTACAATTTAAAATGCAAATTATGTTAATAAAATATGTACTACATAAATTAAAATTTTCCTAAATTTTTTATGGAATCACAACATAGTAGCCTATGAAATCTTGTCATAATTTTTGTGTTTTAATTTATTAAGATCATTGGAATAAAATTAAGTTACTATTTCTATTTATCTATTTATGATTTTACTTGAAATTAAACTTAATAAATATTATAAAGATAATTTCAATTACGAATTTGATTAGTAAGTAGTAACACTAACACCATGTAATATTGTCTTGACGATATTTAATTGTATATGATAATATTTTTAAAATTATAATTTAATTTAAAAAATCATTAAAAACATATTTTTTTAAAAGAGGGCAGACCCGACAAAGCCCATAGCCAACATACCTGTGGGCTGGGCGGACCATTTTCAGACCCGTAAAATTTCAGAGTTTGCATCGATTAGCCCAGATGGGGTGGGCTAGCCCATATTGACATCTCTAAAATTAATTTTTGAAGCCCATGGTTTGTAAGTAGGGTGACTTTGTTGCCTTTTAACACTCTTCTTCTCTCAAAATAAAAGAGTCGAATGAATTTCACGTTTACATCTTTTTCTCCTTCCTTTTTGTTGCGGTCGGATAACTGCCCACCACCACTAGACTACATCTGTCATCTACAAATTGATCCAAAGTTTCACAACTTGTGCCTCTCACATTCTAGATGAATTCAAGAATTATCAATTCCACTGATTCGTAGCCGAGCTCCATAGATGTGACACAAATCAAACACCAAAATCAATTTTATTTTTAAATTTGTATGGTTCAGGTCATCTTCATACCACACAACTTACATATAGACATATAGGTCTCTTCAATATCTATTATTGATATAAATTTCATGCTGATTTTCTGGTGAGAAGTTTCACAGCGAACCTATCACTGCTCATTGCCACCAGTCATCCATCCGTCTACCTCAAAATGCCCCCAAAATTTACTGCTCTTCCTCTCACCATCCTTTACATGAACCCACAAATAATTTCCTTTTAATCTTAACCAAATACCATAGATCTGTCACTTTCTTTCTAAGATTCAAAAGTTTAACTCATCTTTATCCCTCACAACGTGCATAGGTATGTAGATCTCTTCAATATCTGTTGATTGATACAAATTTAATATTAAAACGCCAAAAAATTCTGATGAACTTTCTCGACAAAGCCACTAACGAGATCAAACAACCACAACTCCACAGACCCAACTAACATCTTCTTCCCCTATCCTTCAACTAAAGCGTTTTATTGGTTACAGGTCAAAATCCCGATTGTGCTCACTATTGAAATTTGGATAGAGAGTCAAAGATTCGTCAATTACATCAAAAATCAACTTTACCTACAAATATTTTCTCCAACACAATTTTGTTAGTATCTCTGATCTGTTTCACCTTTTATATTTTATTTCTCTTTTATGTCTTGTATGCTAGATGATCTGTTTCACCTTTTATATTTTCCATGGTTATATTTTTTATAGCATATCTATATTTTCTTTATATTTTTATGTTTTTGCTTTTGCAATTTAGTGCTAATTTTTGTGTTAATTTGATTATGTTACTTTGTTATTTTCTAAATCATTTTTCTATATAGTGAATGTTTGTCATTTAATTTCTATTGTATATTGCTTATTTTTCGTTGTTTTGAATGTTTTCAACATTAATCATCTACTACCAACACATTGTTGAGGAACTTTTTGTGGCTGGAACCTGTTATTTATTTGTGAAACTTTGATCCTTCACTCATTAGACCACTATCATTCGTTGACAATTATTTGAAAATGTGACACTGTATTTTTCATGTGATAAAAAAGAATTATAGATAGCTTATTATTGATAATAAGAAATATGCACAAGTACCCCCTCAACCTATGACCGAAATTCCAGAGACACACTTATGCTATATTAAGGTCCTATTATCCCCTGAACTTATTTTATAAGTAATATTCTACCCCTTTCGACCTACGTGACATTAGCTTGAAAAAAAATGTCAACCAGCGTTGGACCCACAAGATAGTGCCACATAGGCAGAAAAAGGTAGAAAATTATTAATAAAATAAGTTTAGGGGGTAATAGGACCTTAGTATAGTATAAGTGTGTCCCAGAAATTTTGGGCATATGTTGAGGGGGGTATCTGTGCATTATCCTTTGATAATAATGATTCATTTGATTATTTTATTATAAATTGAAGGAATATTTTGCCAATGGCCAAAGAAGATTTTCTTTTTTTCCACAAATTTTAAGACCTCACCCAGGTATACATAAAACGAGTTTTATTTTTACTTATTTATGTATTCTCCTCCTCCTCCTCCTCCTCCTCCTCCTCCTCCGCCTCCTCTTCTTCTTCTTCTCCTCCTCCTTCTCCTTCTCCTTCTTCTCCTTCTCCTTCTCCTTCTCCTTCTCCTTCTCCTTCTTCTCCTTCTCCTTCTTCTCCTCCTTCTCTTCTTCTCTTCTTCTCCTTCTTCTCCTTCTTCTCCTTCTTCTCCTCTTCTCCTTCTTCTCCTTCTTCTCCTTCTTCTCCTTCTTCTTCTTCTTATTCTTATTCTTATTATTATTATTATTATTATTATTATTATTATTATTATTCTTATTATTATTCTTATTATTCTTATTATTATTATTATTATTATTATTATTATTATTATTAATTCAGCTATAATACTTTCCTTAAGTTTTTATTACAATATCTGGAATTGTTTTCCTTTGAAGAAATTTGAAAGAAAAGGTTGAATACATTTTGAATAATTTATCCATCATTATCTATATTATTGACAATTGGTAAATATTTCACTATATTTTACGTTTGAATTTTACTATATTATTTATATATACATATTTCATGTTAGTATAATTGTGAAATTAATTTTTATCTCCTCCTCAATTAAAAAAATGAGTTCAATTGGGACCCACAATTGTTGATTCTCAAGGTTTCTAACTCCTTTCAAAAAGGATCATAGAACCCGTACCTAGAATATAATTGATTTCGTATATTAATATTTATTCGGCACCACTTCACACTCATACATGTCCAATCATCAAGTGTATTCTTCAGATCAAATACACCACCTATAAAGGATATGACTTGGATTAAGAGCTCTCTAACTCTGCCTCACTTTGCTTTGCACATTAACATACTATATTCACACATCATAGGAGGGACAAAACTTTAAAGTGTTTACTTGATTTACTAATGACTTGTTATTACCCATATGAACCTAATTCATGGAATCTCTAATCTCATATGTTGGGTTACCATCATTGTTGATCTTCTCAAATGACTAAAGGTCTTTACTTCCTTCGATATTTCATTAGTATGTGAATTGATCAGATTTACCTCCGACTACACATAATTTATTTTCGTTAATAATTCATCTTACTACAACTGCTTCTTCAAATTGTGTCTCAAACACATGTTTCAATTTAGTCACATAAAAATTTATTTTATTACAATCAGAATACATACTAAGAGTTTTCCTAACCACTTAATCTCATCACCAATCAACTCCACAACAACTAATTCTAATTAATTATTTTTATATTATGACATCTACAATATACCAACTTCTTTTGCCTTTTTCATAATATATTGTACCCTTTTGTACAACAAACTATTCAGTTATTCAATATTGTCTTATCGTACCTCTCTTGTATTATCAAATACCTCTCAAATGACTTGTTGCTGTTCTTCAGTTCATTGAAGTTAAAGAAGTTTGAGGTACCGCTATTTCTTTAACAGGTTTAATCCATTTTATCTTGGGAGAAATTAATCCATAACCTTGGGTACAGTGAGGGGATTAAATTTCTTAAGGACACACAATAGTTTCTGTGGACTCGGATTAATTCTTGTATTTTAAATTTTTTTTTCTGCTTCATCTTGATTCTGTTTCTGTTTATTAACTTTATAAATACAAGTTATTGTAAGAATAACAATCTTAAGAAATTTAAAGAGTTTCTGTATTTGAGGTTTCTGGAGATTAAAACCTTTATGGTTTTCTACTCTACTTGAATTTTTAAAATTCATTCGATTAACGATTAAAAGAACATAAAAACTTTATCGTTAAATCAGAAACAGTTTGTGTAAAGATTTATTCTTTACTGTTAGTATTTTAAATACTTAATTTATCTGCCATTTGTGACAGAAAAATAAACATAAAAATGACTAATTCAAGTCAAACAAATGCTGGAACAGTAAGTGCTGCAACAACAACGGTTGCACATAATCGTTCAAATGCTGTCTTAGCACCGGCTGAGAAACCTGCAAAGTTTTCTGGAGTCGACTTTAAGAGATGGCAGCAAAAGATGTTCTTCTATCTCACTACGTTGAGTCTGCAGAAGTTCATCAATGAGAATATTCCTGTTATGTCAGATGAAACTCTGGCTGATGAACGATTCTTGGTAACAGAAGCATGGACACACTCAGATTTTTTGTGTAAAAATTATATTTTGAGTGGTCTGCAAGATGATCTGTACAATGTGTACAGCAATGCAAAAACCTCAAAAGAACTCTGGGATGCTTTTGAAAAGAAGTACAAAACAGAAGATGCCGGAATGAAGAAATTCATTGTGGCAAAATTTCTGGACTTTAAGATGATAGACAGTAAGACTGTCGTCACCCAAGTTCAATAATTGCAGGTCATATTCCATGATCTCCTTGCTGAAGGTATAAATTTATTTAATGCCTATGTTAGAAATATTAAGTTTTCCCTTAATACTCACATAACCTTTAATGTAGGATTGATTGTGAATGAGGCTTTTCAAGTGGCTGCAATTATTGAAAAGTTACCTCCATTGTGGAAGGACTTTAAGAACTACTTGAAACACAAACGCAAGGAGATGACTGTTGAAGATCTCATAGTAAGGTTGAGAATCGAAGAGGATAATAAGGCTGCAGAAAAGAGGTCACGTGGTAATTCAGCAATATGTGGAGTAAATTTTGTTGAAGAAGATACCACAAAATTAAAGAAAAGAAAGAAAGCACCTGGTCCAAAAAATAATCCTCCTAAGAAGAAATTCAATGGAAACTGCTTTAATTGTGGTAAACATGGTCATAGGGCTAATGAATGCCGGGGTCCTAAGAAGGACAAGAAAAAGAAGGATCAAGCAAACTTGGCTGAATCCAAAGGAGAAATGGACGATCTCTGTGCAATGCTTTCAGAATGTAACTTGGTTGGAAATCCAAGAGAATGGTGGATAGATTCTGGTGCCTCATGCCATGTTTGTGCCAACAAAGAATTATTTTCATCATATACTCCAGCACTTACAGATGAAAAATTATTTATGGCAAACTCCGCTGTTGCAAAGGTGGAAGGAACTGGCAAAGTCTTTTTAAAGATGACATCAGGTAAGGTGTTGACTTTGAATAGGGTCTCATATGTTCCAGAATTGAGAAAGAATTTAGTTTCAATTCCAGTTCTGACCAAGAATGGATTTAAATGTGTATTTGTTTCTGATAAAGTAGTAGTAAACAAAAAAGATATGTATGTAGGAAAAGGCTACCTTAGTGATGGTCTTTTCAAACTCAATGTAATTGCAGTTGATATGAATAAAGATTTTGCTTCTTCTTACTTGCTTGAGTCTAAATGTTTATGGCATGAACGTTTGGGACACGTTAATAACAAAACCTTGCGAAAACTGATTAACTTAAATATTTTGTCAAAATTTGAGTGCAATAAATCAAAATGTCAAATTTGTGTTGAATCTAAGTATGCTAAGCATTCTTATAAATCTGTTGAAAGGAATTCAAATCCTTTAAAATTGATTCACACTGATATTTGTGACATGAAGTCAACACCATCACGTGGTGCGAAAAAGTATTTCATAACTTTTATTGACGATTGACGATTGGACTAGATATTATTATGTCTATTTGGTAAATAGTAAGGATGAAGCAATAGATGCAATTAGACAATATAAAACTGAAGTTGAAAATCAGTTATATAAAAAGATCAAAATGATCAGAAGTGATAGAGGTGGAGAATATGAATCTCCATTTGCAGAAATATGTTTAGAAAATGGAATAATCCATCAAACTACTGCTCCCTACACTCCCTAGTCTTATGGAATTGCAAAAAGAAAAAATCGAACTTTAAAAGAAATGATGAATGCATTGCTTATAAGTTCAGGTTTACCACATAACTTGTGGGGGGAAGCTATCCTTACAGCAGATCAGATACTTAACAGAGTTCCTCACTCAAAGACAAATGTAATTCCATATGAGAAATGGAAAGGTAGAAAACCCAATTTGAAATATTTCAAAGTGTGGGGGTGTCTAGCCAAAGTCCAAGTTCCTATACCTAAGAGGGTAAAAATAGGCCTAAGACTGTGAATTGTGTATTCATTGGATATGCCACAACCAGTAAGGCATGTCGTTTTTTTATTCATAAGTCCGAACATCCGAATATTCATAATAATACGGTAATGGAATTAGATAGTGCTGAATTATTTGAACATATCTATCCGTATAAATCTAGACTTGAGTTATCTAGTGGGGGATCTAAACAACCTAGAGAAGAACCAAAAGAGAATGAACAAAATGAAGAAAGTCCAAGACGCAGTAAAAGTCAAAAAACATCTACTTCATTTGGATCAGATTTTGTAAGATTTCTTCTTGAAAGTGAGTCTCAAACATTCAAGGAAGCAATGTTGTCTAGTGACTCAACCTCTTGGAAGGAGGCTGTTAATAGTGAAATTGAATCAATCTTAAGCAATCATACTTGGGAGTTGGTTGATCTTCCTCCAGGGAATAAACCCTTCGGTTCAAAATGGATCTTTAAAAGGAATATGAAAGATGATGGAACTATTGACAAATATAAAGCAAGACTTGTTGTCAAAGGTTTTAGACAAAAAGAAGGTCTTGATTATTTTGACACATATTCGCCAGTGACTAGGATTACATCAATTCGGATGTTAATTGCACTAGCTGCAGTATACGGTCTTGAAATTAATCAAATGGATGTGAAAACAGCCTTCTTAAATGGAGAGCTTGAAGTGGAAATTTACATAGAACAACCTGAGGGTTTTGTAGTTCCTGGTAAAGAAAAGAAAGTGTGCAAACTTACTAAGTCACTTATGGGCTAAAACAAGCACCAAAACAATGACATGCAAAGTTTGATCAAACCATGTTGTCAAATGGATTTAAGATCAATGAATGTGATAAATGTGTTTACATTAAAGATACTCCAAATCAGGAAGTTATTTTATGCATATATGTAGATGATATGCTTATAATGAGCAAAGACATTGCTAATATAAAATCTACAAAGCGTATGCTTGCTAGTAAGTTTGATATGAAAGATTTAGGAGTTGCTGATGTGATATTAGGAATTAAAATTCTTAAAACTCCTAACGGTCTAGCATTGTCTCAATCTCATTATATTCAAAAGATACTTGAAAAATTCAAATTTTTGAATTTTAAAAGGGCAAAGACTCCAATTGATGTAAATATTCATCTTGCAAAGAATAAAGGCGAAATTCAGTCTCAATTGGACTATGCTAGCGTATTGGGAAGCTTAATGTATGTCATGAATTGTACACGACCAGACATAGCTTGCGCTATCAGTAAACTAAGTCGCTACACAAGTAATCCTAATCATAATCATTGGTTGGCAATGAAGAGAGTTTTGGGATACTTAGATGACACTCAAAACTATGCTTTACATTACAACAGATATCCAGCTGTTGTTGAAGGATATAGTGATGCAAATTGGATTACTGGGTCAACTGAAACAAAATCCACAAGTGGATACGTTTTTACTATTGGTGGAGGAGCAATATCTTGAAAATCATCCAAACAAACATGTATAGCTCGCTCTACAATGGAGTCTGAATTCATTGCTTTAGACAAGGTAGGTGAAGAAGCTGAATGGCTCCGGAATTTCTTAGAAGATATTCCATTTTGGCCCAAACCAATGGCCCCTATATGCATACATTGTGATAGTCAAGCTGCAATAGGAAGGGCTGGAAGCATTATGTATAACGACAAGTCTCGTCACATAAGACGAAGACATAACTCTGTGACACAACTACTCTCTAGTGGAATTATCACAATTGACTATGTGAAGTCAAAAGATAATGTGTCGGATCCACTTACAAAAGGCCTAAATAGAGAGGGAGTTGAGAAATCATCGACGGGAATGGGACTATGGCCGAGAACAAGTCATCGTGGCGGTAACTCTACATAGAAGACTGGAGATCCCAAGATCTAGGTTCAAGGAGATAAAACAAAGTCATTGATGACGGTTCAACATTGTCAAAGGAAAAAAAATATAATTATTATTTTATGGTCCATTCTCATGATGAGACAATGTTTAGTAACCAGGATAAAGACATAAGGACTTTTTAATGGTTTCTAAGTTTGATACATGGAATATCAAATGGTGTATCTATGGGATAACACATTTAGAAATCACCTATGTAAGTGTGAAGTGTAAGACGCTTCAAGGAGAATCCGGTAAGGCCAGTTCTTTAAGCACTTACTATCGAAGATGTGTTCATGGCTGAAACGAACAAAACAATGAGAACTAAGAACAGTTCAAGGGTTGATTGTGTGACATATGTTGTCTAGGTATACACCAAAGCTCGACGGTTCAAAGATATCAAATCTACCGATTGACCGAGTATATCCGATCTATGTTCACTACGGAAAGTTTAAAGGGAAACCTACTTATCCATATGCGATTAACCTTTACCTACAAGACACACAAGTTTTTTCATGCATATGTTTTAACAATAGCCTTCCCCATTCATGTGGGGGATTGTTGGGTTTTAGCAAGTGTGAATGGGAAAAGAAAAGAGAGAATATCAAAAGTGAGGGAACTACTTTGGAGGGAAAATGAAAAGTCATTTGCAAAGTGAAAATGAAAAGTCATTTCTTTGGATTTGGATTTGGCAAATGATGTGATTGATTGATAAATTTTTTGGACAAAATTTATTTAATCAATTTTTGTTAAATCAAATAAATCCTGTTAATATTATCTCTTATAAATTTGCGGGTAACAGTAACATTCCGAAAAGTCATTACTTTTCCGAAAAGTCGTTACTTTCCAAAAAGTAGTTATTTTCCTAACAGACACAATTTTTCAAAAAGTTGTTATTTTTTCCAAAAAACACAACTTTCTGGATAAAATGGGTCTGAACAGATTTCACTGAACAGACATGTTCCTTGCTGAAAATGGCTATAAAAGGAAGTCAATTTTTGATTTTTTAATCACTGAAATTTTTTTCTTTCTTTGCATTTATTTTTCTCTCAAACAAAATCAAAGTGTCCATCGACTGAGTCTGTGTGACTTGTTGCTGTTCTTCAGTTCATTGAAGTTAAAGAAGTTTGAGGTACCGCTATTTCTTTAACAGGTTTAATCCGTTTTATCTTGGGAGAAATTAATCCATAACCTTGGGTACAGTGAGGGGATTAAATTTCTTAAGGACACACAGTAGTTTCTGTGGAGTCGGATTAATTTTTGTATTTTAAATTTTTTTTCTGCTTCATCTTGATTCTGTTTCTGTTTATTAACTTTATAAATACAAGTTATTGTAAGAATAACAACCACCACAGCTCCAGAGACCCAACTAACATACTTTATCCCTATCTCCCAACTAAAGTTTTTTCTTACAGGTAAAAACTCCGGTGATGTACACTATTGAGATTTTTATGGAGAGTCAAAGATTCAGCGTTTACATGAAAAATTAACTTTACCTATAGACTTCTTCTCCAGCACAATTTTGTTAGTATCTCTGATCTGTTTCACCTTAGATATTTTATTAGTATTTCATGTCTTGTATGGTAGATGTGGTTTTATTTACCATGGTTATATTTTTTTATAGCATATATGATTTTTCTTTATATTTTTATAGTTTAGCTTTTGCAATAATTTGATTCTGTTACTTTGTTAGTTTCTATCATTTTTTTATATAGTGAATGTGTGTTATTTAATTGCTACTTTATATTGCTTATTTGCCATTGTTTTAGATGTTTTCAACATTAACTATTTACTACCAGACACATTATATATAGCTTATTATAGATAATAATGATTCATTTGATTCTTTTATTATAAAACAAAATGAATATTTTGTCAATGGCCGATGATTTTTTTTTTTGGAATTTTAAGACCTCACTTAAATATAGAAAAAATGAGTTTTTTAAAACTTATTTATTTTTATTGTTATTATTTCTTTTGATTCATTTAAATGCAGTGGTAATACTTTTCTTAAGTGTTTATTACAAGTATCTAGTTTTCCATTGAAGTTATTTGAAAGAAAAGTTTGAATACTTTTTGAATGTTTTATCCATCATTATCTATAATTGAAGTTTCAGGATTAGTTTTCTCCTTAATTATTTTTTTCGAGTCTTGGTTCAACTAATCTAAAACGAATATATTTAATTCTTACCGATTTTCCTTCATTAAGTTTCATATTATATTACTCTTTATGGTTTTAATAACCTTAATTTTAATACTTAAATATTGTCATAACTTTAAAATAAATAAGCTACACTCAAGTACTGACATATTTCATTTTAAAGATCTTACGTAGTCAATTACTCTGCTAGATAGAGACAAGACATGCTAACTAAGCACTGCATAAATGATGTTGAGTTCATCATTGTTTGCTTCTTGAGTTATAGTGAGAGGAATTTGCTTTGTATAAAGATTTAATGAGGTACATGTGTTCAAACAGTTGTGCTAGGGTTGTAATATTCGGTGATGTAACCTTCTTATTCTTTGTGTAACTAACTATTTTAAGAAGGTTCTAAAATATGTTCATCTGTGATAAATTTATGGTGTGATTTTAATGTTTGGATTAACACTTTTCAGAACCGTCATAAGCAAGTTACAAGGTGACACTAAGAATAAGGTGGTTCCATTACCAAAATTTCCAGCCCTAGCACAATCTTTTGAACCCATGTACCTCATAAACTATGTATATGGAGCAAAACGCTCTTCACTATAAGTCAAAAAGTATACGGTGTTGAACCCAACATCATCCGCATAATGTTTAGTTTGCATGTTTAGGCAAAGAATTGACTACGTTAGGTCTTAAAAAGAATCATGTTAGCACTTGAGTGTAGCTTATTTATCTCAATTTGTGGTGGCATTTAAGTGTCACAATTCAAGAATATTATACCTATTAAAAGTAATGCAGTGACTTCAACTGAATGAATAAAAAAGAGTCGTACTAATATAAATTAGTTGCAAATTAGTTGGATCAAGACCCACAAATCTTAATTATGTATACGGGTAATCCAAAAACATCAATTAGCCATAAAAATATCCAATATATTATTGTGCAAACAACCTTTCTTGACATAATTTAGGAATGAGTTTTATAAGAACACGTTACAACATCGATCATCTCTTTGTTGGAATTGTATTCAAGAAGATGTATTTTGGATGTTTTTCATGCTCGATGGAATCGCTACAATTCATAGTAATAAAATGCTTTCTTCTATGAAGAAGAAAATTAACGTGTTGTTATTTTGCTTATATAATAATTAGTTTCTATTCTTATTACATTGCTATTATGTACCAAATAAACTATCTCATCTTTAATTACATTAGAGTTTGTAGAAACAAATTAATTGTGAAACAGCTAAATGAGACAAGAGTATTTATATGTAATTATGATTTATAGACATAAAAAATTACTACTTTTTTATAGGTATACACCACAAATGGAGAAGGATCTAATATAGCCACATCTTATGGAAGGAATACATATATATTGAGTTTTGACACAACTTTTATAAAACACTTTTTTCATTGGACATCAAAGTCTTGATATGTAGGCATCTGTTAAAATGTGGGAAGTAGAATTTTTTACAAAAGAAGAAAGAAATATGAAGACATGGAATATTTTACAATCATGGCGTCGACAATCATTATATGTTTTTATATATTAAAAAGTATTTTAAATTTGAACACTTCAGATATTATGTGAATTTGAATTCTTTTTCTTTCTTTTGTCCTCATTTTGTACTTAAACTCTCATAGATTAAATTCAAACAAATTAGAATGAGAAATGGACATAAACAATCATTCAGGACATAAATTTGTGAACCAAAAACATAAAATGAGTCTGAAGTCTCTGATTCATCACCAACTTTTTTGGACAATTCTAAGTTTTTGTTTGATGCAATCAGATATAACGGGTGTCACATCGCTATTTTCCTGGAATTAAATCCTCCCATTGTGGGTGTTCATGCAATGACGGACAAGCTGTAGTGGATTAGGTCGCTATAGCGGGGTTAAATAACAATTTATCTTGAAACTCCCTTAATGGACACATTATTCTATGAAGCTCATTTTTGGCAGAGAAAAGTGATTTTTTCCACTTTTATACTAAATTCTTCAGCAAAGATAACTAATTCATCCCCTACCTTATTATTGTGATTCTTTGGCCTTAAAATCCTTGTTGGGTGACCTTAGAGAGAGTTTGACTTCAATTAATGGTGGAAACCCCTAGTTTTTGTAAAGACAATCATAGAAATCACATTGAGTTAGGATTTGATTATAGTCGAGTATTTATAGGTCATTATTCATTGATGGTATATTTTTTTTTTATTATTTTAGGCTAGGATCAAGCCAATATTCATAAAAAAGGGATGACTCATGTTCAATAGAGCTTCGGAGGATTGATTCAAGGAATGTTATAATTTTTTATTTTCCCATTTATCATATATGAGCTTGTATAGTGCTTCATTAGTATTACATATGTAACATCTTGCAAATTAAAATATCTAGGAAGAATCTTGGAAGTTTAAATGGTCTGTTTTGGAAAGGATTAAAATTCAAAAATTTTCTTAAGTTAAGAAAAAGTGAATTTTTGGTTAACTTCAATGGCCATAAATCCTAGATCAGTATGAGTTGGAGGTAGTTCTTGATATGATTTGAAATCCATTGGAGAGATCTTTCCAACGCAACCGAGATTGCGCAAATTCGATATCGTATGAGTGAGATACGCCCTTTAGAAGTTTGGCTGTCGGATCAAGGAAATGTCCAATTCAGGATTTTAAAGGCTGTTTTTTTCTTTTCCTTATACAACGTAATTAGTTTGTTTTGGGGTAATGAAATGGGGTCTAAAATGATCTTATTCATTTTATGTTTAAAAAAATAAGTTAGGATTTTGAAAGAAGAGAAAAGAAGAGGAGAAAAGAGGAGAAAGGAATAGAGGAAGCAAGAACAGTCCAAATCGTCGAAGTTCGGGTCGTGGAATTCATCAGAGTGATCCCTAAAAACATATGTGAGATCATCTTGTGTTGAATCAGTTCACCCACACACCAACTTGTTTAAATTCAGCAATTTAAGTAAGTTTGAATGATAAAAAGTGAAGTTATTGAAGAACATTGTTGAATTCTTGTAGGTTGAGTTGTTGGATGCCTAGTATTGATTTGATTCGTGTTTACGGGTTGCTTTTGAGTTAAAGCAATTAGAAAATTAGGGTACTAATGATCCTATGTGTTTGGGGAAAGAACTATAAAAAATTTGGAGGGTATAGAGATGAAAAACAAAGGAGAAAAGTCGAGAACGCCTATTCGTACGGCCTTGGGGTGCCACGCCTTCCATAGCCCCACAGGGCAGTCTCTATTTGTAGGGCCTTGGGGCGGTGGGCCAGCTAGAGTGCTTGATTATGATTGAATCACCTAGATACGAATTGAACTAGTCCTAATTTATCTAGGTTGGTCTTGATTTGTAAAATTTGAATTGAAAATATATGATCATGTATGCCTAGACTTACCTTCTAATCATATAACTAAATTAAGTACACATGTAACTGAACATAGATCATGATGAGTTGAAGTTAGAAATTATTTATGGGATGGTATGCCGTTGATGGTAGGGCTTAAGGGTGAAGTCATTATGAAGGGATTATGATGATATTTTCTTCAACACTTACACATGAATATGATACGAGAAGCAAGTTCTCTGACATAGATAGACTTTAGGTTGACCTAATAACCTAAAATGAATCAAGACATAATGGACTAGATTATCTTGAAGATGGATTTTATGATAACTTCTTTGGTGATAGAATTGGTGAAACAAGACCAATGCATGATATCTTGAAATGGTATATATCAAGGGTAGATTGAGATAGTAAATCTCAAAGTGGCTTGGGTTGAAATACTCATGGTAGCTTGAGATGTTCAATCACTCATGGAAGCTTAAGTTGAATCACTCATGTTAGCTTGAGCTGATGAACTTCATGGTATCTTGGGATGGACGAAATAAACTCTTTCATGTTTTGCTTGGTCTTATGTTTCTAGGATGATTGATCATGATAGTTTGACTTGGTTTGGCCCAAACAATTTCATGGTATCTTTAGGGAAAGGACTATATTCTCCTAATGATAGCTTGAATTGAATTCTAGGTGCATTTCATGATATCTTGTCTTGCATGCAAGGTGCATTACATGAATTAGCTTGGGATTAGTTCTCATAATAGCTTAGGGTTGAGGATTCATGCTCCCCAATGAACTAGATTGCATTTATATGATTGGTTGAATGGTGGTTAGG
Organism: Solanum chilense; assembly: GCA_032847665.1. Lineage (NCBI taxonomy): Eukaryota > Viridiplantae > Streptophyta > Magnoliopsida > Solanales > Solanaceae > Solanum > Solanum chilense. The sequence continues at coordinate 68,617,503 of CM064963.1, read as the reverse complement.
ATGGTTGTATCCTTTCTTAGTTAGATTGGTTAGTATGATCATTTGATTTTCATGGTGGTAGGTCTATTATGATAGTAAGTTGATCTTAATAGACAAGGTTGCAAGATAAGTTATCTTTGGATTAGGTTAGTGTATATAAGTACTTAGTGTGTATGGTAGTATGGGATGATATCCATACATTGCACAAGTATGATTTGAATCTATCTATGACATGACCCTTATGATATGTATGCTTAGCTTGGATAGTGACTATAGTTTCATTTCATGACATGATTGATTTAAGATGATAGTTCCTTGTCAATATAAATTAGGTCTACTGAAGAGTCATAAGCTAAAATGAAAGGGAATAGGGTAACTTCAAGATATGCTAGGTGTGTGAGGTAGAATGGGATGCTTCACATTTATTGCACAAGTGTGTTTTGAGGTGGACTAAGGGCATAGTGCTCATATATTATGATGAATCTAGGTCTTAGTTATGATAGTGGGTTAAGATCAAGAATCACCAAAGAGGTGTACTTAGCTTTGGTAGTAGTATGGGATGCTACCTTAGTTTTGCACAAGTATATTTGGAGGTGGCTTATGAAGTAGTTCATTTAAGTAAGAAGGACAATGAGTTAAGTATGAACTCTTATATGATTTATGATGCTTCATTATGCTTATGTTATTCATGTTATGCTTATGCTTTATATCTTATGATTATATCTATTATTGATTAACCCTTTGAGATATCTTATGCTATGATATGATAGTTTTCATACTTGTTACATTTCGTACTAACACATATTTTGCCTACATTCTAATCCAATGTAGGGTTTTGAGGATATTGAGTTGCTTGCAAGGGTAGAGTTTCCAAGGCTTTCAAAAGGTGAAGATTGGTGAGTTGATGACACCACCACTATGATGTCATTATGTTCTTTTCTATGTTAGAGTTTTTATGGCCTGTGGGCAAAGACTATTGTACTCATGATGTCATAAATTGTTTTTGAGACATATCTTAGAAGTTTTATGAAATGATTGCGCAGTATGTTTTGAAAGAAAAGTTTTAATTTCACACTACTTTACGTATATATTAAATGAATGACATATATGGATTGTACAAGACCTTTGAGAGGTAAAGAACGTCATGTTTCAACTTGAAGGATGCCTTAAGTTCTATGGTGTACTTTGGGTCATGACAGGAAACTTCTTAGTCCTTCATTATCACATATCATCAATAAGAAAAGATTCATAATATTATAACACTCATTCTAGATCATATAGACATCATATGAGCATCTTCACTTTATACATTCAAAATATACAAGATCACAAATACGTCAATCCTTCACTTTATGCATTCATATAAGCCATAATACCTTACATATAGTCACATTATTTAATACAACCAACATCACATTATACCTTCACACGAATCCTAACACAGTGCTACTACAATTCACATAATTATGTTGAAAAGGCCATGATCATCATCATATACAACACATAAGCACCACCACCATAATTGGATACCAATTAATAGAAACTTTATATCGATTCTAAATTAACTCATGGAATTAGGTTAACTTACCTTCATCAAATATTCAAGATCACCATTCTTTAACATCTCCAACAATTCACAATTTGATTACATAATTAACCATAGAAATCAACATAACCACATAATCTAAACTTAATTCTATCATCATTAGATCATAACTCATAAAATCATTCATAAGCCAAATTTAGAGATTTGATAAGATCATGGGTTCATGGATATTTTCATAGGAAAACATCAATTGAACATCAATTTTATCATATCTAATAATTTTAAAACGTTTCACGCAAGAAACCATGACTTACAGTAGAAATTGGGTTTTTTATTCAACTTTGCATCACCTTGAAATTGTCTCTAAGGTGATATAAATCCTTAAATAAAGAACTCCTGTACCTTATTAGAATAAATCCAAAGCAATTCGAAGAACTCCATTAGAATCTACCATCTTAGCTTGATCTTGACCATGAGCTTTCGTGGAGTTTTTGGAGAGAACGTTTTGAAAGAAGGGTTTTGATTTAGGTTTTAGGGTCTAAAGTAGGGTTTGACAACTTTAATACTCTGAAACTAAAACAACCGTCCATACATTTTAAAAGACTTAGGGTCAATAACCATATCACAACTAACATGACCGAGTTGCAGCAGGAATTTTTAGGACCAAATGACGCCATATCATTTACTAGAGGTAAATGGAATGACACCTCGTCATTGGAGTGCATCATTTGGGTCATAGAATCACTAACTTTCAGTCCCTTCAGGTGCAATCGATGCCCAAGGTTGACTGGCTGTCCCTTGTGGCCGTCGTTTGATACTGCCTCGCAACATCCTGGCTGTCCCTTGTGGCCGTCATTGATTCGTGTTTTTGGGTTTTTTCACGAGTTAAATATATTGGGTATTGAGGTTATTAATGATCCTTAGTGTTTGGAGAAAGATCCATGGAAGTTTATAGGGTTTAGAGATGAAAAACGGAGGAGAAAAATCGAGAACGCATGTCCGTAGGGACTTGGGGTGCCACGCCTCCCATATCCCTAAAGGATAATCTCTATTCATAGGGACTTGGGGTGGCACACCAGGAAGAGAACTTCATCTTGTCCTATGAAGTATGGGTTCTGGCTCCCCACGCCTCTTAGAGTGCAAAGGATGCATGTTCCCCATTTTTTCTCCACCTTTTCTTACTAGTTCCTAAGTGATGTACCCACGTTTCTTAGTTGATTTCAACACTATAAGATACATCTAAACATCATAAAATCATCCATAAGCATGAGATCATTAACCTTGAATCCATATTCAAATTCAAGGAAAGCTAAGATCATTAAGTCTAGAAGTTTAGAGGTAAGTCAAAGCCAAGTTTCTTAGAGTTTCGAGAGTAATTATTAAACATTTTAACTTCGTTTAAGGCTCAAATTTGAAGTTAAGAAAATAGTAACGATTTGAATTTATTCCTTCAAAGAAATATAAGGTACGAAAGTATTCCGTAAGAGTTCATGTAAGACTGAAGTTTCAAGCTAAGTAAAGAGTAAAGAGTAATGTTTAAGTTCATTTCTACAAAATTATATGGGGAATAAGTTTTATCAAAGAGATTGAAAATGTTTTCACATTCAAAAAATAAAGGAAACGAAGTTTTCTAAAGAGCGTTTCGATTAGTCTTAGAAAAAAAGTTATATCTTTATAAAAGATATAAAAGATATAACTTAGAGTTCATTCATGCATTGCATGATATATCCTTTATTATGATTATGATTTGATGTCATTTTATTTTGTAATTCTACATACATCTTAGAGTTATTTTGTATCTTTGCATACACAGAGTTTACATCATGGTTTTAAAGAACTTATATTTATTATGCAATATTTTTTAAATTGCTTTGTAATTAAATGAGTTCAGTTAAGTATTTATGAGTTAATAAGAGCGAAGGTAAGCTTTTCTTTCATAATCCCTTTCAAGACTGTTGTTTTAGAAATTCAACTCGCATACTCGTACATTTAATGTATTGATGCCAGTTAGCCTGCATCATATCATGATGAAGACGCAGGTAACTAGGATCAACATTGGGTGTACCATTGATCAAGTGAGCAGCTTAGAGTCAGTTGGTGAGCCTTCATTCGTTCTGGAGGACCTCTTTATCATTCAATTGAATTTTTTTTGTTTTTAGTTTTTCAGATGATTGGAGGTCATGTCCCAACATCCCTCTTTATTTTAGAGGCTTCATAGACATATAACGTTAGTTTCCTTAGTCTTTTCATTTCACTTGTAAACGATTAACACTTGAGTTTCCACTTTAGCTATGTATTACTTTTGAGTTATTTATTGAGTTATATATTGTATTTAAGTATTCCGTTGAGTTAATTAATCCAGACAGAGGGTTTGATCAAGGTCAACAATGGTCATTGGGTGGCGGTCACGTGCAGGGTATAGGCTTGGGGTGTGACAACTTATATGATACATGATTATGTAAAAGTAAAGAGTGTGATTTGAAAGGTTCAATAAGGTCAATCACATGCAATGAGCATAATTACTTGAGTGTACAAGTGTAATTGTTATCCATAGTGGTTATGATTGTGATGTGTGTTGATGGTTGTTCTAGTTCTATGCCTTGTAAGGAATACCACATAGTTGTCTCATATACCACATCTGGTATATACTAATGGTTAGCTTTTATACCATATATGTTACAATGATTTAGATAAACAGTTTGCTCCGGTACTACACCGATAGACTAATTATTTGTGTGTAGGTTACATGAGAGAACCTAGTTGAGTTGTTGTTCTATAGTTGTTCATTTTTTATAGGCATATAAAAATGGTGTGTACTGAGAGTGAGGGTTAATCTATAACAGTATTTAAATATATATTTTCTATTTTACTAAGTTGTAGTTTTTTGTTCATATTTCATACAATTGGAACTAGTCGATGATCTTATCAATAGACGGTGGTTGTGTATTGATACCACAATTTCTCTTTCTTTATTGAGTACATGGTATATTAAGGTATATCAAGACTAATCTACTTCTTCAATGTTTCTATATTTTCCTCTTATCTTCTTAGTTCACTCTTTTAACTTAGAGTTTTTTTACTTTTGATTTCTTGGGTTTTGCTTGGTTGCATCCTTATTTGTAACGACTGGATTCCTTATTGATATAAAAGAAAATGGGTAAAAAGATAGGGTTGGAAAAACTATTGGTAGTATTTGGAATTGTACCAACCTAGTTCAGATTCGGATGAAATAGGAGTCATAATGGTGTGAGTAAACATGGTAGCACTTGAGCATTTATATATAAGTTTGATTACATAAAGAGATAGATGACTTTTTAAGGGATCTGGACAACTTTATGATATTGAATTCGGGTGAGTAGAACTCCCAGAATTGATCTTAGAGTGAATAGTTTTTTTTAGAGTGTCGTTGGCTAAAGATGTATTGAAATGGAGGTCTTAGAATTATTAAAATATATTACTATTTCCATGAAAGCAAGCATAGTGAGATTTTGGTCGCGTTTGGGGGGCCTTTACAACGGGGTGAAGCTCGTTGTAGCGGACTCGACGCGACTTGAGGTCCTTAGAAAAAAACCCTAAACCACCTAATTATGTACTTTAAAATTTTTGAACTAAGGAACGAACCCCATGCGACTCCTACTTGTTTTTCACCATTCTTGAGGCTAAAGATATGATTTTCACTCCCCAAATATGCATTTAGATTCGTCAAATATAATAGAATGTGAAATTAATGACGGGGGAGAATTTTTAATCGGAAGCAATTGTAGGAAAAGCCCTAGTTTGGGTACTTGAGATCATGGGTATGATCAAGGGTTATTAAAATTGTTAGTAATCTGATTAATTAGGGATTATTTATTGATTCCTGCATTATACTGATTGTTTGTAGACTAAGAAAAGTGGAATGATTACGAAAAGGGAAGTGTCAAGATTGTAAGGGTTTCAGGCTTGTTTTGAGGTAGGTGATGGTTGTGATTCGATGATTGTGTGGTGTACGTTTGGTCTTCCTTCATTATGATACTTGTATGTATAAGAATGTTGCATTATTCGTCATATTTGTTGTAAATGAGATAGAGGAATGACTATATTCCATGAATCACTTTTTGATTATATGACTTGAGAGTATACTTGTGTTTGTGATTGTGGTGTGTTGAAGGATCAAATTTTCATGTTTCGGCATAACTAACTGAGATTAGCCACCATGTTCAAGCATAAAAATTGGATAAGATTGTCATGTTATAGCATAATTATGGGTTTGAGTACCACATTATGGTATGCTAACAGTTAGGTGTGGATTTCATGAAAGGACTAACTACGTGACATAATTTTGTATATTGAGAAACGTGAAGTTGATTGTTATTCTTAAATGTTCATAATATTGTATATGTTCGATATATGCATGTCGCTATAGTAATGATTGACTTTCTTATGTTAAACTTAGTGGGATAGCCGCATAATCCTGCCCATACACTTTAGTTGTATACTGATTCTACACTTGCTTTTATTTTTTGTTAGTATAGTAAATCTGCAAGGAACTATTAACAGACATCGTCTAGAAGACCGATGATTGTTTGAATTCAAGGGTGAGTCAATTCTTTCGGGCTTCCAAGAGTTCTCCTTTCGTAAATGTCCACAATTCAAACTTATACTTTCTAGTAGTAATTAGTTTTTTAGTTTGGGGTATATCTCATATTGTTTAAACTTGTTGAACTTAGATGTTTTCGTACATTGAGTTTAGGGTTCTAGGTTAATTCTTCTACATTTATTTTAGTTGATAGAATTTTGTTAGTAGTTATGGGAACTTTATTTTTTCTCTAGTACTTAACTTGGTTTCATAACTTAGTGCCTTAGTTTTTAGTTAGTTGTTTGATTTGGCTCATAATAGTGGTTTTCCCACTGGTGAGTTAGTGTCGGTGCTTCACGACGGTTTGGGTCTTGGAAAAGTTTGTATTAGAGCTTTAGTTCATTAATCTCAATATATCGAAATGATTCTAGAAGAGTCTCGCAGAATTGTACGGGGACGCCTTTATTTGTCTTAGTGAGACAAAAAGACTTAAGGAAATCTCTATGTTTTCTGTTATCTCCTTTGTTCAATAACCTAGCTTTAATTGGTATCTCTCAATTCGAATTGGTATCTAACCTCTTTCAATGTTCTGTCCCCAAATGGTTAACACTAGATTCAATGGTGTTCATCCTATCGCTATCGTCAATGCTGCATCAAAGGGCTTTACAACGAGACATCACGGTCAAGGCAGGGGTAGAGGAAGATCTAGGGGAAGATGCCGTGGAAGAGTAAAGCCTTGGGAATGAGGTACCGGTTGAAACTGTCCCCAAAATTAGGACTTTCTCATGCATCATGAATAGATAGAGGAGAAGTGGGAGAGGTACAAATTGAGACTACCAGTAGTCCTCCCATAGACCAAGTGTCAGCTTAGCAAATTTTGTCATTCCTGAATGAATTAGTTGGTCTTGGAGTTCTTCCTTTGTTCAAGAAAACCAAGTGCTCGCCAATCATCATGGCCCGAGAGAACCCATGGTTGTAACACGACATACTTGACTTATAAGAAGTCTTATACAATACATTATCTTTCTTTCATCACATATGCCTAAAATAGTGCGGAATTTAAAAAATTTTCATTTGAAAACACCAGATTAAAAGTCTTCTCATTTAAAACCATTAATGCAAGATTGGGATACTAATTGTAATTTTTCCATCTTAGACAGAACTTCAAAATAACAGGGACATGACCCTAAAAAGACAAAAAGAAACATTACTAGTCTATAAGAGGAACTTAAAGAAACTCTTATACAAGGATCCTTGAATATTTAAGAACACACCCAAACTTGGGAATGGTAATCCAACCTTTTTATTCTAGGAAAGGTCCTTTAGCAAACACCACCTATACACTTGGAGTAAAAAATTGAAGAAGAATGGTGTTAGTATAAGAATGCACTAAGGATGATGACTATGCAAAAACACTCTTTAAAGAGGACATTTATATTCAAACCATGCATCATTTCATTTTAGAGAAAATTCATGAAAATTCGATACAATAAGCACAATATAGTTCATATACATCATTATATACATGGACACCATTCATAACAACACATAAAGACATTTATCACATTTGAGGCGCATCTAATAACCTACAATAGATTGCCTTCCTTTTTACCTTAACTAATTTCCTAAACAAACCCCTAAGTAATACTTAAAGCAATGTATGACTAGTGTCCCACTTTACCATACATACCAAAGTATCACCTCAAGGGCACCAAAGGTGAACTTTTATACAAACTTTATCAATCCAAGCACATACATTCGAAAGAATAAGCATATCATAACAAATAACATTTATAAGAACCATAACCTATGACAACGCCAACTCACACTAGTGCAATGTGCATGTAGCATTCCATAATACTATTCATAACCCATTTATCCTTTATTCACATTCGAAAGAACAATATACAAGTCCATACCATAAGTCACACCATGATAAAGCCATAGTCAATATTTCATATTTAGAGTTCATTTCATCAATACATCACAAGATCTTACTCATAAGCCCAATCAAAGTTTACTAGTGCAATGTGTATGAAGCCTCATAACCCCCCACAGACCAAAAAAACTATCAAGAAGGTCACAAGCATTGTCATTTACCTCGTACATCATCATAAAAAGTATAGCAAACAACATGCATACAAAGTGAGATCAACATCATGCATATCATTCATAAAAAGTTATACCAACATCATAATTCCATTCATCATATATATGCATAAATAACGCACCCTAGATACTAGGTCACCTCCAATCATTGAAGACTCCAAATGACACACCAAAACATGGACAACATACTATAACACACTAGCACACAAAAGACTAGTTTCTCAACATCTTGGTCGTCCCGTAAAATTTGACCTCAAAACCCCTTAAAACCAATAGTTAATTTTGTTACTTACACCAATCCTCCTATTTACATCACAACTCCCACGACAAGCGGAAATATAAATATTGCTGGTTTCTTCCATCCTTTGTTGGGTTCTGTTATGACTTGTAACGAGCATGACATGCTAACTACATTTTTGAAGCTTAAGCCTCACGTGTTTCTTGGTTTTGAGGATGAAGTCACTGATGAGTTTATCTTATATTTCTATGAGAGGTTTCATAAGTTGGGAATTGTCCATCAGCATGAGTTTGATTTTGTGACTTCTCAATATCATGGTGAGGCTACGCAGTAGTGGAGTGCATACATGGATTGTAGATCCTTAGCTTTATCTCCACTTACTTAGACCTGTTTCATGCTTTGTTTTCGGAGAAATATTGTCCTAGATCTTAAAGATATTGAATAAAGATGAATTTCTAGCCTTGGGACAAGGGTGTATGACAACGGTTGCTTATGATGCCAAGTTCTATACATTGTCAGGATATGCTACACAGTTGGTTACTATTGAGGAGGAGAGGATCAGTTTATTTATTAGGTGAATTTATTTATAGTTTTGAAGTATTATCTATTCATATGACTTCCATAAGGAGGAGCTTTAATGAGGTAACCGACTATGTTAAAAAAGTCGAGGGGGTGAGGCAAGACGGTCATTTTAAGTCATTGGAAAAAAGGGCCAAGAAATAAGGAAACTTTCAAGGTTCGTATTCTAGAGGGTCTAGTAGGCCAACACTGGTAGCCAAGACAATTTAGTCTGCCATGTTCACTTCCACAAGTAATTACTCAGGCAGTCCATTTCATAATTTGATTTAAAACATCAAGAAAGTTGTAAGTTCAATGGGAAGTAGGACATCGTTTGATTACACATGTTACAATTGTGGAGAGACTTATCATATGAGGAGAGATTCTCCCCACCCATGTGTAATTGAGTATGTGCAATAGTAGAGTAGAGCAGTGGTACACAAGAGAAATTATAATAATGGTCGAGGACATCTACAAAGTGGGCGGGGAGGAAATCAGCGAGACCATGGAGGTAGAGAAAATGGTAACGAAGGCAGAGGTAACGTGCAACCAGGAAGGGAGATGGTCTGTCAAGATGATATGGCTTAGTGTTATACTTTTTAGGCAAGAATAAGGGAGAGGCATCTGTCGCAATGATCACATGTACTATTCTTTTCTTTAAGTGGATGGCTAATATGTTATTTGATTAGGGTTCTACTTAATCTTATATATCAGTGTGATTTTTCTTATAGTTTGATATGATTTATGATGTACTTGATTCCCCTATCCATGTTTCTACCCCGATAGAGAGTCAGTGATAGTCACCCTTGTTTATCGTGCTTGTCCTATATTAATTATGGATTTTCTGACTTGGGCTGATTTGGTGATTTTGGATATGACTACCTTTGATATTAACTTAGGCATGAATTGGTTTTCCCCCTATTATTCTGTGTTAAATTGTAATACTAAGTTTGTAACTCTAGAAAATTTTGGAAGCGAAAAATTAGTGTGGGAAGGGGTGTACAAGCCTAAGCGCACTAAAATTATATCGTCTATTCGGGATAGGAAACTGTAGAGGAAGGGTTGTTTAGATAATTTCTCTCATATTCCACCATTTCTATCCCTCCATATTGCATGGCTACGATATAATTAAAAGAATTTAATGCTCAAATCTAACAACTTCTTGGTAAAAGATTTATTCAACCTAGTTCTTCCCTATGGGTTCCCTAGATTTGTTTGTTAAGAAAAAGAATGGTAGTATGAGAATGATTATAGATTATTGGCAATTGAATGGGGTCACTATTCAGAACAAGTACCCTTTTCCTTGAATAATTTTTTTTTTACAATTGCAAGGTGCATAAGTTTTCTCCAAGATTGATCTACGATCCTATTACCATCAATTGAAAAATAGGCAAAAAGATGTGCTAAAGTCTACATTTAGAATAATAGGCACTATGAGTTTTTTTGTTATGTCTTTTAATTTGACCAATGTGTCTGCAACTTTCATGAGTTTGAAGAATGGGGTGATCAAGCCATTTCTTGATGCATTTGTCTTGGTGTTTATTGATGATATTGTGGTCTATTAGAAAAGTGAGGAAGAGCATCCCGACCATCTTCGTATTGTTCTTGGAGTTCTTGGGAAACAAAGGTTGTATGCTAAATTCTCTAATTTTAAATTTTGGTTAATTTATGTCGTATTTCTAGGGCATGTAGTTTCGAAGGAAGGGGTAATGGTAGATCCTAAAAATATTGAGGAGGTTAAGAATTTGGTTGGTCCAATTTCTGCGATGGAAGGTAAGAGTTTTGCGAAGCTAGGTAGCTACTATAATCAATTAGTGAAAAAATTTCCTTCTATTGAAACTTACTTGACTTATTTGACCAAAAAGAAGATATCATTTGATTGGAATGAAAAATGTGAGGAGAGATTCCAAAAACTCAATTCTATTGATCACCACACCTATTTTAGCATTGGTGGTTGAAGGTATGGATTTTATTATTTATTGTGATGCTTAACATTATAGTTTGGGTGATATGTTGATGCATGATAACAATGTTATAGCTTATGCCTCGTGTGAACTTAAGGTATTAAGTGTGAGGTACTTACTGATCGTCAGACTTCGCAACATGTGCTTACTCAAAAGGATCTGAATTTGAGAAAAAAAAATGGATAGAGTTACTCAAGGATTACGATGTGAACATTCAATACCATTTGGATGAGGCTAGCGTTGTTCCAAGAACTTAGAGTCGAAAGGCGGTTGGTATGTGTATATTATCTTACTGGAGTGTATCCAAGCGACATTTGGCTAAAGAAATTAGGACCTTGGAGTCTAAACTAATGCAATTGGGCATCTCAGAGAAAGGTGGGGTGATAGCTAGCATTGTAGTGAGGGCCAATTCATTAAAGAGATCAAGGTCATGAAATTTGAGGATGAGAATTTAGAGGATCTTAGAAAGAAGATTGTGCTTGGTAAGGCGTAACAGACCACTCTAGATGTTGAAGTTGTGGTTAGTTTCAAAGGAAGAATTTGTGTTCGAGTTAATGATTTTATTCAAAGGTTTTTGATAAAGTCCCATAGTCGGTAACATTCTATTCATCCGGGTGTGATGAATATGTATCGCGATTAGAAGCAAATTTATTGATTTCATGGAATAAAGAAGGATATAGAGAAGTTTATGGCTAAGTGTCAAAATTTCTAACAATTGAAGTATTAAAATCAAAGGCCTGCAAGTTTTCTTCAAACAATACCAATTCCGTAATGGAAGTGGAAAAGATAGCCATGGATTTTGTGGTTGGTCTTACCAAGACATTGGGGAAGTTTGATTTTATTTGGGTAGTGATTATAGATTAACTAACTCATCCTATTTTACTCCGGTAAGAATAGATTATAATGCTACACTATTGGGTAAAGTTTATGTAAAAGAGATGGTGAGGTTGCATGTGGTGCCCCTTTTTATCATCTCAGACCAGGTCACCAAATTCACATCAAAGTTTTGGAGGAAATTACATGGAGAATTAGGTAGACAACTCATTTTTAGTTATTCCTTCCATTCATAGAAACACATGCTGTCAGAGAGGAATATTCAAGTGTTAGAAGACATGTTGAGGGCATGTGTGATAATTTTGGGGGAAGTTGGGATAAGTTCTTACCATTGTGTGAGTTATCTTAATAATAGTTATCACTTCAGCATAGATATTACACTATTTGAGGAACTCTATGAGAGGGGATGTAGATCACTCGTACCATGGTTTAACGATGGATATGTGAAACCTTTGGGGGTAGATTTATTGAAGGATGCTCAAGATAAAGTGAGAAGTATTCAAGCTAAGCTTCCAGCAGCCCAGAATAGACAAAAATAGATTACAAGGTAAGAGACATTACGTTTTGAAACAGCGAGAGTGTTGTTGTTAAGGTGTCACCCATGAAAGGGCTGACAAGATTAACAAATAATGGTAAGCTAAGTCCCCGATACATTGGTCTCTTTGAGTTTCTTGAATAGGTAAGAATATTGGCATATAGGTTTGATTTACCTCCTAATTTATCGATAGTTTATCCGATATACCATGTTTCAATATTGAAGAGGTATCATGGTGATGGGGATTACATCATTAAGTGGGACTCAATTTTTGTAGGACAAAGACCTCCGACACGACGAGGAATTGATTGCAATTCTTGATTGTGATCTTTGTAAATTGAGAACCAAGGAGATTAAGTCCATGAAATTTCAATGGGAGCATCGTCCAATTGAGGATCTATTCCGTAACTTTTCCTTTTTATAAGAGCCTCCAAACGGTGTCACACTATCAAATTAGTGAGGACGATATCAAACAAAGCAAAATGAAACCCAATTTGAAATTAAAGAATTTGGACCCAAAATCGGGTAAAAATAGCATTATTGAACCCTCATACAAACTATTACTTTTGATTGTGTTCACCAGCTATCAACTAGATCAAGCCGCTTGGGCCCCGAAAACAATTACAATCTGAGCACTAGTAAGATCAAAACACTCCCATCTATAATCAAGGATGATCAATTATTATGAAATGAATATAGATAATGATGGAAATTATTAGTTTCATAGATTTTGAATGACCCACAATACGTCCTATATAATCAACAAACAATTTCCCCCAATTCCCCATTGATTTCCTTCACAAATCAAGTTTCATCGTCAACCCAAGAAGTTGATGTTTTAATAAAATGCATGATAAGTTTGTGGTTAATATTTATAATTATCAGTCTGTTGCCTTCGTGACAGGAGGACCTAGTCAGCAAATGCAGAGGTCAACTTAAAAGACCTTCTCCGAATGGGGACCTTTTCTAGGAACACAAATGTTAGGTTGATTGATGCATTTATGGTTGGTATGTATGGATATCATGCATCTGTTCCGGGAATGTGTAGTAAATGATGCACCCATCATCACTACATCAGCTACACTTGAGAGTTAAGAAATATGTAAGATGGGGACTCTGGATTCAAATGGAACCCCAGAAATACATATGAATTATGCTACCCTACTAAAACTGATATTTAGGACTCAAAAAATTGAAGAAACAATCAACGGCAGATGTTTCATAAAAATGTGTATTAAATCTACACATGCAAAAAAACTACAAAAACCAACAAAATGCAAAAAACCACAAACCCATCCTAATAACCTTGTAATCCAAACCAAAGGTCATCCAAGAACAAACATGGAATTTCAAATCTAATCACAATAACATAACTATCAACAAAGAACATTTAACAAGAATGTTGACCAAAGAAAGATATTTGCTGAACTACTCCCCTAATAGCTAAAACTCATTCAGAATGTGTAGGAACCATAGTCAACATAATATAAGAACAAATAGACCTTCCAGAATTGATCGAACAAACGATGATCTCATATGATGTTAGATTCTTCAAATATTGACAACTGTTAACTATTTAAAATTTGAAAATTCAACTAAATTTCCACTGACTACCTTTATAACGACCCAACCCACTGGGCCATGCGGGCACCTACTCTAACACCTACGTAGGAGAACCCTCAAAACCCAACAACTAGAAAATATGCGGAATTTAAAGAAATTGAAGTCAAGCTTAAGAAGTTTAAGAATAAACCAATTCGAAATACAAGTTTAACTTGGTTCTTATAATTCACTACACTCTTATGACTTTCTTGACTTCCAGTCTTTTCACAAGTTTCCATGTCTGATTCTTTTCAAACATTGTGAGTTTCTCCTTAATTGCAACTCATCATTTTTGATGTTTCTTTGATTCCCAAAAATTTGTTGTCTGTCTCAAGAACAACCACATTGCATCTCTCATAGGCGTTAGAGAGATATCGTGTTCCTGTTAAAAGGATATCATCCACCATTTTATCTTCTTTCAGCTGGAGCATTATAGTTTGATTTGGAATGAATGTTGGTTATACTTCTTTGCAGTTCCATTGTTCATCTTTCATTAAATTCACATTTATACTTATCAGGATTTTCGTTGTATGAGGTTGGAAAACAATGAAGGCCTTAGAAATAGTGTTGTAACCCACAAATATTCCAGCTTACGCCATTTTTATCCACTGTGCCACATAATTAAAGCACAAACATCCAAACACTTAATAATTTTTCAGAAAAGGTTTATAACTATACCAGACTTATAATGATGTATTAACTTCGAATGCTTTTGTTGGAATAAAGTTGAGTAGAAAGACTCAAGTATGCACATCTTAAGCCTAGTACTCTTTTGGAAAACACTTCTCGTACAACAAAGATCCAACCATCTCCATTCTGTTACAGTTCTTCCTCTAAATAACTCCATTTTGTTGTGGAGTAAATGGAGTAGTGAATCTGTCTTCAATCCCAAATTGTTTAGAAAATATATTGAGCATATCAGATGTGTACTCCTTTCAATTATCGCACATTAAAGATTGAATCTTTTAGCCGCATTGAATTTCAATCCACTGCTTAAATTTCCAGAAGATAGCGGTAACCTCTGACTTGAACCAGAGAAAACAAATCCAAAACACTCTCGTATAGTAGTCAATTAAAAGTATATAACACTTAATCCCTCTGTGTTACAGATTTATTTGAGGACCATGCAGATCCATGTGGATTAACTTTATCTTTTCTGTAGCTCTCCAAGTTGTTTTGTTGAAAGATAGCCTTGTTTGATTGTGATACGCTAAAATTACACCTCCCTAATGAGGCATAAGGGATTGTTATCAAGTAAAGAACTCAATTGGTAGGTTGAGGTTGATCCTATGAGGAATATAGTTTAGACATAACTCTAACCCACAATTACATTCATTTGGTCAAGTTATTTCTGAAACAAGTATGTAAAAAGGGGGGGGGTGGAAAAAATTCCTAAGACTATGTAATTATTAAGTAAGCAAGAGTTAACTTTGGTTGTTATAAAGGTGAGAAAGTAACTAGGGTGTACGTGTTCCCCACAAGCTCATAACACGATAATCCTTGTAATAGCAATCCCATTTAGTGTATTAAATACAAAGTGGTAAGTTATGTATCTTTAAATCCTTGGTCCGGCATCTAATGAATTTCTCCCGGCACCTTGGTCCGGCTTCATGTGTATAATTTATTACCCTTACCTTTACCTAATATTAGACATCGCATCGATGTATAACTTAGTTTTCACCCTCATACTAATCAACACTAGGCTATTAGTTAGTATCGCATTAATGTGTGTTGATAATTCTTTTCTTATTAACTACCTCCGTGGTCCGGCAAGTAGAAACAAGGAGAGTTTTATCGTTCGCAACCTCTAAAAAGATTTCTAAAGACAAAAATATCAATTTATTCAAAACACTATTCAGAGATTTCTTAATTATTATTTATAAGATTTTTATGCCTAATGGTTTCCATAACTGCATTTGTGGAGATTAGATTCCCATGATCACAAGAAGACAATTCATTATTTTAGATGAAAGAATTATGAACTTAAGTAGTGAGAACAATAAACCCGAAATTTCAAGTTGAATATCAACATCAAAATCATAAAAATCAACTTAAAATATCAATAGTTTCTTAGGTTTGAATAAATTAATTTCCATAGTCTCAAACTAGAAAAATAGTAATAGAATCCAACCCCAAAATTGAGGTTTGCATACTGTATTTATAGGAAAATAACTCCTAATTGAAAAATAAAAAAATAAGGAAAGCTTTTTCTAACACGCGTCTTCAATTTATGATACAAACTTACGGACCGTCAATGGATCTACGGTCCAAAAGTCCATCCCGTCAACCTGAACTTAGAAAATATTTGAGAATAAAAAATCAACCTCTCTGAATCAAATGACGGACCACCAGCACGGTCTATCAATAAATTGATGGTCTGTCAATGCCTCTCCGTGAATCCACATTTGGAATCTTCAAAAATCAAGTACTGGAACCCTCATAGTCTCATTCTACAGTTTACCAGTATGCTTCATCAATTGATCAATGGACCGTCAATGGTCGCCGTGGTTAAACACTTTGTCAGATTTCCTTGATTACATCCAATGCTAGGCTACCCATCTAGGATATCCATCTACGGGGCATAAATGTATCTACGATCCGTTTATGTCCTCCGTGGATGCCTTTTTCTGCACTTTTTAAGTTTTCTCTTTTAATTTAATGCCTAAACATCTTCCTTGCAAAACATGATACAAAACCATCAAAATCAATATAAAAATACCTTAGAAACATACAACTCTTAATTGAATTTTATTAGACATACTATAAACTCACGGTATATCAACATCCTTAACTTAGATTCTTTGTTTGTCTTCAAGTGACGCACTACGACTCTGAACGACACTTGTATAGATGTAGGTGATTTAACCTCAAGAAATCACATGTCTATCTATCAAGACTCTCTCTTGTTTGAGTACGAATTTATGTCTCAGACTCAACAGTGTAACTCATGCAGATAATAACATAACATTTATTGATCGCTAAACAACCACCTTCACTGTTTTCCTATCACCAAGGTATCGATTCTCCAACAATGTAACTAGTGCCCCCACATAAAACGAAATCCTCCATTTTCATACAATGAGTATTGTTTTAAGTATAAGGATTTATTTTAACGCTCACATTCAGAAGTAAGTTCAAGGATAATTAGTTCTCAATGCCATAGGTTTGCCCTTATTTTCACTTTTAAGCTCTCCAAACTATACCCTAGGATCACTATAGGATTTGTTAGCTTGTAACATAGGCTCAGGGTTAGGAGTGTTACATTTGGGTACATTGATTGACTTTCTGCCCTCTTTGACATTACATTAGGCCTTCTACCGCTTTTTACCCTATCTTCTACATCCTATCTTTCTCCCTCCTTTCCTTTTGATTCCTTTCAACCATAGATGAGTCTTACTTTGTAGTTTTTTATTTTTCGCTTTAGTTATTTTTCATGCTCTTCAGTATTTTTACTTTTACAAAGTCACTTCCTCTTTTTCACTGTTTACTTGTTTTCTTTTCAACACGAAACTATTTCCATACCCTTTTTCTTTAGATTTGCTCTTTGATAATAACCCTCAAGTTATTTTTTCCCATGAATTGAGGTGCACAATATCCGATGTCAGGTCAAGGCCAAGAATTAGGTCAGTTTAGTTTGCATTAGCAACCCTCAACTTAGGCATTAGAGCGAAGTCTAGGTGCACATGTCCAAGGAGGGACTGGGGACAAAATATTAGATTCTGGGAAGCTGAAGTAGGTTGTTAGAATGAAATGGTCTATTTTAGGCTCAAAGTATTTTGGTCAAAGGGAATATTCACTTCATTTGGTCGGACTCCTTTATGATAGTTATGGACTATTCCGAAAAAGGTCCTCTAATCACTTCCTAGCCTCTATGGTAGATTATCTTAGTATGACTAACTAGGAAAGTTCTAGTTTTGCAGAAACTGTTGAACAATAAATTATTTTCACACTCACTTGGCACATCATACCATTATCAGATTATTAGATTACCTAGTTCAAGATTCAAAATCGGTTCATGCAGCTGGTGAATTTTCACATCATATTTAGAGTCAAAACATTCGACTTATGTTAGAATACATATTCATGCACTTATAACTTCTTTTGGATAAGTCTCATTTTTTCACAAGACATTATACTTCATTCTTTCTTGCTTCTATGCATACAATCCTAATACATGTCGGTCAACTAAAATTTAAACAATCTTGGGGAAAAAGAATAAAGGCAAGAAAACCTTAAGAGAGGGTTGTGAGTTGGATTACTCAGACTTCATCCTATCACTCACAATCCATTTACGACAACCCTATAAATAGAAAGTGCAATTGTCCGATGCACAAAAAACGTAAAAAGAGTAATGTATTGATGTAGGAAACCTTTGACGCAAAGCGACGAAGACCTATCTACAATCGAGTGTGTCTGGTATCCAAAGCCCTATAGATAAACAATTGGGTCACCCTAAGTAGTGCTCACATCAACAAGGAAAACACCTTCAGTAGTGACATCATGTACTGTATATACAATAATAGAATTAGTCACATATCCACTTATGGTCCAAAAAATCTATGACCCAACAACAACTCAGGCACCCTCGTCTGATGCAATTCTTCATATAATATGGAGGCTCGCTTAGTCTACTCCTCTTACGTATGCTTTCCTTAAATAAATCGAGCTTCATTAATGGCCTCACTGATATGGATAGAATAGTGCCTCTTGGCATGAGCACGGGTGGAATTTAATGTTGTCTGTGCAGGTGCCTTGCACAAGGCCTTAATGATAGTATCCTCAGACAACACTATCAATGCATGCTCTATCTCAACCACATGCATATCAAAAATGGCATCTACATCATTTAAAGACTCGCCAACTCGACCCAAATGGAGGAAAGATCCATTGTTGGGGTTGGTCATGCTAGTACTCTTAAGTCAAACACGTCCACGCATTTGTGGACTTCCTTGATTAGCTTCCCTTTCTCCTTAGCCACCCTTTTCTCTATTTGGGTCTCACATCTATTATGGAATTCTGCATCCATGGCTGGTTAGGGTGCAACAAAGTGGCCATTAGAGCCTTTAGTTTTTGAACTCTGCCTAATTGGAAAACAATAACTATTGCTAGTGCTGTGGATATGGGCGATTTGAGGGCCCTAGTAGCGGCTTGAGAAGAAGAAGAAGGGGATATTTCAGTGTGATACGATATGATGAGTTCATCGCCTTATGCATGATCCAATGTATCTGCAAGATTTATGTCAAAGGGAGGGACCTCAACCCGGGGATCTCTGTGAGGTTCCACAATGTTAACCTCATATATGAGTAGGCATATATACAATGTCTCGGTCAGGTGACCAAGTTTATAATAGTGCAAGAACAACATATCAGAATCCATGCGCAACTAAAAAATCAAACAAGGAAAGAGGTAAGTCGTGGAGGTCTTGATTCCCGTCTCGTGCATCTCTGCCAACATATTACAAGCAAAATAAATGTCTAAACCGGCTAATGATGCTGCAACTATGCCTGCCCTATCCCATGTGAGTTGGTTGTCAGCCTTCGTGGGCGAATCTCTCTTCTGTACCAACAACTACAAAAAATTTTCCACAAATTTTAGCGTGGCCTTTCCGATGCCCCACTGGGGTATTGTGACCCACTCTGCATGCTCGCCATACAAAATAGTGTATTAGGCTAACCATAACTTATCAACCTCCCAGTTTTCAACATTTCCCTAAAATTCACCTGCCCGAACTATGTCCCACCTATAATCGAACTCTGTGGTGTTAGGGCCCAATCTAAAGCAGTGGTAGGGCCATATAGAAACCGTCATATGCTATCTTTAAGATGTTCACATGATAACCTCGGACCATTGTGGAATTGAGAGGGTCTTATTTTTTAGGCTTTGCCCGTAATGAAATCAACCCTCGGAGAGTGGCTACATAGGAAGCATATAATTCCCGCAAATCTCTACAATGTATTATGTACCAAGGTTCCTCACCATCTAATTGTAGTTGTGGATGTTGAATAGTCATTGTACCTTTGACAATGTATGCAAGCTCCGTGAAAGGACACGACTCTCCTAAGTGACCAATGGGGATATTATCTCCTTATCATTTAAAATTTATGAATCTCGATATATCTCTCATTGAACCTCGATAAACTATCCATTTGGCAGGCTGGCCACTAGAGGAGAATCATCGTTGCTTTGTGATAGTGCTACTTTCATGCTAGCATCCGCATTAGAAGAGGCTTTTTTTTCATGATTATTTGACCCTATGGCTCCATTAAAACAGGAGTTACAAGAATAAGTTGAACTGAACCCTAAAGAATTGTTAGACATAGAGCCTGAAATGGTAGCCGACTTAGAGCTAGATGTGGAACCACCCTCAGAACTAGAAACAACCCAAGTTGTCTACCCAATCAGTGTGCGCTCCTCATCAGACTAGGAGGCAATGACTATGTCGAGGTTCACCTTCTTTGCGATTCTCCTAGTGACCCCGGTGTAGTGGATGATGTCCTGAAGCTAGGAGAAATGTAGGTCGAGTCCTTCTCGGTATTTGGGCCTTCATCGATCAACTAGAGAGTAAGGGTAGCAGACTTTAATTTTCCCATTTTTGTGTATACCTCTTTACTCTTGGGTGCCATAGTTCTTTTGGAAGCGTTATAAGTACCAAAATATCTAAAAACAGACTCAAAATTCTTTTTGAAATGATGAGTGAACAAAACTAATAACAAAAAAATTACAAACACTGGATTCAGTTGTCATTAGAAGTGTGTGGTAAGCGATCCGTAGACAAATCTACGATCCATCGAACCCTCCATGGATAAAAGGGACAAAAGTATTGGTCTCCAATAGAGACGATGGGTGTATATAATTGTCTGTTGATCAATCGACAAATCGTAGTCTACATCGTTCATTTAACACGTAGTGAGATTTCATTGTGTATCAACAAATGGAAACAATCGACAATCCGTCAATTGATCGACAGTTCGTAGACGGGGTGTCGTGGTTGAGGCCTGGGCCAGATTGCAGACCTCTTTCAAATCAAAGACCCATATTTGTGATTATTTTAAAGATTCTCCTACACCAATCATGCATTTCAATATATCCTATATTAGTTCTTCATTCCTACGATTCCAATTCATGAATCTTTATGATTATTTCATATAAACCATGGAACCCAGGTCGGAGCTTACATTTCGACTTAAACAGACATTTTATGGATGATAGACTTAGACACAATCACTATACATCATTCGAAGGGTGTTTACAATTTTCATTGTAGCATGATTTTTCAGTAAACAAACCTCCAAGGTTAAGATCCAACTCCTGACTTCATATATTCAATCTATTAATAAAAATTCAAAGTAAAGGGAAGTGTTATTACCTTACAAGAAATGAGGAGCGGTGTGATTGTGTGATGTTACTATGATGCATTACCACAAAAAGCTTCCTTCCACACCAGACCCGCAAACTAGACTTTTGGAGATTAGATGGGGGACGGTTTAGTAGAAAGGAAGTAGGAATTTGGGAGAAAGGGATTTGGATAGTTTATTGGGAGTGTTATGAGTTTATGGGGGAGAGATTTAGGCGAGATGAGCTGAGGAGAAACGTTTTTGGGGTAAGATAATGGACGTGGGAAATGAATTTGAATAGTGGGTTTTTTAAACAAGGGTGTCTGGATCGGGTTGGCAGGTTGAATGTTTGGAACAAAGAGACACCATTGATGGTCCATGGGTCAATTGACGATCAATGGGTACCGCCAATCACAATTTGACTTAGAGAAAATTAGGGACATAATTGGGATCTAGAGACGCCATTCATGGTTCGTCGATCGATTTACGGACCGTCGATGTGGTTCGTAGACATCTAAACTAGACCATTTCTTAAAATCATTACTTGAGCTTCTGAAAATGTAACAACAATTAGGCCACTATTGTATTTTCTAACACTGTTTAGATACAACCCCTATGCTTTATCTAGCAAACACTAATACGAAACATCAACTAACTACTCTAGTACAAGAAATAAAATAAACAAAAGAAAACTATTTGATAGGAATTGTGTACCTATGATTGGGATTTACACCTTGGGTTGCCTCCAAAGTAGCACGTGATTTAATGTCGCGGCACAACGCATGCCTCTTGATTACTCAGATTTCATAAAGCTAATAGGCGTCCATCACTTGTTGCACACTCTCCCCATTTCCCAAATAAATCTTGATCCTCTGTCCGTTCACCTTGAACCTTGTAACTTCACTATTCTCAAGAACCACCACTCGATGCGGAAACATTTGCTTGAGAAAAAAATGGTCCAGACCACTTGGACTTGAACTTGCCTAAAAATAAGTGCAACCTATAGTTGAATAGAAGCACAAGATCGTCAACTACAAAATCTCGTTTTTCAGTCCTTTGATCATGGTACTTCTTCATGTTCTTTTTATACAAGACTGCACTTTCATAAGCTTTTGGGTAAAACTCATCGAGAAAATTCAATTCATTCACCCTTTGAGTTGATGTGGCACCCCAATCTAAGTTAAGATTTTGCATTTCCCACATAACTTTATGATCTCGCTCTGTTGGAAAATGGGAAGAATTCCCTTATACAGGTTTGTATGGAGACATACCTATGAGAGTCTTGTATGAGGTGTGGTAGTACCATAAAGCATCATCAAGTTTCCTTAACCAATCCAATCTATTGGCATTCACAATCTTTGCCAAGATTTGTTTATTATCTCCATTGGACAATTCGACTAGCCCACTAGTCTGTGGATGATAGGGAGTAGCTACATTGTGTCGGACACCATACTTCTCAAGTAATGTTATAAACAACTTATTGCAAATGTGGTAACCTCCATCACTGATAATTACCCTTGAGGTGCCGAATCCGGAGAAGCTATTATTCTTTAAGAATGCAATGAGGTTGTTGTCTTCATTGTTGGGAAGTGAAAATGCTTCCACCCGCTTCGATACACAATAAAACACAATATGAATATATTTCATTCCATATGAACTCACAAATGGACCCATAAAGTAATTACCTTATACATAAAATAATTCAATTACCATGATTGGGTGCATATGAAGCTCTTTTCTTTTTGATATCCACCCTGTCTTCATCAACAGTCACAAAAAGTTGGCAAAAATCATTATATTCTTGGTGGATGTTGGTCAATAGTATCCACATTTCCTTGTGAGCAATCCGAACATCACTATGATGCCCACCAATAGGAGATGAATGAAACACCTCAATAACACTCAACATCTCAACTTCAAGCACATATGGATGAATAATCCCATCAGCACAACTACGATACAAGTATGACTCATCCCAAAATATCTTATTTTACATCATGCATGAAATTCTTCCTTTGGTGAGACAATAGATCCTTAGATAATACATCGCGTGCAAAACAATTAGCGATGTCGCCAAACTAAGTAATGATGCCATGAGAAGTAGCTAATACCTTTTTATCTGGGAACATAGGATTGATTTCACCCTTCTCACCAACATATACTGAATTTTCTTCCTCGAATGTAGACAAGTGATCGGCGACTTGGTTCTCTTTCCCCTTGCGGTGTTTCACCATAAAAATTAACTGTTGCAAAAACAACACCCATCTAATGATTCGTGGTTTTCCATACTTCATGGCTATCAAATACCTCAATGCCGAATAATCCTTGTACACTATCACCACAGTCCAAAGCAAACAATAGCCAAATTTCTCAAATGCAAACACCATAGTGAGAAGCTCTAGATCGGTAGCTGTGTAATTCTTCTGGGCTGTATTTAAAGCTTTTCTTGTTTAGTAAATAAGGTGAAGTATATTTTCATGCCTCTTCCCCAATACCATGCAAAGAGCCACCACACTAGCATCGCACATGACATTAAACAATTTCCCTCAATTTGCAGCAATAATAATAGAGGTAGAGATCAATTTTTTCTTCAAGTCTTCAAGTACTATCACACAAGAATCATCAAAGTGAAATTTACTCTCCTTTTAAGCAGCTTGCAGAAAGGATGTGTGAATTTTAAAAAATCTTTTATGAACCTCCAATAGAAACCTGCATTTCCCTGAAAACTTATCATACCTTTTATCGAGATAGGTGGAGGAAGCTTCTATATTACCTCCACTTTGGATTTATCAACCTCAAGTCCTTTCTCTGAATTTCGGTGGTCCGACACTATGACCTCTTTTATAATAAAGTGAAACTTCTCCTAATTGAGTACTAAATTGCAATCTTTACACCTTTTCAATACCTTATCCATATTGTCCAAACATATACCAAAAGAATTAACCAACTACCTAAAAATTATCCATGAACACCTCAATAGTGTCTATAACCATGGCAGAGAAAATTGACATCATACAACGTTGGAAAGTTAGAGCATTACAAAACCAGAATGGCATGCATTTTAATGTGAAGGTCCCATACAGGCAAGTGAATGAGGTTTCTTTTGGATTTATGGGGCTATAAGGATTTGATTATAGCCTGAATACCAATCAAGGGAGCACTACCATACCATTCCCCCAAGTTTATCCAGCATCTGATCCATGAATAGTATACCGAAATGGTCCTTCTCTTTCAACGCATATAAATTCTGGTAATCCATGAAAAGACTCCATATGGTCACCTACCACATCAGGACAATCTTTTTCTTTTACTTAGGACCATAGTAATACCACCCTACTTAGTTACACACTAAAGAAGGTATACCTAACTACTGTCTACAATAGGGTAGATAACTTTATCATCCAAATATTTAATATTATTTTTATTCACTACCTCTTACATAGGCGGATTTAATCTTCTCTAATTCTGGATACTAGGCTTATGATGTTGCATGATTTGTATTTTCTTGGAACAAATATCAAGGGGGATTCTGAAAATATCTTCAATAATACAGCCAATAGCTCTCTTGAACATCTTTTGTACTCCTACCAAACACTGGATTTTTTGTTCATTAATATATGTAGAAACAATGAGTGGGAGTGTCTCATCCATACCCAAGAATGCATATTTAAAATTGGGAGTCAAGCCTTGAGCTCTAATTTAGGTGCCTATTCAACAAATGGTCTCGCTAGTGGAGTCTCACGATATTTCATACCGAAGTCCAACTTCTTAAGCTTTGATTGATATCTGTATCTATCAACTGCAGCCACCAACTCGCCATACTCTTCGATGAAATTACTCTGGAAATTCATTATCACTTATGCTAATGCCTCAAAACCAAGTCTTTTCTCAATTTGAACCTTTGAAGCACTCTCACTAAAAGTTATAGTAGATATCGATTAGACCTCATCACTATACTTCATGGACCTACAAATATCCAAAGTCTCTTCCTCGTTTTTAAGTCTAAATTCATCTGCCCTTTCTCCATGTCATACAAAGCACGCCCAATGGCAATGAATGGTCTCCCAAGTTTGATAGGAACGTCAAAGTCAACCTTCAAATAAAGAATAACAAAATCGGCCGAATAAATGAATGGATCCACTTTCACTAGCACGTCATGGATCACTCCAATAGTCCACTTCATATTTTTATCGACCACGAAAAACCGCATCGTAGTTTGTTTCAGATTACCCAATCCCAATATCTTGTAAATGGACAATGACATGAGACTAATGTTAACATTAAGATCACACAGTGCCTTAGCAATGTATAATAACCCAATGGTATAAGGGATAGTGAAAGCACCATGATCTTCCTTTTTCTACAAAAGAGATCTTGTAGCAGTAACACTACATTGTTGCAACTTACTATCATAATGAAAACTCAAAAATATCTTCTTTGTAACCATATCCTTCATAAACTTAGCATAACCCGGTATTTCCTCTAGAGACTCTTTCAGTTAAACATTGATGATAAGGTGTTTTAGCATACTGATAAACCAACATTATTTTCTATCTTTGATTTTCTGTGCTAATATTTGAGGAAAGAGAGACGAGGCATGGTCAAGGGAAAAACTTTATCTATGACCACCTCCTCTTTCTCTGTCACTTTCTCGTGCTCTCTACTGCCCTCTATCACTTAAATATCTTTTCTTGTATCAATATCCACCACATACGGCATAGATGAATCAATGGTTTGCTTACCTCCTTGTGTAGTGACTTACATACAATGCTTATTATTCTTTGCACTCTGGATGCTGTAGCTTGGAAGAGTGGATGGTTGCCTAGGGTTCACTGTGGTAGACAACTGATTCATCTATAGGGTAAGATGTCTGATTGGAATTGCATGGGCGTTAAGATTTTGACCAATGTCGGATAATTCGTTTCTCATCTCTTTCACATCTCATAGTCTCATCAAACATCTCGTCATGTTTTGCCGCATATCCTTAATTCTTGCTAGGTTACCTCCAGCATCCCTAGGGGAATATTCTCTATATTGAGGGGGAACATAAGGTAAAACTCGATCATTTCTACTGCCATAGTTGTTCCAGTTGTAATTGTTATCACAGTTGTACTTCCCATCCCAAACATATTGTCCCTCTCTTTTGTTATTGCCATAGTTATGACCGTGGTTTCCTTGACCTAGGCGCCAATTATATATGTTGGATCTGTGGCCATTGTTTGGATACCACCCATACGATATTTTATTGCATTCATATTTGGTTCATCATAGTACTCCTCCACTAGATGTGGAGTTCTAGTCAAATAGTTCACAATATTCACATTCTCTGCCCCTCTTGTCATATGTTTTAGCACTAAAATAAGCTCAGTTCTCATCTGTACCATCTCTTTGCGAATCTCATCTGTGGCTTGATTATTTGTACCCCGAATGGAGAAGGTGTTTCTATCAGTTTCGAACCTTCTAGTTCTCCAAATTTTTTTGTTTTGACATATCTTCTCCATTTTGTCGGTGATCTGTGCCGATGAGCATTTGCCATACGAACCGTATACAATAGTATCAAACACTACCTTGCCATTGTCATCCATCCCCTGATAGAAGTACTTATTCAACGATCCCTCATTAATACGTTGACTTGGGACACCTCTCATAGAGGCAGTGAATCTATCCCAAGAACTACTCGTAGACTCTCCAGGTTGAGCTATATAGTTTTTGGGCTTTTCTTTCTTGTTCAAATTTTAGAAATTAGGAAGAATCTCTCTAGAAATTCATCTTTCAACTTGTCCATATATATATAGAGTTGAACGGGAGATCATTGAACCATATAGCAGCATATCCGGCTAATGATAGAGGGAACGCCCTTAACCCTATGACATTGGTATCCCAATCTGGTGGATCTAGGAAATTTTTTCATACATATTTTATCATAGCTATTTGAGCATGTGGATAATCCACTGCAACCCTGCAAATAAAATTCTCGTAGTACGAATCTTCATCAAGCTACTGGTCACTACAAACTTATGCCATAAAGGTAGAGGTCGGAGTTCAAGAGGTCCATCAGACTTGTCTATATTTATGTTTACCCTTCCATTATCATTCACACGTTCTCCTTGAGGGTCTTGGGGCCTTAGTGAAACTGCCGATTTGTTATTTAGATGGAACCTTATTATTCTCATTGACTTCTCGTGGAGGTTGCAGAAACTCTCCATCATCCAATCCTTCTCCGATAGGAATAAGTGAGACTGCTTGATTATTTATTCTACGCAAGGTTCTACCATATTTCTAGAATACTTGGAATACTCTAGAGTAAGAAGCTGAGAGAGGAAAAGAAACAAAAGAAAATTTTAAATTAGAAAATATTTGACTAACGTTCAATAATGTAGTCAAACTTAATCTAAAAGCCTTATTCCCCAACAGCCACACCAAATTTTGATACGCTCAAATTTACCTCCCTAAAGAAGTATAAGCAATCTTTATCTAGTAAAGAACCCAAAAGGAAGGTTGAGATCCATCTCACGAGGAGTATGGTTTCGACTTAACATTAACCCACTATTACATCTGTTTTAATCAAGGTATTTCAAAAATAATAAATAAAAAAGGGGGGTAGTGAAAAAAATTTCTAAGATAATGTAATTATCAAGTAAGCAACATTTAACTTTGGTTGTTATCAAGATGAGAAAATAACTAAGGTGTACGTGTTCCCCACAAGCTCATAAGCGGTAGTCCTAGTAATACTAATCTCATCCTAGTGTATTACATGCAAAGTTGTAAGTTATGTATCTTTAAATACTTGGTCTGACATCTAAAGAATTTCACCCCGCACCTTGGTCTGGCTACGTGTGTATAATTTACTAACCCTTACCTTTACCTTATATTAGACATCGCATCAATGTATACCTTAGTTTTTCCCCCTCGCACGAATTGACACAAGTCTATTAAATAGTATCATACTACATATATGTTGATAATTCTTTTCTTATTAACTACATCTTTGGTCCGGCAAGTAGCAAATAAGGAGAGTTTTAATGTTTCCAACTTCTAAGAATACTTTTGAACAAAATAATTATCAATGCATGCAAAACACTATTCGAAGATTACTTAATTAATATTCATAATTTGATAATCGTTCATGGTTCCCACAACCCTAGAGGTGGATTTTAGTTTCCAATGATCTCAAGAACAAAATTCAATATTTTAGATGAAAGAACTATGAACTTACATAATGAGAATAATAAACCCCGAATTTCACTTGAATATGTACACCAAAATCTTAACAATCAACTTAAGAAGTCAATAGTTTCATAGGTTTTAAATAATGAATCTCTAATGTCTCAAACTAAAATGATTATAATATAACTAAACCCTAAAAACGAGGTTTACATACCGTAGTTATAGAAAACAGACTCCTAATTAAAAAGGAAACAAAATAATGAGATATTTTTGAGACACACATTTTTTTAATCTACAAGACCAAGTTACGGACCGTCAATGAATCTACGATCAATATATCCCTTCCGTCAACCCATACATTGAAAATATTTAAGCATCCAAAATCTACCAACTCAAAATCCAACGACGGACCACCAATATGCCGTCGATCGATCGATGGTCTGTTGATGCCTCTCTATGACTCCACACTTAGAATCTTAAAATATAAGGTATTGGAACCCTCTACGTGATTCCACACTTTGTAGTATTTCCCTAATTTTATCAAATACCTGGGCTTCCCATTTAAAATTCCATCTACTGGGCGTCAATGGATCTATCATCCGTCGATTGCCTCTGTGGATGCCTTTTTCTGCACTATTTCAATTGTCTATTTTAATATCACGTGTGAATATATTTCTTGCAATAAATCATACAAAACCAATAAAATCAATAATAAAAGGCTAAACACACACATAACCCTTAAGTGAAATGCATTAGACGTACAATAAACTCACGATATATAAGCTTGCCAAATTGAAAAGTTTTGCAATATGGTATTCCAAATTCAAGGTTAGTATGCCCTAGAACTACATATTTCTTTTGTAGGTTCCATACCACATCATGATTGAAATGTTGAAGACTTTTTTTCCAAACTTCTGCATTGATCTTAGAAGCAGAATAAACTTTTTGCTGATGCACTAAAGGGTCAATTTCAAATCTCTTTTCCTTCATCATTACTTTGAAATTTTTTTTCCATCTTTATCCTTTATTTGACAATAATTAATATCAAAGATATGTTTTAATCATTCTCAAGCATCTGTCCAAAACTAAAAGACTATGACTTATATTATGTACAAAGTACACGTCTTTGAGTTTTGTACTAGGATCAATATTAATTTACACAATACCTTTGCCTTTAGCAGAAATTCTTGCAAACATGTACTTTGGAAATTGTTGAAGTATCCAACTCCTTGAACAAATCAAGTTCAAACTTCATGTAGTGTGCAACCACTGTCAATAAGAACCTTATTACTTGAGTTGCGGGTTACATAACAGGTTGCTAAAAAGATTCGGTATTCATCTTCTTTATTAGCTGCATGTGCAACATTACGTTGTTGAGTTTTAGTTTTTCAAATATTTTGATGATGTCTTGTATTTTGACATTTCACAAACTCCTAGTCTGGACTTCTCAAGAATTTGAATGGTGGATGACCCTTTTTTTTTCACAATGTTTGCAACGAAGAAAATCATGTATTGTTCCCACATTAATCGGAGAAGAATGACACATAAGTTAACTTTATGTTCCACTTCTTCTTTCCTTTGTTTCCCCATGGTTTGAATAACTTTTTGCAGGTAGTGCACCCTCAACATACCCTTCTGACCCTATAAGTCTTCTATGTTCTTGTGCCTTTAAAATATTCAATATTTCTGCTAAAGTGATTGTTGATAGATCCTTAGAATTATCTATTGAGGAAATAGTTGCTTCAAACATTTCGGGGCATATTATAAGGATTTTTGAACCAACTAGAATCAGGTAATGCAGATTCAAGTAAACATACAATGTTGGCAATATTGAGTGATCTATTAGAATACTCTTTGACAGTCTCTTATCCTTAAACTTCTGAAGTTCAAATTCTCTTATAAGGTTGAGAATAAGAATTCCTTTTATACCTTCATATTTTTTTTTATAAAATTCTCGACCTCAATTGGTGATTTCATTGTCATAATTCTGACAAAATTTTTAGACTAGACTACAAAAAATAAGGTGACTATAGGCTTTGACCTTCTTATTTTATTGTCCTTGCGATTCCCGATTTGTGCCATGGTTGGATCTGCAGGAAAGGGAGGAACTTCATAGTCCTCCTCAATAGCTTCGCACAAATAAATTTCCTCCTTATTTATCTCCATTTTTTCTATCCAGACATGATAGCCTTTACCTTTGAATATAGGTGGACCAAGTGAGGACCTCTAGCTAAGATTATAGGCTAATGAAATCCATGTACCCTGACTATCTCATTAATGTAAAGCTATACATAGTCCTTCACCGAATCGTTAATCTTAACAGCCACAAAGCGTGAAGACTTAGTAACTCTGTCTACTATCACCCTAATGGATTCATCTTGTTCGTGAGTAAGAGGTAATCCTGTGATTAAATCTATATTGATTACTTCCCACTTTCAAGTAAGATTGTCGATCTCTTAAGTCATCCTCCTGGTTTCTGATGTTTTACATTGACTGACTAACAATTAGGGAACTTAGCTAAAAAATTTGTTATTTCCTTTGCATATCATTCCACTAATAGTCTTACCACAAATCACGATACATCTTATTATAGCTTGGATGAATATAATATCAACAGTTATAGGCTTCTGCAAGAATTTGTTGTCTGAACTAAACCACCTTAGGAACACATAAACAACCCTGATTGCGAAAACAACCAATTTGTCCCATGGGAGAAAACCTCAACCCTCTATTGATGAATTGCATCCTTTAGTTAAAGTTATATCACATCACTGTCTTCCCTTTCCTTAATATTTGTTACCAATGAAGATTCTGAACCATTCTGAACTGTTACACAACCATTTGATATGCTAATAAGGCAAAATAATAAGTGAGAAAACCTGTCAACATCCTTTGCTAGTTCCACTCTTTCTTCCTCAACATGTGATACACTACCCATAGATATTCTGCTACGAGAATTTATTACTTCATTGTCCATACCATGATGGTAATGCACATTCATATCATAATCCTTGAGGAACTAAAGTCATCTCCTTTAATGAAGATTCAACTCTTTTTTGGTGAAAACAATATGAAGGTTCTTATGGTCTATGAACTCTATACTAGTAATGTATCCAAATCATAAGTAAAAACACCAGTGCTGCAAGCTCAAGGTAATGAGTTGGATAGTTCTTCTCATGCATCTTAAATTGTCTACAAACATAAGCTATAACCTTACCTCATTGCATCACCACACAACGTAGGTAGACTCTCGAGGCATTGCAATAGATCACATAACAATCTAAATACATCACATAACCGTCTGAACCCTCTTGTAGATTCAAACAAGAGTTGTGTTTTTAGTTCTACGAAGATCTTCTCACAATCATCTAACAATGAAACTTGACCTTCTCCTTAGTGAACTTAGTCAATGGAGAGGCTATGGATGAAAATCCTTCCACAAACCTTATAAAGTAACATGATAAACCCAAGAAACTTCTTACATTTGTATGAGAGGTAGGTGTGGGTAATCATTTTGCTACTTCTATTTTCGTGGAATCCACTCAAACCCCTTCGGTAGTCACAATATGCCTAAGGAAAGCAATAGATCGCAACCAAAACTCTTGTGCACTAAACATAGAGAATAACTCGCGATCTTTGACAGTTTGTAGGACAACCCTCCAATGACTCACATGTTCGTCTCTATTTCTTGAGTAAATGAGGATATCATCAATAAATGTGATAACAAACAAGTCGAAGTACTGTTTGAATGCGTTCATCAAAACACATGAAAGTTGCAGGAGTATTGGTTAGTCAAAATGAAATAACTACAAATTCATAATAACCATAGTGAGTTAAAAGTATATCTTCGGAATGTCAATATCTCTGACTTTAAGCTGATGATAAATCCATTTGAGGTGAATCTTTAGGAAATGACATACACACTAAAGTTTTTTTTTTGGTAGCTAGCATATTATATTCATAAACAAAAATATTTACACTATAGTACTAGTAGCCTGGACAATTTTCTTCAACATAAAATCAGAAACCTTCAAAAACTATGACGTACTAATCAAGATGTCTATGACTTTTAACCGGGATAATCTACTAACTTGTGTAGGGTCGTTTTCCAAATAACAATGTCTCTTCCTCTATGTGAAGATGTAGCACCATATTTTTCATCCATAATGCAGAGTGAAATGGTCATATTTGGAAACAAATATAGTTTCTAGCTTGCCACACCATGTACACGACCATAGCAAAGGCACAACTAGTAATCTCAGCTAATCCTCCTATGCTTATTGCTAGTAAACTTACCTGTTGTACTTTAGTTTCCCATTCCATGTCTTATTTTTACTTCTTTTAGTCGCTGATGTAGTGTTACACTTGACCTGATTTGCAATTGCTCTATACCCTCGATCACTTTTTTCACTATCCTAGGAGCATTCTTAAGAATCTTTATTTGGCTAATATCTCCCATCTTGACGTAGTAACTATGTACCCATTGAACCCATATGCAATCCTTCTTCCTATGAATGTTCCATAGTAGCTTTGATGCAGAATTCCAAATGCCTAGGTTCATAACATTGTGTGCACCTGCAACTCCTGGTAAGCAAAATTTTTTTCCAAGAAACTAATGTCTTCTTCGATATTGTCACTGACACTTAAGTTATTAAAACAATTTATCAATAATAAGGAAGGGATATTTATTCTTGTTTGTGAGTTTGTTCCATTGCCGATAGTCAATGCACATTTTGAGTGAACCATCTTTCTTCTTCACAAATAACACTAGTAAAACTCATGGGAAAATACTAGGTCTAGTGAAGCCCTTATCTAAGAGGTCTTTCATATGTTCTTTCAAGCCAATCTGTAAGGATAAATAAAGATAGGTTGGGTATCTTGAAGGAGATCAATTCCAAAGTCAATTTCCCATTTGGGAGGAAATTCGAGAAGATCTTCTGGAAACACTTCTTGGAACTCCTTGACTACTCAGACTGATTCTAGAATTGGGTTGTAGAACATGAATCCTTAACCCCAACAAGATGATAGATATACCTCTTAGAAATCATTTTATGGCCCTAAGGTAAAAAAAATGAATCGACCTATACGTGATAAGATACCACCCTTCAATTCCAAGATTGGTTCATCTAGAAACTTAAAATGAACAATTGTAGTTCTACAATCATCTGGGGCATAACAATAATGTAATCAATCCATGCTTAGAATAACTGGGTCACCGACTAGAGTAGAGAATGAGAAGGGTTTTCAGAGAGTTTGCGGACTAACACCAAACTTGACTTCTATATAAGGAGCTACAAAGGAAATAGAAGTCGCTAGATCAAGTAAAGCATAAAAATCGATATTAAAGACTCGTAACGTACCAATAACTATATCAAAGAATCTCCTGATCCTAGCAAGCCTGAAGAGCATACTGGCACTAAACATTAACTCTACAAGATGAGTTACTCTGATGATTTGTGAAACCTGCAGGCTGTAAAAGTTTTAGAATGAGGTCTACGATTATTACCCCTAGACCGTATG
Organism: Solanum chilense; assembly: GCA_032847665.1. Lineage (NCBI taxonomy): Eukaryota > Viridiplantae > Streptophyta > Magnoliopsida > Solanales > Solanaceae > Solanum > Solanum chilense. Next base: position 68,583,559 of record CM064963.1, on the reverse strand, counting down.
TAACAGGATAATCCCTCAACTTGTGCCACACTGATAACATTAAAAACATCATTTTTCCCTCTGAGTCACTCACCTTGATGATTTTTATAACACTTAGGACAAGTTGGTAGGATTTGGTACATGATACACTCCCCTTAAAACTTAGATCTTAATGATCTATCTTTTTTATCTAGTTTGAAATTGAGGATAAAACTCTTAATGATGAAGGGGTTGTAGCTGAAATGTTTACCCTGCGTAAAATTCTACCACCCGACTTCTGTTGAGAATACACATAGTTCCAAGTCTTAGACTTATTGTACTACTTAGCTTGTTCCCTATGCTTATCTCCATCAACATACTGAGCATGAGTCATTATCATAGAGATGCTCATATTTTCAAATAGCATAGCATTTCTTAGTTTGTTTTCACCAAGTGTGACACTCTATATAGAAACTTACTCATCTGAGCCCTACAATTAGCAACCATGAGGAACATACATGGAGTGATGAATGAAGTTGAGTCCATACCCTTGAAGTGTCATGCTACCTTGCCTTATGTTCATAACCTCCTTAGCTTTTTACTTTCTCAGTTCTCTTGGGAAAAACAATTCTCAAAAAGTTTAACTAAAGCAATCACAAGTGATAGGAGCTGCATCTATACCCCTATTCTTTTTCCACTAAGTATACCATATGCGAGCAACATCCTTAAATTGGAAAGATGCTTAATCAAACCAATCATTCTCAGTTACTTACATCACCTCAAATATATTCTTGACATCATCAATAAAGTCTTAGGGATCCTCACCAATCTACGATTCGAAGAACTAAAACATATTCATCCTATCCAAATCTCACACTCTAGATGCAACTAATCAAACATTAGTATTTGTCAGAACTGTACTTCGCTAATTATTCTGGTTGTCCACGTAATTTCAAACTTTTTTAAAATGCCTAAAAAATGAGACCTAGAAAAAAATAGCAGAAAGGTTACGTCAAGTAGAGAACCACAGAAGGGTGTACAGTGTTGATAGGATCCACGGTCCGTTGACCTACCCATGGCTGGGAAATTTATACCACTAAGACTATATATTAGACCATGGGACCCTTCACGGTCCGTGGTCTTGACGACAGACCACGGTGGCGTCTGTGACCTCTTGGTAGTAGCCCTTTTAGCCAGTCCCTTAGAACCCTACGCCAAAGTGAAGACCACGAGGAACTTCATGGTATGTGGTTATTCATACAATTCGTGGGGTAGCTTATGAAGGCTTCCAAGCAGATTCCATACCCTAGCCCAAGTGAGGACCATGAGGACTTCCATGGTCTGTGGTCCTCCATACGGGCTGTGGTAGGGGCTCGTAGACCAGACCCCACAATCCCCAGCTCCCGGATCAAAGACCAGGACTATCTTCACTGTCCCTGCTCTTTTTCACAATTTGAGAAAGTTGTCGTGGCCATCCTTGCCTTTAGTTTGAGTCAGGGTCTTTTTGCCTATTCCTCTTTCTTTAAATCCGTAAAATACTTTGTTTTTACCATTTACTACATAGTTTATTAATTTTTGGCCTAGATTCATAAAAATAAATTTCCTAAGTAAGATATTAATCAAAACAGTGAGAAAGTAGAGCTCGAGAGTGAAAATAAATCAAGAACCCTATATCAAGAATTCAACAATAAATCCATTAGTTCCAGCCCCAAAAATGAAAGAGTTCAATGTCGAATTCTTCACGTGTATGTGCGATTTCACTAGTAGGTTCCTTTATCCCATTAGGTTCCTAGAACTCAGTTAGATTCTTTATTCCTTTATTATTAGTAGACCTAGGATTCTAGAATTGTAGTAGATAATCATGAATTAGTTATTTAATGTTCCAAATCAGATTATTATGTTATTAATTATTTTTCTGCATGAATTTCAGAACCCTAATTATGTACTTCTTTAGTTCTTAAATTACAAATTGTAGGCGAGATATTTTAGTTACTTCATATATACATGCCTTAGTTATTTTAATGTGTCATTATCAGCATTTGAAAATGTTATATTCTCAGCCACATATCAGTGTTATGCTATCGAGTATATTGCATGATTCACTCATAATGTGTTACTAAATTAATCTATTGGGAGTAGTATAATCAAAGAACTATGAGCCATATAGGTTGTAAGTCCCCTTTATGGGCATCATCTAGTGATCACGCCAGTCATGCCTCTTTGCCTATGGTAAGGTGTATTGGATTTTCTTTATAGGGCGTATATATCGAACTCCATATTTAGATCATGTGGTTTTATGGTCGATTACTAGTGGATTTTATATCATCCAAATTCTATTGCATTGACCACATTTACATTACGATCACTATTCAGTTTCACTATGTTACAAAATTTTCATTTATTTAGATAGTTGAGTATTCAATATAGACATCATGTTCAAATTACATACTTTCACCATTTCATGCTCAATTAATTGTAATTTTAGCTTTAATCTTTCATGATGTAGGTCTAGGTAATCAGTAGTCAAATCATGCATAGATCGGTTCTTAATCTCCATCTCAGCAGGATTAGTCGTGAGTCCTCATTCGAAAAGGACAATACTAACATTACCTATTAGTTTTTCAGTGTTTTATTATTAATGTTGATAAATTTACATGGGGCATTCCTAGGTTTTCTAGTCAGTTAGAGTAAATTTTTAGACATAGTTTGATTCAGACTAGTTTTTGGATTTTGAAGTTTCTTTTGTTTTTAACTTTGTTGTTTGATATATTTAGTGTTAATCTATGGGGTTTCCCCCATCATTTTATATTTACTATATGATTAGCTTCTGTATAAGTTACTATTATTCTTAGTAAAGTTTAGGTTATGCTAGTAGTTTTAGCTTGTGGGTCACTTGTGATCCTAGATCCTGTGTCAGCATCTTGGGTGTAACTCAGGGCGTGACACACTTGGTAGAAGAGCACTAGGTTTAAGTATCCTATAATGATTGAAAATCCGCACTAGGTAGAGTAATTTTCATGGGTATGTGGTGCACATCACATCTAATGAGAGGGAGGCTACAAAGTGTTTTAGATTAAAACATCTATTTTCTTGTTACTTTTATCGTGTGTAAGCTATGATCTAATTCCGATCCAACATAACATTCTTCGTTTAAGTTCATGGCTCCTCATAGAGCTAAAGCCAAGAATGAAATTTCCACGAATTCAAATGCAACTCCTGCAATCTGAAATCAAGAAGTCTCGAGTGTAGAGTTTTAGAACGCAATTGAGATGTTGGCTTAGAAAGTATCGAATGACAACAATCAGAGGGTTCTAGTTCCCGTAAATGATAATGTTAGTTTAGATGATGCTAGAGTGCGAAATTTTGTTAGGATAAATCCACCAGAGTTCTTAGGATCAGAGTCTGTGAAAATCCCTAATACTTCATAGCTGAGATCAAGAAAATCTTTGAATAGATGCTTGTAACTAGGAAAGATCGGTTTGTGTTAGCATCTTACTAACATGAGGATGTGGCTCTTATATGGTATACTCAATAGAAAATGAGCAGGGGTACAAATGCATCCCATATCAGTTGATCTTGCTTCAGTGAAACTTTTCCAGACAGGTTCTTCAAACTTTTTCAGACAGCTTCTTCCTAAGAGAACTAAGATAGGAAAGAGCTTAATATTTTATGAACTTAAAGAAGGGTAGCATGAAACTCAAAGATTATGGACTCAAGTTCACATAACTCTCTAGGTATGTTCCCCACAAGGTTGATGATGCCAGGGCTCATATGAATAAGTTTCTTTATGGTCTTTCAGACTTGGTGGAAAAAAATGTTGGAATGCTATGTTGCTTGAAAATATAAACATATCTAGGCTCATTACTCATGCTCAACAAGTTTAGTAAGATTAGCCTATAGAGCAAGGTATGGAGAACAATACTGGTAGGACTGGGAAATATCAGTATTCTCAATAGAAGTCTAGTGGTGGAATTTGTTTGCAAGGCCAGTAGAATGTTTGAGCTCAAGCACCTTCATCAGCTAGTGGACCAACATCCAAGTTAAGGCAAGATTATAAAGGTAGGGCATTAGGCTCTAAGTCTCAGGGGAGTGTTATAGGTACCAAAACCAAACCAAATCCCCTAATTCTCGTAAGACCCATCACGGAGAGTGCATTGCAGAAAAGGAAAAATTATTTGGTTGTGGTCAATCAGGTCACAGGTTCAGGGATCGTCTTTCTTAACAGGGTAGGGGAGGAAATGGTACAGCTCAATCCACAACTTCAACAACGCCAATAAGTAGACCAACCTAGACTGGTAACTTATTTTTTATAGGTGTAAGTCAGCACCAAAATAGGTTGTATGTTGTTCAGGCTCACAAGGATCAGGAATATTGTACTTATGTAATCATAAGTTCGTTATGAGTCTTCGACCTTGGTGTTTGTGATTGGTAGATACAGGGTCTACCTTTTCCTTAGTAACTCCTTATATAGCACTAAAGTTTGATGTTAGTCAAGAAAGTATCTTAGAACCCTTCTAAGTCGCTACTCTAGTCGCTGACAAACATATAGCTAGACGTGCATACAAAAATTTCCCTGTCATAGTCAATCTGAAAGTCACCTCAGTAAATCTCATAGAGTTAGAAATGGTAGACTTTGATGTCATTCTAGAAATGGATTGGTTATATTCCTATTATGCCTCAGTTGATTGTAGAACAAAGATTGTTCATTTTGAGTTCCCAGACCAACCAATATTTGAATGGAAGGATTGTATCTTAGAACCTACAGGTCGATTCATTTATTACCTGAAGGATGAAAAGATGATTTCAAGGGGTAACTCTATCATCTAGTTTGGGTTAAAGATTAAAACCCAACGCTTGAGTTAGTTCATATAGTGAACGAGTTCCCATACATGTTTCCATAAGATCTTCTCGTAGTCCTTCTCGAAAGGGAAATAAACTTTGGAATTGATCTCTTTCCTAATACCCAACCCATGCATAATCCTTTTTGTAGAATGGATCCATTTGAGCCTAAGGATTTGAAGTGGTAGTTGCAAGGCCTTCTATATAAAAGCTTTATCGGACCTAGTAGTTTCCCATGGGGAGCATCAAAATTGTTCATAAAGAAGAAAGATAGTTCCCTCCGTGTAACACATCAAAAATCCAAGATGTGCTCTAAACCCTAATTTAAGTGTCATAAGGTCCAGGCTGTGTTTTAAGGTCCATTTTTATGAATGTAAGTCATTTATGAAGTTTAGAAATCACAAAAACCAAGAACGTCTATGACGTTCGGAAGCTAGTTCAATGAGGTGCTAGCGTGCCTTAGCCTATTTGACTAGCTTTTTGAAGTCGTAAAATGATGAAAATTAGTGGAAGGCTGTATAACATGTGTTTAAGTATATTCATAGTTTAAATGTCTGGATAAGACTCCCCAAGGACCAACCAAGGTCCCCTTAAGAGGACCCTTGCAAAAGTTGGCTAAAGCTATCAACAGACAGTGTCACCAACAGATATCACAAACGGTTCGTTTGTGAATCAACGGGGCGTCGATGCCACTAGTCGATGGAAAATGAAAACAAATCTTGGAAGGGTCATTTTACATAGTATCTTAACTTAGCGGCGAATGTGCAACACGGAGGGAACATTAGCCGTTGATTGACCAACGATCCGTCAATCGTTGTCTCATTAGTGAAGCCTGTGTTTTGTTGCACGTTTTGACGTATTTACTTTAATTAGTTGAATTAGTTATCAAGTTAATTAGGGGTTATGGAAGGTATAATTAAGTAAATTAACCACCTATATAAAGTCCTAACCTAATTAAAATAACCTAAACTCTCATAACTAACAAATGAAAACTCTTTTCCATCTCTCTTCTTTCTCTCTCTAGTGAAGAACTCCTTTGAGAACCAAGCTAGGAGACGGTTTAAGGGATTCAAAAAGTCAAGTTTCACATTAATGTTCACAGATTATAAAGGTATGGGATCTCTTTCACCTTTGAGACCTCTTTCCTCAAAGGGCTGCATCAAATTGATTTCGAAAGTTGGGTTTCCAGTGGGTTTCATCCAATCTTGAAAATTATGTTATGAATTTATTTTTTTATGATTTATTTTGTATATTATGAATATATTAAGATGTAATTTAACTCAATTATTATATATTTGTATGTATTGGTCTAGTTTGTAGAAGATGACCTTTACCCCTTAAACCTAGGTTATGATCATGATATGAATTATATTGTATTGACTCAATTGACTTGTTTATTGGTTAAATTTACTAGATGATGTTGTTATACTAATAATGAATTAATTAGGGTGATTTATAGTCCTATCATGCTAGTTCTTGAGAAGTTGATCTAGGTTATGATGTTTGTTGTGAATTGACCTAAGTATTTTGTCTTAAGTTATGTATCTAATTGTGATGTAGTGATTTAGCCTTGTTATCATGTTGGTCATTGAATTATGATGATGTTATACCCTAATTGGTTTTAATTAAGGGTTGATGGTAAGACCTTCATGATGGATTATGAAGGAGACTTGATAAGTCTTCTGACCCTATCCTTTACTTCAAATTGTGGTTAATTGTGATTAAGTCATGATGTTGTATTGGAGTATGCCTTGTATTCGGATTAATAGGGTGGTATGATTTTTAATTGAAATGTCATGACTATGATTTGTGAGATGTTGGCTAATATATAAATGTTATAAGGATGGTGAATCATTTACCAATGTGACTTATCATTATATGAAAATGTTAATTTACTAACCTCACTTATATGAATTGTAATGAAAGGACAATATTGATGAAATTCTTATTGAGCTATAATTATGATAATGATTATATAAGGTTTATACCCTATGACCTACAATAAGCTATGATAATTAATAAAGACATTAAAGATATTTCAAAATGGACTTTAGCTTAGCACCGAGTGAACTAGAGTGAGAAGTGTCCCTTCCAGAATATAGCAAGGTAGGATTACTAATGTAGCCTTGAGATTGGAGAATATAATTCATTTATCGTAAACAGTGTCCCAACTATATATCCTAGTTCGTGAACTATGTTTCCACCAAAGGAATACTAGCTAGTGGATCCACGTAGTTGCTATGTTAATGTTTTGGTACTACCTTGGCAAGTAGTCCTCCTTCTTTTGGTGTATGGTTCCATGACACTGGATTCCACATTTTCTCATGTGGTCTATGTCGGCTAGGGAAAGATGTTCCCAAAAGGTAAATTGAACTAAAGGTTTAAAGTCTAACTAAGATAACCTAAAGGGTTTAGCTTAGTGTAGGTAGGGGTATGAGACTCTACCTAAACATTGCACTAGTTAGCCTTGAAGGGAATCTTAGAGGATGTTCATATGTATGAATATCCTTATAATGGTACATGATATGTATATGGTGAACTTGTACATTGTTGATACTGTATGTTGAATTGTGGCACTTATGAATATGTGTTGGTCTATATTGTTAAAGTATGATGCTATGTAATATTAAATGTTATGTTATGTGAAGTGGGATGTTGGCCATGATTCTTGTTGAGTTACTTGATTGACTAAGGTTATGGGGCTTTGCTAGGACGTTGCACTTGTTGACTTGATAGGTTTTCATGGATAATTTTCTTCTTCTAGTTATGATGAAATGTACTCTTATTCATGCTTGTGGTTAATGATGACTTGATGATAGAGTTACTTGACTATTCATACAATAACACGATATGCATGTTGAATTGACTAGATTTGATATTATTGTTCATGTGATGTACATGCCTATGACATTATAAATATGTATAAGTTGTTTGTTATAGTATTGTTAAATGTGCATAAAGGTTTTCAAGAAAATTGCTTACTTAATGAAATATCCTTTTAGCATGTTTTTCATGATATGTGTGCATATGGTCTCATACTTAGTACTAGTTGTGTACTAACCCCATTTCTTCCTTTTCCCCAAAATATTATGTTTCAGCCGTTGAAGGGATTTTTGATAGGAAATTGAAGAAGACTTGGATTTCTTAATCATCCAAGTAGGGTAGGTCCTCACTTTCCGAGGGTGATGCCACTATTAAGCCATGATGTTGTTTTTAGTATTAAAACTATATTAAATGTTGTATGACCTATATGTGGTATTTTATTCATTGATGTATGGCTAGGCCCAATTTGATATACTTCTATTAGATAATTATGAGATGAGACGAGTATCTTTAGACGATGTTATATTTTATATACGTATGTGCAATAAAAGTAGAAGACTAAGTAATATTCCTATAAGAACGGTCGATGTATACTCAATATATTAGTACTATGTGTATGTAGAGGTTTATGTAAACCTCCGAGTAGATGTAATGAAAAGTTTTAAATTTTCCACTAAATTTGACCTATGAATGTAATGATGTAATCTAAGAGGCTAGTCTAAGTTCTCAAAGAAGAAGAAGACACCTATTACGTCTAGGGGTTTCTCCCAGATATGACAAACTTTGTATCATAGCATGAGGTTAAATATCTTTGAGTCGATGTTTGTGTCAACCACGTCTATGTTTGTTTGTATTCATAATTGTGAAGCTGACCAAACATATGAATAGGAATCAATGATATGCTTAGGAAACTCTAACATTCTTAGAAGTTTAATAGCGTGCCTATAGAGTGATAGATCTATGTGCTTTAGCATCTCCCAGAATACGTCATGAAGACTTGAAGAAGAGATTGCCAATACGGGAGTTCCTCCCCGTGGTGATCAAGTTCTTAATCTTGAGGAAGATGTGAATGATGACCAAGCCTTGGTCAATCCTCCTCCTTTGACGGATGATGAAATAAGGGCTGAAATTTTCCAAATGTCCCAAGCCTATTACTACCCAAGCACAAGCCGCCACTACTCAATCTGAATCTATGACGGCCCAATCGAACCAGGAGATTGTGCCCCATCCTCATCAACAAGTCGCTACTATGGCTTCCCGTCTAAGAGACTTCACTCAAATAAACCCTCCTACTTTCTATGGGTGTATTGTTGAGGAAGAACACCAAGAGTTCATCGATGAGGTCTCCAAAATATTTTGTCTATGAGGTTGTTCATAAGTGAGAAGGCCGAGTTGGCTACTTATCAATACAAGGACGTGGCACAACTGTGGTATGTGCAATGGAAGGATAATAGGCCATTGAGGGGTAGTCCAGTGTCTTGGCAGATCCTTAGAGCAGCTTTTATAGATTGGTTCTTCCTTAGGAATATGAGGGAGGAAAAAGTGGTGGAGTTCATCAATCTTTGCCAAGGAGGAAGAGTGTCTGTGAGTACTCTTTGGGATTCATTAAGTTGTCAAAATATTCTCCTTCTTTGGTCTTTTCCTAGAGACCAGATGAGTCATTTTGTGACGGGGGTGTCGGAGGACTTGCAAGAAGAGTGTCATTCGGCCTTGCTACATGACAATATGAACATTTCCCATCTTATGGTGCATGCAAGAAGGGCTGAGGAGGAAAGGGACAAGCGAAAGAGTAGAGATGCTAAGAGAGCAAGGTTATATGATGGAGGTTCTTCAAAGAATAGGCTTGAAATACATGACAAGCCTAGATTTAAGAAGCGGCTTTCTAATCAAGTACCTTCCAAATTACCAAAAGCTAGTGGTGATAGGGTGTTAACCCTAAATTCAAGACGGGAAAAGGTACTAATTCACCAAATGGGAAGCCAACTTGTGGAAAGTGTGGTAAAAAGCACTATGGTAATTGCCTTAAGGGGATGGATAATTGTTTTAGTTGTGGCAAGAGTGGTCACAACATGAGAGATTTTCCAAAATTGAAGAGTCAAGAGAAGGGTAGTGGTCAAGCTCAAGCAAGTAGTTCTAGTGGTTCTCCAAAGAAGAACCGCATCTATGCTCTCCGCTGTAGGGTGAGTAAGAGACTTCTCCTGACGTAGTGACCCGTATGTTGAAATTTTCACTATTGGCGTATATACCTTACTTGATATTTGGCCCGATATTTTTCATGAACCTTATGTAGTGTTTACACCGTTGGGAGAGTCGGTTGTTGCTAAAAGGGTGTATAAAAATTTTCCAATAGTGTTGCCCAATAGAGTTTCGTATGTTGATATAGTAGAACTCCATATGCTTGCATTTGATGTTATATTGGGTATGGATTGGTTGCATGCATGTTTTGCGTCCATTGATTGTACGACAAGAGTAGTGAGGTTTAACATCCCGTTGTTGAGTGGAAGTAGGGAAGTTCTATTCTTAGAGGTCGTATTATTTCATGTCTAAAAGCATGCAAAATGTTCTGAAAAAGTTGTATTTATCATATAGTAAGAGTCCAAGATCTAGACTCCGAAGTTTCTCCCATTTGGTTGGTACCCGTAATGAGTGAGTTTTCGGAGATCTTACCTAATGACCTTCCCGGTATTCCTCCCAAACGGAAAATTGACTTTTGCATTGATTTTCTACCGGACAAAAGTCCCATATAAATTCCTTCTTATCGGATGGCTACGGCCTAGTTGAAGGAGTTGAAAGCTCAACTCAAATATTTACTAGATAAGGGTTTTATAAGGACTAGTATTCTCCATGGGGTGCTCCAATTTTTTTTTTGAAGAAGAAGGATGGGTCCTTGAGAAAGTAAATTGATTACTGCCAACTCAACAATGTCAGTATTAAGAATAAGTACCCTCTCTTGGATTGACGACTGGTTTGATCAACTCCAAGGGGTGAGTTACTTTTCAAAAATTATTTTAGATCGGGGTATCACAAACTTACGGCGAGAAGTGAGGATATACCTAAGATGGACTTTTGTACTCGGTATGGGCACTATGAGTTCTTGGAAATGTCTTTCGGTCTCACTAATGCTCTGGCGGAGTATCGACCTAATGAATAGAGTGACTTAAAATTACCTAGATTCATTTTTCATTGTGTTCATTGATGATATCTTAGGATATTCGAAGAATGAGGGTGATCATATGGTCATTTGAGGGTGGTATTGCAAACCCTTAAGGAACATCAATTTTATGCCAAATATAGTAAGTGTGAGTATTGGTTGAGGTCAGTCACATTTCTTGGGCACATCTTCTTTAATGAGGGAATCGAGGTAGACCATAGGAAAATGGAAGCGGTGAAAAATTGGCCTAGACCATTGACTCCACCGACATTAGGATTTTCTTGGGTCTAGCGGGTTATTATCAGAGATTCGTAGATGGTTTTGCATCTTTATTATCTCCTTTGACTACTTTGACCCAAAAGAGTAAGAAGTTTGAGTGGTATGGGGTGTGTGAGAAAAGCTTCCAATTGTTGAAAGATAGGCTTACTTCCGCTCCAGTGTTGACTTTATCAGAGGGCACAAAAGGTTTTTTAGTGTATTGTGACGCTTCCCGAGTGGGTTTGGGGTGTGGTCTTATGCAACACAGGAAGGTGATAGCCTATGCCTCTAGGCAACTTAAGGTACTTAAGAGAAACTATCCCACTCAGGACCTTGAAATAGTAGTCGTGGTGTTTGCTTTGAATTATTTAGAGGCATTACTTGTATGGGGTTCATGTTAATGTCTTTACAGATCATAAGAGTCTCCAATATGTGTTTACCCAAAAGAAGTTGAATCTCCGACAATAAAGGTGGCTAGATTTGTTGAAAGATTATGATATGAGTTTCCTTTGTCACCCCGGCAAGGCTAATGTAGTTGCGGACGCCCTAAGTCGTATTACTATGGGTAGTGTATCCAATCTTGACTAAGCCAAGAAGACCTAGCAAAGGAAGTACATAGGTTGGCTAGGTTGGGGGTGAGGTTTGAAAGCTCGAAGGGAGGTGCTATAATTCATCATAACTTCGAGTCATCTCTAGTGGTTGAGGTGAAGTTCAACCAACACCTAGTGTAGCCTTAATGGAGTTGAAAGAATCAGTTCCCGACAAGTTGAATAAATTACTCTCCTTGCGGGGGATGGTGTGCTAAGGTACCAAGGGAGATCATGTGTTCCCGATGTAGATGGGTTGAGGGTCGGATCCTAAGAGAAGCCCACAGGTCCCGCTACTTTATTCACTTGGGTTTGAAAAAAATGTACCATGACCTAAGGGAGATATATTGGTTGAAAGGTCTTAAAAGGGACATAGCAGAGTTGGTCGCTAAATGTCCGAATTGCAAACAAGTGAAGGCCGAACACCAAAAGTCGGGTGACTTACTTCAAGAGAGCCAAATTCCTACTTGGAGGTGGTAATACATCAATATGGAATTTATAGTAAGTTTACTTCGGACTCAAAAGTCATATAATTCCATATGAATGGTGGTGGATAGATGGACTAAGTCCGCTAACTTTATTCCCGTCAAGTATACATAATCGGCAGAGGATTATGCAAGAATCTTCCTAGATGAGATTGTGTGCCACCATGTATTCAATTATCCATCATCTCAGATAGGGGCGCACAATTCACATATAGATTTTGGAGGTCGTTCCAAAAAGGATTGGGTACTGCGGTGAAGTTGAGCATCGCTTTTCATCCCCAAACGGATGGTCAAGCGGAACATACAATAAAAACCCTTGAATATGTGCTTAAGGCATACATTATTGATTTTAAAGGGAATTGGGATAAACATTTACCTTTGGTGGAGTTTGCCTGTAATAATATTTTCATTCATCCATTTCCATGGCTCCCTATGAAGCCCTGTATGGTAGGAGGTGTAGGTCTCCTATTGAATGGTTTGAAGTGGGTGGGCCATCGTTTCTCAATCCCGAGTATATTTATAAGACTTTTTAAAAGGTTCATATCATAAGGAACCAGTTGAGAATGGTCTATAGTCGGCAAAAATATTATGTCGATCATAGAAGAAGGGATTTAGTGTTTGAACAAGGTGATAAGGTGTATTTGAAAATTTCGCCAATAAAAGCGGTGGTTATATTTGGAAAGAAAGTGAAGTTGAGTCCTCGTTATGTGGGTCCCTGATACGCTCAAACTCACCTCTCAAATGAGAAGTAAAGCGGTCGTGTCAAGTAAATAACCCAACTAGTGAGGTTGGGATCGTTCCCACGAGGAAAATAGTCTAGACTTAACTTTAACCTAGTATTACTATCGTTTGGTCGATAACTTTCTTGGAAAGTAACAATATAAAAGGGGGGGTTGTATTAAGTAATGAGTAAAAATAACTAACGTAATTAAAAGAGACACTTGACAGCTTTTAATATTGGGTTTTAATCAATGAATTAAAGTAACTAGGGTTTACGTGTTCCCCACGGGTTCATAACTTGATAATTCTAACAATAACAATTCTTTCCTAGTATCTTGCATGCAAAGTGATAAGTTATGTATTTCTAAATCCTTGGTCCGGCATCTAGAACATCTCACTCCGCACCTTGGTCCGGCTACGTGGGTTGCTTTCCTAACCCTTATCTTTACCTCATATTA
>CM064963.1:68339880-68560880 GCA_032847665.1 Solanum chilense | reverse complement strand
AGGATAGAATATGGATCGGAGTGCCACGTTCCGGCACCAGGATAGAATATGGATTGGAGTGCCACGTTCCGGCACCGGGATAGAATATGGATCGGAGTGTCACGTACCGACACGAGAGGAATAAGTTCTGAATCTTGAAAGATGTTATTTTGTTACATCTAATGAACCTGTTTTTCCTTAATAAGTATGATGTTGAGGCTTGAGTCCTCCTGGATGAACTTGGTGATATTATTGATGATTTTAGTATTTGTTGTTACTACATGTTGAGTGTTATAGTTGATTTGTGAGATTAACTGATATATACTGTTTTCTATTCTGAGTTGGCCGATGATACCTACTCAGTACGTGTGGTTGTACTGACTCCTACTTGTTTGTTTCTTTCTTGTATTTGTGGAGTGCAGCAAACGTGCCGTCTTCTTCAACTCGACCGCGATTCTAGCCAGTCTTCACTGCACTGCAGCTTAATTGGTGAAAGGCGATCTCCTTGGGAGGGATGTAAAGGAGCCATAGGTCACGGGTTCGATTCTCCCTTGAGGCTGCATGCCAATAAGAGGGGATTAAAAGAGCGAATGGCCGCCCATGGCAGAGACAATACCTGAGTATGTGGATCCCGAGGGGGTTGTCACAAAAAAGGCGCCTTTTTTGTGACAACCCCCTCGGGATCCACATATTCAGGTATTGTCTCTGCCATGGGCGGCCATTCGCTCTTTTAATCCCCTCTTATTGGCATGCAGCCTCAAGGGAGAATCGAACCCGTGACCTATGGCTCCTTTACATCCCTCCCAAGGAGATCGCCTTTCACCAATTAAGCTGCAGCTTAATTGGTGAAAGGCGATCTCCTCTGAGGCATGTAAAGGAGCCATAGGTCACGGGTTTGATTCTCCCTTGAGGCTGCATGCCAATAAGAGGGGTGTAAAGAGCGAATGGCCGCCCATGGCATAGACAATACCTGAATATGTGGATCCCGAGGAGGGGGTTGTCACAACTACATGCTTATTTTACTTCCATTGATTGTAGAACTTGGGTAGTAAAGCTTCAATTTCCTAATAAACCCGGGATGCAATCAAATTGGGGAAGTATAGATCCAAAAAGTCGAATCATTTCATCAATTAAAGATGGTAAGTTTATTGCTAAGGGATGTGTCTATCATATTGTGAGAGTCAAGGATCTTCAGTACGGGGCTCATCCATTAGAGTGGGTCCCCCTAGTGAAGGATCTTATGACAATCTTTCACGATGACTTACCCAGAATTCCTCCTGATAGGAAATATGTTTTGGTATTGACTTATTACTAGATGTGAAACCCATCTCAATCCTTCCTTACCGAATGGCCGCGGCCAATTTGAAGGAATTAAATGCTCAACTCAAGGATTTGCTAGATAAGAGTTTCAATCGGCCAAGCATATCTCGATGGGGTGCTGCGATATTATTTGTAAAAAGGAAATATGGGTTTCTTTGAATGTGTATTACAATCGGAAATTTTAAAAGTTTAGTATAACGAATAAGTATCCACTCCTTAGTATTGATGATTTTTACCAACACCAAGGAGCCAGTAACGTTTAAAAAAGTTACTTTAGGTCGGTTATCATAAAATTAGGGTGAGAGGTATGGATATTCCATAAATAACATTTCAAACTAGTTATGATCATTTTGAATTCATAGTAATGTTCTTTGGTATTAGAACTACCCCAGCAGCTTTAATGGACCTTATGAAGGGAGTTTGGAGGAGTTATCTTTATTTGTTTGTGATTATCTTTATTTACAACATCTTCATATACTCTTAGAGTGAGAATGATTATATGAACCAGTTGAAGGTAGTTTTGAAAGTCCTCAAGAAAAACCAACGTTTCTTGGTCACATAGTCTCTAGTGAAGGTGTAGAGGTCGATCTGAGAAAGACTGTTGTAGTAAGAAGTTTGCCTTGACCTGTGACACATATTGATATCCGAAGGTATTTTGGTTTAGCCAGATACAATAGGAGGTTTTTTGAGGTATTTTCATATATCCAATCTCCATTCACGACCTTGACCAAAAAAAGTGCAAGTTTTAAAGTTGGGAATAATGTGAAAAGAGCTTCCAATTATTGAATGATAAACTTACTTCCAGTCTTGTGTTAACCTTACCGGATGGTACCGAAGGATTTGTGGTTTATTTTGATACTTGCCAAATATGTTTGGGTTGTATCCTCATATAACATGGTAAGGTGAGAGAATATGCATGTAGACAACTCAAGGTTCATTAGAAAAACTACCCAACTCATGACCTTGAACTAGTGGCCATAGTGTTTGCTTTGAAAATTTGGAGATACTATCTCTATGACTTATTTGTTTATGTGTTCGTCGATCACAAGAGTCTCTAGTATGTGTTCAATCGAAGTGAATTTTAATTTTCTCCAAATAAGGTTATTAGAGGTTTTGAAGGATAATGATATGAGTGTCCAATATCACCTCCTAAAATCCAATGTTGTTGCGTATGCCTTGAGTCGTGTATCAATGGATAGTGCGCCGCATGTCGAATAAGAGAAAATGGAGTTAGCCCGTGATGTGCATTGGCTAACCCGGTTTGGTGTTCGAGTAGAAGATTCTCCAAAAGGGGGTATCATGATCCGTCATAATTCCGAGTCATCCGTTTTTTGTTGATGTGAAGTCTAAATAACATCATCACCCTATCTTGATGGAATTAAAAGTGTTGGTTCTTTAGAAATCTATAGAAAGTTTGTCTCAAGGAGAAGATGGGGTGCTTAGGCACCAAGGAAGGTTATGTGTACCTTATATGGGTGGCCTAATGTAAAATTTTTTAAAGGAGGCCTATAAGTATCGATATTCAATGTATTTAGCGGAAACCAAGATGTACCGTGACTTACGTGAGATTTATTGATGGAACATAATGAAAAAGGACATAGAAAAATTCATGGCTAGATGATCAAATTGCCAACAAGTCAAGGCCGACCATCAAGGACAGGGAGGTATAACTAAAGATATTGATATCCCTACTTTGAAATAGGATCATGTCAACATGGACTTCATGGTAGATTTTCCTCGTACCTATGGAAACATGACTCATATGGGTTGTTGTAGATAGGTTGAATAAATAATCCCATTTCCTTTTCGTCAAGGTTTCCTATTCAGCGGAATATTATGATAGATTGTACATTAAAAAGATCGTAAGGTTTCATGGGGCACCTTTGTCGATAATTTCGGATAGAGGTGCCCAATTCACTTCTAACTTTTGGAGGTCTTTCCAAAGTTGTCTTGCTACTCAAGCGAAGCTTAGTATCACATTTCTTCCTCAAACGGATGGTCAAGCAAAACACACCATCCAATTCCTAGAAGACATGTTTAGAGAGAGTGTCATTGACTGCAAAGATAAGTGGAATAACCACCTACTTTTGATAGAATTTTCCAACAACAATAGCTACCATTTAAGTATCTTTAGGGCACCATTTGAATCTCTTTATGGTAGGAGGTGTCACTGTCATGTTGGCTGGTTTGAGGCTGGCCAATTTGCACTTCTTGGTCTCGACGTAGTCTATGAGGCCACAGGACAATTTTGAATCATTAGAGATAGGTTAAAAACACCTTATAGTTTGCAAAAACCAGATGCTTTGTTACTAGAAGATTATTACTACCAAGAAAATTATATTGTCGCTAATTATTTTAGTTTAATCTGTAACGAAATCAATTGTCTCTAAAGTTATATATATTTTGTAGTTGAACAAAATCTCATTTCGTCACCTAATGAATATATATATATATATATATATAACTTTTTTCAATCCTGGACAAAAGATCACACATTATGCTTTATGTTACCTTGGGGAATCAGATCACAACCTTAAGGTTTGATGTGAAGAGTGCTTACCATCAGACGAATTCTCTCTTGTTGTTATTTTTTGTTTTATTTTATACTTCATTCACTTTTTTTAAAATATACTTTTTTAGCAACAATGTATTTTATGATTATGTATACTTATACACAAATGTATGAAATTTACCACCCACAATTCATTCAAATGTACATTATATTTGAATTAAACTGTGTATTTTTTAAAATATATTTAAATATATCCAGTACAATTTTGTTAATTTATTTTTATATTTTTGTAAACATTTAAAATTATTCAGTACAATTATAAATTTACATAAAATTAAACTTTTGATTTTATAAAAAAAAATTGGTTCAAGTTGAACATCAATGCCAATAACTATAGTACTTCACTGTAATATATTTTTGAAATCCTCGCTAGTTCATTTGTATTATTTGTGGTTTTATTTTTTAGTTTATTTCAATTTTCACACTGATGGAAAAAGTTAATACAAATTCATGAAATATATTGCACCTTTGCAAAGTCTAAGTTTTTAAGTTGATGTTATCTTTGTATAGTGTTGACACCCAATTTTGACCGAACTTTAACCAATATAAGGAATTCTATTCGATTAAATACGCATTTTAATTTTTTTTTAATTAAGAATTGTAGTCGATGTTGCATGAAAATTATGTATTTTAGCATGTTTAGTTTATAGAATTATTGTGAATATTATTAAAATATTTTTAAATTATTAATGAATTTCAAATGTTTTAAAATCTAAATGATTTTCAAATAAAAAATGTATTTTAATATATGTTGTATTTTTATTAAATGGTAATTCATACACTTTCCTTAAAATTATTTAATTTCTAGCCTATTCTATTATAATTTTTTCCAATTCTATCCACTCCAATTCAAATTTTATTCCAATTATAGCCATTCTTGCATTTCATTTCTAGACAATTTAATTACAATTTTAGCCATTCCTTATCTTTTCCAATGTAATTTCATGACTTCATCTATTAATCTCATCCGTCCGTTTAAATAACTAAATCGTAGAATAAAGTCCTAGCCGGTTCATCTAACTAATTTTACAGTCAAAATTTGATCTCTTATTCTTCCTATTTTCTAATATACTAAAAGACCTTATCTTCAAAAAATCTCTCCCTCTCTCCTCTTCTCCCTCTCTTCTCCTCACCTTTTCTCTTTTCTCCCTTCTCTCTCCCTTTTCCGGCAGCCTCCTCTCACTCTCTTCTCTTTCCGGCCGGCGTGGCCATTAGCAAGAGGTGGCGACGCCACTCTGTCGCCACCCCTCTCCCTCAAACCGCTGCCCCTCTCACTTCCCTTCTTCTTTCTCCTTTCTACCTCCAGTTTTTCCGACGACCCCCATTTTTGCCGAAAAGGATGGCCGCCAGGAAGCCTCCTCTCCCTCTACTCCTTTCCTTCCCCCTATTCCCCTTCTTCCCAATTGTCCCTCTCTTCTCCTCTTCCTGTCTCTTCCCTTCCCTTTCCTCTTCCCCTTTATCTCCTTCTTTTGCAGGTACCACTGGCAGCCCGCGCAGCAGCAGCGCCTTGACAGGCGCACGACAGCAGCAGCATGCCAGAGATAGCACCCGCTGGCAGCAGCCGCCTCTTTCTCCCAATTTCTCTCCCCCTTCTTCCCCTCTCTCCAATCGTCTCCCTCTTCCCCTCTCCCTCTCCATTGTTCCTCTTCCTCCCCCCCGTTTCCCCTCACTGTTTTTCCTCCCTTTTCTTCTCCTGCAAGGACTGCAGCTTCGGCAAAGGTAGCAGCACCAGCCGGCAAGGGAAGCAACAATTGCGAGGTAGAGAAACAAATTAGGGGCGAAATGGCAAACGACAACATCCCACACCACCGACGAAACAACAACACCGGCGAACAACGAGCTCAACGTAGTTCAGAGTCTTTGGGATCGTTTTTAGATGGAGATCCGTCCCTGTATATCAGTTTTTTTAATTGCTAATTCATTTGTGATTCATATATTTATTTCTAACAACGTTTATTTAGTGTTTTATTATGTTTTCCATAGTTTAACTCGTAAATGTTTAATGCTAATTGATACTAATACATATCTTCATGTCTCTAATTGATTCTTTTTCTAATTAAATTGGAATAATCTTGTTGGTTAAATTAATTTTATCTTAGAATGATTTTTACTTTAGTATACCAACTTCCTTGGACCTTATTTGATTTAGTTGGGTTATTGCTTGTCTTTGTTATGTTAAAATTCATCAATGTTGATTTCCATATCTTCTCTTTAATTTTTCATTCGTTGTTTATTTGAGGCAGTTGCAAAAATTCTCCTTAAGTTTGTAGATTTGGATAGCAATCTTGTTGGTTTAAAATTTGGTAAATTGAATTAAAATTTGATTCTT
This sequence comes from Solanum chilense, assembly GCA_032847665.1. Classification (NCBI taxonomy): domain Eukaryota; kingdom Viridiplantae; phylum Streptophyta; class Magnoliopsida; order Solanales; family Solanaceae; genus Solanum; species Solanum chilense. The sequence continues at coordinate 68,554,680 of CM064963.1, read as the reverse complement.
CCAATATTTTGATAATTGTTGAGTAACTCATTATTTTCTCTATGAAGTAAAACCTTTATTTAAAATGTCAATAAAGACTATTTCTGGATCCCATATATTTCCTTCCAATTTTGCTTATTTATCTGTTTAATTAAAATATTTGATGAATATATGTATTATTATTATTATTTTTTTAATATTGTTAATTGATCCTTTTTTCTTTTGTTGAAAATTAGGCAAATTCTTACTTGCTTATTTTAGGAAAATAATAATTCCAATTTTTGGCTCCTTTGAAATAAGGATAATAATATTAATTGATCTATTTTTCCTTATTTGTAAGTTTTTTGATTTCTTACTTGCTTATTTATGGTAGAATAATATCTTTCTGATTTTGGATCCTCTTTATTTAAGGAGAAAATATATTACTCTCTGTTAATTTATTCTTACTTGTTTATATTTGGTAATGAAATATTTTAAAATTTTCTAATTTGGTCCTCTTTTATAATAAGGAGAATAGAATATTAATTGATTCCTTCAAAAAAATTTGTTTACCTTATTTGTTCCCCCCTCTACTACTATAGAAGAGACCCCCTTTGCATTCTTTTAACACTCACAACTTTCATAACAAGTTCTCTGATCAACTCATTCATTCTCTCTCAACACAAGAACTAGACTTCTTAACTCTGTCATTACTCTCTTGCTACTTTTGAAGAAAATAAGTTTTCGGTAACTTTCAAGTGCCACTTTGCTACTTTCCTTTTGTTCGAGTAAAGGTTGGATAAACTTGTTTTTCATTCCTACAATTGCTAATCTCCTTAACCGGTTAGTATTCTTAATTAGCATTTACATTATACTTTTTTGTATTCGTACATTTGTGTAAGCTCATTGTTCTATTCCTGTTGTTATTTATAAGTTGTTAAATAATTGCATATGTGTCTCATCTAGTCTAAAATAAATTTGAATACTTGTGTAGTTATGTGAATGCTTTGACAGGTTTCAAACTTGAAGTTAAAGTTGAAGAAGAGAGATCATTTGTCTAATTCAAATTTGAATATATTTCTTATGTATTTATTTAAAAAAAAATTTTGTAATATTCGTATAACACTGAAACTATCATATATGATATAAGATTTGGGGGATTTTCTATAAGGGGATGGGGATATATATACATGCTAATTGTTTTCTTTGCTTATTATGTTTTTTACTATATGATTGATATATATTTTCCGTCTGTTATTAATGTCATAACAATAGGCAACATATTGAATCACCCAAATAGTCAATTTAAAATCAATTATTTGTTTGTCTTGTTTAATTTGTTTGAACCAATGGGAGCTTGTAACATTTATAAAGTTAGTAACATAAATCTTCGTTTTTATATGTTAATAATGTTTTTAACATGCTAATGAACTAAACAAGAGAAAGCGAACCTTGTAAATGTATCGATGTCATGATTCTTAATGTAAACCTTACTAATTTCCGTATGTTCACCTAGAAATCATGTTTGTAGGTTTGCAAATAATTTTTTTTTGCATACCCACTCCAATAAAATTTATTGTTCATCTTTTTGCCCCCTCTTAAATTAGCTACTATTATTAATTAGTAATCTTATTTGTCCTTTTGAAGATTTCGCATTTATGATGCAATATGTTGTTTTTCTTAGAATAATAATAATAATAAAATAAAATCATTTCATGTATTTAACAAATTACTTGGATTTTGAATATATTTCATAGTAAAATCTTTGCATTTAATAAATTTACTACATTAATGTTCTACTAGTTTTTTCTGTTTTATAAAGTTTTGCAACATTTCTTTTTTTTAAAAAAATCATTGTTCAATACTCCTTTAAAACATTAGATTAATTATGACATTTTTTACTTTTAATAATATTATAAGAACTATCTCCTAACCTATCGTTTGTTGGAGAGTCACAGGAATTACGAGGTCTAGTTCCAATTTTTAAATTAAACCGACGCGTCCCCGGAAGTACCACCTACACATGATTTTGAAAAGAAATTATGTGTATTTATATGACTATATGAAAACTGAATCTTTTAAATCATTTTTAAACTATAAATTATTGTTATTTTTCTAAGACCGACCTCAAATAAAAATAGTTTCTATGATGGAGGAGCGTGATTAATAATATCGTGGCATCACCCCTATAAAGAAACAAACATTTTAGTAAAATAAAGTTTCTATTCAAAACTTGCTCAATTTTTCAAAACATTACTTTTGCACATATTTTTCTTGTTTGGTGTAGCATACTAAATTAAATCGAGCTCTCTTCTAAATCTGATGTACATATTATGTCTTCTTGTTTATCTTTTTATTAATTTTTTGATATTTGCAATATTTGATTATCATATAGATCGTATGCTCAAATAATAAATAATTGAAGTAATTTTGAATTGTTTAATAATTTATTTGGCGTAGATTAAAATAAAAAAATAACAAAATTGTTTGCTTATTTATTTGCCTCTTTTCTTCCCTTGCTTATCTTTAAATTTTATTTAATTTTTATTTATTGTTATCACTTAGTTTTGCATGCTTAAATAATTAAATAAAAAAATAATAAATTTATTTCTCAATTGTTTAATATTTTATCAGTTAGACTCACACGTTTAAATATTAATTAAGAAATAATGAGCTATTTGATTCAATATTTGTTATATCACCTAGTCTCACATGTTAGATTTAATAAAAATGATTTTAATTGTTAATATTTGTTATCACCTATCCGTTATTAATTAATTAATTAAAAATAAAATGATCTTATTTGTTTCATATTTCTTATCACTTAGTAAGCTTAAATAAACTTATAAATGAAGTGACCTTAGTTGCTACTTGTAACCCCCACATAGATTGCATGAGATACGGCCGGAACCCACATTTGTGGACCTCGAGGGATGACTAATACCTTCCCCTCGAGGTAAATTGAACCCTTACCCTGATCTCTGGCTCGTTGACCTTAGGTAGACTTAGTTAGGTTAGATAGGTGCCCTAACGCGCCTTAATTCGCTACGTGACGACTCCTTAAACTTAAAATCCCAAAAGAGTTGTTAGGTCGTTCACAAAACCCGTTTTTTTTTTGTGAAAAACGGGGCGCGACAGAATGGTGACTCCGCTGGGGATATTAGGTTATTACCATTACGTATTTCATGTTTATTTATGTGGGGTTTACTTTATTTTGGTTATTTCACAATTGGTTAGGTGCTTGCCATGTTTAGTTATCATTTTGATGCCTTATTTACTGTCTTTTTTTCCATGTCTCACCCCTTAATTGTGTATTACCATATTTCAAATTTTCCATTTTCCCTTATTTTTTACTTACATGTTTAATCCCATACCCTTTTTCCTTATTTGCGTGATTTTTTTTGTATATTTATATGTTTACAATCTTTATTTATTCATGCTTATTTATTTACCAAAAAACTTTGCTGACAAATTCAGTCAGTTTCAGCTAGATCAAGACATATCTTCTCTCCCAGAGAACATAAAATTGTGTAAATATTTTATTCAAAAAAGAATTTCTTATATTAATAGTTGGACTTTCTGTATTGCAGAATTTGACAGGATCAAGTATCTGTCAAGAGAAGTCTTGATTAAAGGATGGTCTCCAGCTCCAAAGGAAGCTGCAATCGTTAACCAATCGATCTCTAGAAGATCTCCCAGAAGTCTTTATCTAAGAATGAACTAAAGATAAAACTACAAAAGGCTTTGTCAGACTTATAGTCTGAAGATAATGAACCACCTATAATGAAGCCCTTTGAAGAAGCTTCGTCCTCTCAAAGTGATGATAATGGAGACATGTTAAAACCTAAAGTTTTGGCACAGTCTTATTTAGATCCTTTTTATGATTAATCACTAGTTGAGGGTATTAAAATCCAGAAGAACTAGTTTTTCAGATAGAGGCTCATAGAGCTGGAATTATCTAGAAATAAAAGGAAGAGTCTCAAAGAGACGAAATTTATTTTTGATTAAATTATTAAATGGACTCTGTCAGGACCAGCAAAGCATGGTCAATCAAAGCATTATCAACAATTATGGCCGAAAAAATGGCAGACATAACTTCATCAAAAGATAAACATGAAGGTGCTTTTAGAAAGAAAACAATATACTTTGCTTTATCAAAAGCAACAGACGGAAATAAATAGCTAATCAGAAGAAGATCTTTTAGATTTCCCTTATATTTTCAAGTATATATAAGACTTTGTATTTTCACATTAAGAGCATCAGAAATTTTACGAATACAAAATTTTCTTGCATACTCTCGCTCTCTGTAAACATTATGCAATATATCTTGGAATAAAGCTTTACTTCTGTAAGTTCCTTTAATTTTCTTCTAATTACCTTTTCTACTTTCCGCAAACAGATCTCAAATGGTATCAGAGCCATGTTAATGGCGTTAGTTGTTAGCATGAGTAGCCAAATCTTTAGGTTGTCTAGGCTGTTAGAAATCATGTGATTATTAAGATAATAAAATAATCTTATCTTAGTAATTATCCACCTTATGATTTATTATATTTGATTCTTATAGTAATCTTAAGAATTTATCTCGGTTATTATCTTGTATAATATATTAGTTAACTTCGATTAAAGCAAGTTAAAGGCCATGGTTTCCTTTTATCATGTTGAGGTTTTTCCTTTGCATAAGTCTGAGTATGCCGATTAATCTCTGGCTTAAGGACTTGGTTAGCCTGAAACTAGATCATTGTAAGTCCAGTAAGACCCATGGGGGCATGCAATCGATCTTTTGGTAATCCGTTCTACAATATGACTTGCCAAAGATTTGTAATATCCAGCAGGCGTGATATACGTTTAGTAACTTCCAAGGCCAATTTAATTGCTAAATCATTGTTAACCGTTATATTCTCTAGATAATCACTGCTTTAATTTCTTTAGATTTATGAGAATCATAGTTAATTTTTTATTAGTTTGATAATATTTGTTAAAATTATTCTTATTGCTTAGCTTACCCTTGACGTTCTTTCATCCATAAAGACGACTGCTTGTTCTCATGAATAGCAACAATATTGCTAACTCTGTTAATTGTTCTATATCTAATGAAGATATGCGTTTGCAAAATTGCTCCATTCCTAAAGAACAGATTAATAAGATTTATCAAATAGGTAATTTTAATTTGTTTATAAGTTTTAATATTAAAACTTGCGAATCTACCTCCGAAATTAATAACTCTTTAGAGACTATTAAATTGTTGATTGCTGCTGTCATAGACAGGAATAAAAAAGAATCCGAAATGGTATCTAAATACGGGGAACTCTATTGGGCAACATTATAGGACAATTTCTATATACTTTTTTTGCAACCACTGACTCACCTACCAGGGTAGTCACCATAGAAGGTTCTTTTAAGATATCGGGAAAAATACAAAACTTGCTAGGTACCAAAGGGGTAATAAATGATAAGGTAGAACCTAGTTAAAGTACAGAATATACATTTAAAGATATGACTTTTAACATACCCTTCACCACATCGGGAGAATTCTCTTGTTCACTCCTAGAACGGAGATCATAAAAGTGATTGTTTCTTGGAGCATCAACAGAAGAACCACTCACTTTCCCACTCCCCTTCTCTTGCCCCTTCTCATTGGGGAAATATTTAACCTTGTGATCACTTTTGCCACATTCGAAGCAATTGTGCATTCTAACTACGCATTCACCCATGTGTTTCTTGCCACACTTCCCACATGTAGGCTTCTTGCTTTGTAAAATAGTACCTCTTCCATTTTAAGACTTAGGGTTAGACATCCTATCATCACGAGCTTTGGGAAATTTAGAAAAGGCTTAATTGGAGAACCTCTTCATATATCTAGGCATATCTTAAATTTCAAACCTTTCCTTTGATGAACAACTTTCAAAAGGCCTGGCCTTTCGACCCTCTCTATTCTTCCTCCTTAGTGTACTTTCTTCCACTTGTTATGGATGAACCATTAGATGTGAAATATTAATATTTTCATGAATCATAGCCGAAGGACATTCTTCCACTAAGTCATCGGACACTCCCGTTTGTAAATGACTCATCTCATCCCTTGGGTTAGACACCAGGATGGAACATACATAGAAAATTTTGTAAAATTTAAGGATTAGTCAAGTACACTCATACCTCCTTGACGAAAGTTGAAGAATTATTCCACCTTATCTTCCCTCAACTCTTTACGAAGAACCTATCAAGAAAGGCTCTCTTGAAGATCTTCCAAGTCACCGGACCACCTCTTAGCACCATATTATCCCTCCATTCAGTGTACCTAGTTTTTTCCACATCTTTGAATATATAGACGACCAACCCATACTTTGCACCCATAGTCACCCCATATCATATAGGAACTTATAGACCTATCCACAACATCTTGAGGGTCTTCATCCGTTTTTGACCAAAAGAACATAGGGCAGTTCATCATAGTAAAGTCTCTCAAATGAGATGCCATAGTGGTAGCATGATGAGGAACACGGGGTCCAACTTCCCGATTCACTTGAGTCATCATGGCTTGGACTTGAGAAGTGACAACATTAGCTTGTGAAGTTATGGCTTACGCCAAACTAAGAAAAGTTACCCTTATCTCTCCATTGGTCATCTGTGGAGGAGCAACCAGAACTTGATCACCCATAGAAACTTGTTCAAGTGGAGGGACTTGATTGTGTTGTCGAGGAGATTGGTTTCATGAGACCACACATTTGAAATCCCCTTCCTCGGCACTTCTTGTGGCTTTTCATCGAGTAATCGTACCTATAACCACAATAAAAGGCTTAGGTTAAAATAAAACATAAAATAGACACTAGAGGCACGACATAGGATTACAAAAAGATGAGAATTTTATAAGCATTTCGTCAATAAGTGTGGCGCGCTTCACAATAAAGAATACGAATATACATATACATGGTTTAGTCATCCTCAGAGAAATTTTCGACTATCCATTAATTATAACATATCATTGGTTAAATTATGGAATATTTAAAACTTTTCATCTTCATCTACAAGTGAGGTTTACTTAGACCTCTCGCTTACACATAATATAATCATAGGGAGCTTACATATACTCATCACATAGGTAGTACCACATAGACTTATACTTTTATTTCACATACATAATATAGAAATATAATCTCATAAGATGTCTAGGATAAGTCTCATATTAAACCATCTAGCTCTACTGAAACATTGGGATTATCCCATACTTCATTACAATAAAAGCCACATATAGGCTTATATACAACAATAGTCTTCAAATGAAAGAGAATGAACAAAATTGTTTTTACATTAAACAATATCAAATAGGTAGATGGTGGCATTCTTCTCAGAAAGTGAGGACCTACCGAACCTGGAGAATGAGAATCCAAGTCTTTTTAATGGACGTCTAAAATCTCAACAGATAGAACCTACATAGTTGTATAAAACATAGAAATATAGGTTAGTAACCACTTGTACTATGTATGGAAACATGCATATAAAATATTTTAATGAATTCATCAGAGAGGATATTTACTTTAGAAAAAATTCTAAGTCATTTAAAAGTCTTTAATGCACATTCAAGAATCCATATAATCAATAATTACATATTCATTAGGACAAGATCATATATCACAAGACCAACCTCATCAAGTATAATCCAGTGAACATGTATTGAAGCATTCTTGACTACATAACCAAACGATTCCAGCATCAGGTTAAAACAACAAACCTTGTATACAATTCCCAATGTTACACTACATATAATACCTTTACTCATAACGCATCAGCAAGTCTACATGTTCAATGATAAAGCAAAGCCCCATAAACTTACTCAACCAAGTAAACCAAACAAAGAATCACAAGCAATATCTATCTTCACATAATTTAGTATCAAGAGTAGCCATCATCATATTTATTAATATAGATCATTAGCATGTTCATAAGTGAAACTTACATAATATAGAATCTTCAACATGTAATGTCAATATATGCATATTGATTTACTTTATACAACATAAGAACAACCTTCTAGGACTTCCGTCAAGGCGAACTAGTGCAATGTATAGGTAGAGTCCCATACCCATACGTAGACTATGTCAAACCCCTTAAGTAACCCTAGTTAGTGTTCACTTTATTACTTTATTTTACTTTCGTGAACACTTTCCTTAACTGACATAGACAACAGGAGCTATGTGTGGAATCCGGTGTCATGAAACCCTACGCTAAAAGATGGTGGACAACTTGACAAGGTAGTACCAAAACATGAACATAACATTCCAGGTGGATCCACTATTTAGTATTCCTATGGGGGAACATAGTTTAAGAACTAGGAGATATGCTTGGTGCCATGTTTATGCACATTGCATTATAGTCTCCAATCTCATGAGTACAATAGTGAACCTACCTTCGCTACTTGGGAATGTACACTCCTCACTTCTAGTTCACTGGTGCTAAGCTTGATTTTTTTTGAAATATCTTTAAGCCTTTATTATTCATCATAACTTAGTTTAGGCCATAAAAGACTAACCCCTTTTATATCATAGTCATTAATAATTGAAATTTCATACGAACATCATTTTAATACAACTCTCAGATGTGAGATCAACTCATCATGATCATCATGTCATAATAAGTCACATAGACAATTCATAACCACACTTATATCATCATATCTTAAGAATAATCTCACAATCACGTACTCATGACATTTAAATTTGATCTTTATACCAACACTTACCGAATCTAATCATAAGGCATGCTTCAATTGAACTTCATCACCATGTAAAAGCCATCACAATAAAAGTAAAGGTTCAAGATCACAAAGTCTTACCAAATTCTCCTTCAAAAGCCATAATCATTGATCCTACCCTTAACTTAACCAATTTCATTCACCAATAAGTCTGATAACATCATTCGATTATAATTAAAACAATAACTAAGTCAATTGTATCAATACTAATCAATTCTACATGAATTCATCACCTAAGGTTAGCGAAAATGGGTCAATCCATGATCTCTTTCACGTACTAGGATAAATCATCAAAAAAAAAAGCATAATTTAACAATAATACATCATAATGTAAAATTTCTTTTAGAAATAAACCCATATGAAATAATATTTTTGAAAACAAATTTCGAAAGAACCCTTTGGGGAAAGGAATCCCAAAGGTGAAAGGTTACCATACAATTATGTTGTTTGAATATTTATGGATAAAAGTGATCTTCTTGAAGCCCAAGAACCCTTAGAACTTGCCCTTCAATGGAGTGTTCTTTGGGAGAGAGAGGAGGTAGAGTAATTTGGGTTTATAAATTATGAAGTGTTAAGTTAGGTTTAGGCTTAGGGTAGGTTAAATAGTCACTAGACTAACTTAATTGACCACCCCTAATTAAGAACCTAATAAATAAATTATTAAAGAAAGTCACTTATGCCTTGACAGAAAAATTGCAAGCCTTACCTATGAGACCTCGACCTACAATAGGTTAATCGACGGCCTTGCCACCCACTGTCATGCACAACCGTCGTTTGTATTAGAGACTATACATTTTCGACATTTTTGAAAAAATTCTATGTGTTGATCTAAGGTTTCATCTAAGCCCCGTCAACCAGGCGATACCCAGTCATTTGGCAAGCTTAGGTGTTGCTGCCTACACTGGCTCATTTGGAAAGTTTGGCTCAAAGGCAAGGGTGCTCTCCAAGGACCTTTAGGCTGGTCGTACCCGTACGTTTCGACCCTAAACACACTCTAACACTAATTTTACACCTTTCTAGAAATTTTTAGCAATTTTCGACTGCTAAAACCCCGTATAATAGGCGAAGGAACACTAGAACCTCTTTTACAATTCTCCAGACGTCTTGGACGTTTCTTGACGTCTTGACTCTAAAACTTTTTAAATGACTTATAAATATTATTTTTGACCTTAAAGAAGTATTACAACCCTTAGAAACTCATGTGAGGATCATTATTAGTTCTTGGACATTCGGAGTGTTACACAACAGTTATGTTCAGCAGAATTTGTTATAGTAAGTTCAAAGTATGATGTGCGTTAATTATATTGTAGAAATTGTCTTTAGTTCATGAAATTTTATGGGATTGTTGAATTTTTTATGGAATCGTGTCGATTTTAGAGTTTTTTACAGTTAGAATCGCGTGTACATATATTGGGCACCTGAAACTAAAGAAGAATAAAAAACATAATTGCATGTAGTAAAATTGGGATGAGAAAAAAGAGAAGGAAAAAATCGAGCAGGTTTTGGCATGAGGGTCTGCATCAATGACATGCTTCACCAGCGCACAAAAATCACCTCCACATTGTGCAAAGGACGCATACTCCTCTATTTCAAAAATAAATTTACCAATCAAATATCCAAATGCATATGTGCCTCGCAGAGTTATTTGCAGACAATGATTTCTTGATCGTTTCTCATGTTTAACTATTTAAACACACTTCTAAACATCATAACATATTTCCTATCACAAATAACAATCCTCCAATCCATAAATAAAATTTAACAAAGTCAAGAGCCACGTCTAAAGAGTTCTTAGAGTTCTTTCGTATTGTCTTTTGCAAATGTTTTAAAAAATGTTTTGATACTTGATATTTGATTTAAATAAGTGTAACAAATGAAGTTAATTTCTTCAAAAAGAGTATATGGGAACTAAGTATTTCCTTAGATTAAATGTTTTCAAATTTAAATAAGAGAAGAAACACCAATTTCCAAGAGTGTCTTTGAGATAGTTTTTCAGTAATTATCTCAAACCACAAAAAAAAGTTTTTTTGTTTTTAAACATATGAATTGAGTATTTTGTGAGTACTATTCAGCACCAATGTGAGTACGAGTTCATATTAACTCAATCCTCCATAGATCATGTAGAAATTGTAAATCTAAAGGGACATGCGTTTTAGATGATTCCTTAGTGCTTTTTAGCATAGACTGGTGGATCCACTTAATTGAGAGGTTCTCTACTCTTGTAAGGTATATGACAGTTCTGGCAGCGTGCACGAAATACTGTATGCTTATAGTGATAGTTGTTGGTTAGAGAAAATCCAATGGAATTATATTAATTTATATATAAATTAAACTGTTATTGTATATCTTTAAATACACTGTATTTCTAATGAATGTTTAAATGTTTTATTTAAACTGCACTTTACTGTTGTTGATTTCTACGTTGAGTTGAGCATCCATGAGTTGAGTATAGTTGAGGTAAGTGTTTATATCCGAATTCATTCAAGGTTATGCCATGTTTAGTTTTCTCCTCGCTTGCTCATACATTCAGTGTACTGATATCATTTGTCCGGAATGATTTTTTGATTGAGATACATGTAATCAGGATCAACATCCAGCACCTACTTTATCCAGTTAAGCACTCAACATTAGCTAAATGCACCTCTTTGATTTTTGATGGCTATTTCAGTTATTAGAAAGATTGGGGGTCGTTTGTTGACATACCTCTTACTATCCAGAGGCTTCAGACAGTTTTTTAGTCCGCTATTTTTTTTTTATGTTGAGACTTGAGTTTCCTTTTTGGGTAGTTGAATGTTTCTTTTAAGATGTTCTACGTTTATTGAATGAGATTATCTTTTGTGATTGTTTGAAGTTGTTTAAGTTTACTACTAAGTGATAAGACAAGCCAAGTGTTCGCTTGGGGCAATAATGGTTCTCGAGAGTCAGTCCTGCCCACAGTGTATACTAGGGGCATGACATGTCTGTTACCTTGCGATGATCAATGTTTTTTGGTCGACTCTTATATACTAGAACCTTAGCTTGGATGTTGCTTACCTTATATAGATCATCTTTCAAAAAATAAACCTCCAAAGGTATGAGATCTCTTTTTTGAAACCACCCTATGAGTGATCTACATCGCTATCATAAAGTTCCTCGAAATGTGCAATGTTAATGCTGGAGAGGTAACTGTTATTATAGAAGAATTCACACAAAGGTAGGGACTTATCTTGGTGACCTCACAAGTCAATCACACATGCCCTCAACATGACCTTTAGTACTTGAATAGTTCTCTCTAATTATTCGTATGTTTGTGGATAGAAAACAGTTATAAAAGTGAGTTTAGTGCCCAACTCCATATGGAATTTTCCCAAAAACTTGTATGTGAACTACGTGCCATGATTTGAGATGATAGAAAGGGGCAACTCATACAGTGTCGCTATCTCTTTCACAGAAACCTTAGCCAACTGCTGAAATTATACTCTACTCTGACCAGAATGAAGTGGTCTAAATTAGTCAACATTTCAACTACCACCCAAATAGAGTAGAAATTTCCCAAGGTCTTGGCATTACCAACCACTAAATCCTTAGCTATCTTTTTCCACTTCTTTTTCGGAATTAGAATTTGATGAAGAAACCTGTAAGCCTTTGGTGAGCATACTTAACTTGCTGGCAGTTTTTACACTTAGCCACAAACTTAACTATGTCTTTATTCATTCCAAGCAATCAATAATGTCATTTCAAATCTCAGTACATCTCGATCACACCCAAATGAATTAAATACCGTGAACCATGGGATTGTGTAAACATATTCTAAAAAACATCATCCCCCTTGGGAACACATATTCTTCACTTAAAGCTGAGCACACTCACACCTCCCACTTCAAGAACCCGATTTCACACCTTACCAGACAGTCTTGTTATTGAGCTTATTCAAAATTTCATCCTCAAACTTCGTGGACTGGATTTCCTCAATGAATATGGACGTAATATAAATGCTAGCTAACACCCAACTTTCTCTGAAAAGACCAACTGCAAGAACATAGACTCCAAGGTCATAATCTCTTTAGACAAGGGTTGCTTGGCTTCACCCAAATAAGTTATATTACCCATACTTACCATCTTCCTGCTTATTGTGTCTGCGACCACCTTAGCCTCATCCGAATGATACGGGATGGTAACATCACAATCCTTGAGTAACTCTATTGTCCTTCTCTGCCTCATGTTCAGGTTCGTTTGAGTTAATGTGTGTTGTAAACTACAATGATTACTAAATAGCTCACACATCACACCATAAAGGTAATGTAGCATGATCTTGAGAGCAAACACTACCGCTCCCAACTACAAGTCATGTGTCGAATGATTATTTCTCATATACCTTCAGTTGTCGCGATGCATAACATATGACATTTCTTTTATGCATCAAGACATCACGGAAGACCGAACGTGAAGAATAACAATAAACATTGAAATCATTACTTTTCACCATCAATTTTAGAATAGCTTTTACGGTAAGAAGAATCTAGAGTTTCTAGAAGCTCTCTTCACATATTGTTAGTCCACTCGAAAGGCACCTCCATTTTAGTTAGCCTTGTGAAATGTGTAGCGATAGAAGCAAACTTTCTCATATTTCAATGAAAGTAGCTGGTGAGCCCCATGAGACTCCTAACATTAGTTATAGAGTTATGCAAAAAAAGTCAGCCAGAACATTTGGGGATCTACCATTACCCCTTCTTTGAAACCACATGCCGCAAAAAGAAAACTAAAGTCAACCAGAACTCACACATGGAAAATTTTATTGTTGTCCAAGGACATATAAAACAATTAAAAGATGGTCGGTGTTCTCTTTCTTGCTCTTTGAATAAACTAAGATGTCAACAATCAAGTTGTTAACAAAATAATCTAAGAATTCTTTGAACACACCATTCATCAAGCTCATGAAGTTTGTGGGGGCATTATTCAACTCAAACAACATCACTACGAACTCATAATGTTTAAAATGGGTCATGAATGCCATTTCAGGTATATCCTCAGACCTATGATTTAACTGATGGTAACAAAACCATAGGTCAATGTTAGAGAAAATCGATGCACCCTACAACTTGCCAAAGAGATCATCTATCCAATGCAACAAATACATTTTAATAAAGGCGACCTTATTCAACTGCTGGTAGTCTATTCATATCCTCACACTACAATCCTTATTCTTAACAAAAAAGAGAGGAGTACCCCATAGGGAAGCACTACGACAGATAAAACCTTTATCAAGAAGCTAATGGATTTGAGCTTTAAGATCTTTTCTTGAAGCAATATGATAAGGAGGAATTGAGATGGGGGAAAATGTCAGGTTGAATATCAATCCTAAAACCTATATCCCTATCCGAAAGTATTCCAGGAAAATTCATAGAAAACACTTCCTTAAATTCTGACACTACAGAAATAGATCCATAGAGGAACACTCACCATAAACATGCCAAATGAGATAAATATGCAAAACACTCATGCCCACAAGTTCCCTAGCCCGATCAAATGATATGAAAATAGTTGGCTTAGGATTGTACACCCCTTCCCACTCTAACCTTTTGCTACCCAGGATCTCTTGAGCCAAAAATTTAGCATTAGAATTACGCAAAACTTAATTAAGGACAACCAATTCATGCCTAAGATTCTATCAAATTCAGTCATATCCTAAATAACAAAGTCACCCCAAGTATGACAAGCCATAATAAAACAGGACAAGCACGATACACGTTGGTAACTATGATAGACTCTCAAACTAGGGTAAAATTTGGATGAAGACATCAAGCAGATCACATAATGCATCAAATCCCAAGGAAAACTTAACAAACACAAATGAATAAGAAGAACTAGGATCAAACAAAAAAGTATCCAGCCAGTTATAGACAAGAATAATACTTATGTTCACTACATCAGACACCACTAACCTAGTTCTTTCCCAAAAAGGCATATAAAATTGAACCCTGTAAACTTGACGGGCAATCACCTTGCTTGACAGCACTACTTTTCTACCTCCATAACATTTTCCCCTGCCTCCATGACACTGTTAATTTACTTCACTCTCACCTTGTGGACATCCTCTTACATTACTGCCGCTACCCGATGGTACAACTATTCTGGTCTATTATTGCACGTGATCAGACATACGCGGATGGAGAAAATCTCTCCTCACATGCCCTAGTTTTACATAATTCTAACAATTGTGATCAAAATATTGCATGATGCCTAATGTAGGTGTGGATCCCTGACTATGCAAAAGGTAATTCTACTATGGAGTTCCCGAATAGCCACATGTAGAAGCGGGCACGGCTAACTAAATTTGTAGAACTAAAATTGTTGGCCTACTTGAACCTCTAGAGAAACCATGAAAGTTATATGTGCTCTTGGGCATCATATCCGAAGCGTAGTCCTGCCCATCACGTCAGAACTCCTTCCACTTTATTTACAAAGTCATTCACCTTATTCATATTTTACATATAGAGGTCATGTATAGAAAATACCTGGAACTTCGGGTTCAATTTTTGACCAATATAAGAATCCTATCCTCCTTTGTAATAACCTATTGGGTAGCATATTTGGACAAGGAATGTAACTTTGCCTCATGGTAGCTACACCCATTCTACCCTGCTGTATATCCCTAAAATCAGCCTTCTTGAGATTTATCAAAGTGTAGGGCACATACTTCTTCAAGAACAAATTTTTGAACATCGTCCAAATTAGTGGGGGAAAAGACATGAGATTATCTTTCTAAATTAAGCCCTCCGAACTGCTTAGAATCATCTTGAATTTGAAAGTTCACGAGTTTTATTCAACGTTGGTATATAATGCCTAACTTGTGATGCCTTTCATAGAAATCAATAATGAACTCATTGGAATCCTCACTCTCAGAACCGTGTAAAAAAGGTGACTTCATCTTCAAGAACATAGTCAATATATCATGCTCAACATCAATTATCAGAAGACCCGATATGGGATAGAAGAAGGAATCAGTGACTAATGCTCCATCCACCTTGGGAATAGTAGTAGTAACAGGCCGGTTGATCAAAGGTTGGGAATTTATAGCGTACAAAGGACTCCGGGGTCGACGAACACCTTAAAAAAGTAATAATCTATTCATTAACACTGGATCTAAGGGAGGAATGTCGGAATTTTTTTGCTGTGCATCTACCCGTTCTTAGGTTGTTTGTGGTCTTCTTCCCTAGGAATATTCTTAGTTAGGGCTCCACCCCTGGTGGATGACACTCTTCCTCGACCTCTGCCACTTTATCTTCCCCAATCTCTGTCTGACCACGACCTCTGGCTTCAAAATCATCTTCTAGATTATTTATGGGAGTTATGGGCCTAACGTAGTTGTATCCCATATTAACCATCTATAGACACAATAGTGAAGCAGATTTTATACCAATTTGGATCACTAGATAGCAATTGGAATCAAGTCATTACACGAAAAGAGTAGAAGGCAGAGAGATATCTTAAAGTTCTGTAGTCTTTCGAAGAAAAATTTAGACGTCTATGTACCATTCCGCAAGACTTTACTATAATCGTTTTGGTATAATGAGATAAACAGACCTAAGTCTCTGATAAAAACTTTCTCACGACCCAAACAACCGTTATTAATACCCACACAAACCCTCTGGTGGTTTATCCACTACTACGACCTAACTAAGAAAGTTTAAGTAAACTTCAAAGTTGTAACACACAGAGTATTGAAAAAATATTACCTGTAGTTATTGTACCAAAAATATATCAACCAAAAAGTCTGAGAAAAGGGGGTGCTACCCTGAAAACTAAACATAAACAACCTAAACATATAGCTTGTGTTCAAAAGTAATAAACTAAACAATTAATGGATCCATGGAAGGCGGATAGAAATGGCTCATTCATGAAACCATAGTGTACTGGAAGAACCACGTGGCTACTCTAGTAACGTAATACAAGCAAGCCATTACAACACAATAAACACACTTATACATAATGTATCATTGAATCATCATTTTAGGAGAAACAAAAAATTTACCAACAACAACAAATAAATATATATGCAATAATTACAAGTGGTTTTTGTAGGGAACTTACACCCTAATGGTTAGTGTGTCTAAATGTGACACCCGATCCAATATACTTGCGCTGAAACGTGACACTCGATCCAATATATGTGTCAGAATGTAAAACTCGATTCAAAATATGTGTTGAAACAAGACAGCCAGCCAAATATAAATGTAAAAATTTTACACCCAGTTCAGTCAAAATAGCCATAGTCACAATCACACCAAAATGAGAAATGCACATAGTCAAAGTCAACAAATTGGCTCATGGCATGTATTTGTTCACACATAATCATTTCATATAATTTGATTTGGTTTCCCTATTCACATATATGCATGCATACAATAATATATTGAATATTCATGTAAAACACAACATGAAGTCAAACCATAACCTACCTCAAAACAAAGCCTAAATACGCCTAAGACACCTGAGTCATCCCTTTCCAAAGTCATTCAACTTGTTATTGATCTATAAACATTTATTTAATGTTTGAATCAATAAAGAGTCCTAACTTACCCTTATTATTATATAAATATATCAACCCTAGGTGAAACACGTGATCCTAATATTAAACTAGGGTTTTTACAAGAATTCATCATAAGGCCAAAACGCCCCCCAAATTATAATTAACGAGGATTTTTAGTTTTTGGAATAAAAATATGTATTAGGAGAGTAATTAACTTATGTTTAGCGAGAGAAATTGTTCAACCTAATAAGAAATGTCATTTCATCCCCTAGCTCTCAAGAATGAAATTTTGTATAAAATAACAATTTTGGGGGTTTCATTAATTCAATTTGTGATTGGCCCGTCAGGGTTGGCCCTATCACATCACACCGCCCCCACCCTAGAGACTTCAATCCCTCCTCAGATGCTTCTATGGAGACAGAACCTCACCACTTGAGTTCTAAGATCCCATTTTAGAACATACCATCAAACCAGGAAGTTTTAAAACTACCTTTTTCAGTCTAAGATTAGTTTTCGAGAGTTTTACTCGTTCAAATTTGATTTTGTAAATTCGTAAAGACTTCCTAGCGCCTTAGATATGAACTCACATGATTAAACTAACAATTAAATCCCTCTTTCATTATCTGATTGTCGTAGACCTCACATGAGTCATATTTCGTCCAAGTCTATCTATACTAGGGTAGAAATTTGTAAGTCAATAGTTATATGTTTTTTGGACCAAGTTTCTTCCCCATTGATTATTCCATAACGTCAGGAACGGGTCGTGACACATATAAGAAAAAACCTGACCTCTACTCATAGAATCCCCACCCTCCCACCCCCCGTTCATGTCTAGTTCTTCATCCAAAAATAACAACATTAAAAAGAACATATTAGAATAATTAGTAAAAGAAAAACAAGTGTTTTTGCATGGAGAATTCCGTCAACCTACATTAAAAAGGACAATCTAGTTTTCATAAACAATGGTCATGACACAACCATTGATGTTTGATAAATAATTGAACAAGGACATATTAAGTATGTACATGAGCTACAACATTTTCGATTTATATTTAATTAATAGTAAATAATATTTAAAAAATGCGATTAGAGCTTCGCAACGTTATTAAGGAAAATAAACTATATGTTATTGCAAGAGTATACTTATATTCTTCATATTTATCCCAAAAGAATTTCAGCAGTCGAACTGCGATATGACAATAGCCAGACATGCGACCATCTAGAAGAATTACCTATTAGGATGATAAACAATTAAATGATCCACCATGTGGATGAATAAGTCCACATAAAGCTGCATGCACACGTTATAAAAATGTAGGGGGCTCAACCACAACTTTTAATTGGTGATATTCTCATAATTAACTTGAGTTTATAACAAATAAGAAAATTCACTATTTAAAAGAATCTTCACGTTAAGAATGTGCAGTTGACTTGCTTATAATCCATCTCATCATTATAAATTTAGGATGTCACACGCAATAATTTCAAACTACAAATGTATTGGAATTAGTAAATACTTTTTTAATATAAAATGTGCTTCAATTGCACTAATATTTGTGCAACACAAACTAGAAGCGAAAGAAGGAAACTTGTATCTAACACATGTTTTCTTATAGACATTATTGGTCATATAAAAATATCAAGATTAATTTCATCCATTGCCTTGATATTATAATCATTTTATGATTATCATCAAAAATCAATAAGTTTCTCCGAAACATAGGAGAAAATATAATATTTTCTATGATGAATTTATCTCTCCTAAGAAAAAATAAAATGGCTTTCTGAAGCCCTCTATCATATTACTATTATAAAAAATTATGCTACACTGATAATGTGTTCTTAAAGAAGAAGAGGAAGAAGAAGCTAAAGAAAAGGAGGAAAAAGGTCAATCAACATTTAAAAAATTTCAATTATTTTTTATGTTTCTATTATGAACAATACTATTAGGACAAAAATAGTTTTATATGTTTTTCGAAACCAAATTGTTAGTCTTCAAAATGGTAAAATCAAAATTTAAATAAAATGCACATTACAGAACAAAGTCTGACTTCAATAGTTCTCATAAATAACCTAAGAAAGATAAATTTTAAAAATATACACTAGGTTTGTTGTTTATTATTATTAGTAATCTGCTTCACATGAAATATTTAAAACAATTGTGATACATATTATATCTTTAAACTTTTGAAAAGAACAATTTTTTTTATTAAAAATAAATTAACATTAAATTTTTGTTTAGGTATTCATCTTAATGTTTTCATATATGTATTAAAAGGAAAAAAACGACTTATAACTTGAGGAACATTTTCAAAGCGAACCTGGAAAAAATATGAGCATTTGCTTTTTCCAATTTGTGGTGCAACACAAGATCGATGATTTTCGATTGTTATGCCTATACGATCAACTTTGTGATGCTTATCCAATTTCTAGAAGAAAATTTAAAATAAAAAGTTATTACCAAATTGATAAAAACACTTTATGTACATATCTTTATTGAAAAAAACTAAACACCTTATAATAATTATGTTACACAATAGACTTTATGGCCAATATTGCATTTCTACAATCAACTTTATGGTGCCTATTCATTTTATGGTAGAAAATATGAATTTAATTAAAGTTGTAGAAAAATATCAAAGACAAAAAAATAGTTGTTCTTCCATAAGTCTTATGATATCAATAACAAGTGAAATGATTTTCTTGATAAACTCAAACTTCATAGAAACTTTCTAGCATCTTCAGATAAAAAGAAGTTTTGACTTTCTATTCTTGTAATGAAATTAGAGTTTCAATAGTCACACAAACAAATTTATATTTTAATATATTTATCTATGACATAGTTTTAGTAGAGTAATAATAGTAAGTCAATTGCTCTATGTTAATTCAAAGTTTGTTCAATTTTCATCAAATTTAACATGTTTATTTTGTAGGAATTTAGGCATGTGATTTCTTTTTTTAATTTTAAGTCATTAGATGAAAATAAGTATTTGGATAAGTTATTTCATCTCCTAATTTTAAATTCTGATATTAAACCTCAAATTCTCCAAAAAAAATTCATTTGAAAATTTCATACCATAATTTCAGATTTTTGAAATACAATTATAAACCCACAAATTTCTATTTCACATATTAAAATAATGATATAACTACACAATGTTTTGCGATGATACGAAAGAACAAACGAAATATTTAGAAAATGTGAACATGATGATATAGTTAGTAATTATATTTACCATGGTAAATTTCATTAAAGATTACTTTAACAAAATTAAAGTTTACTACAACTCATTTTTAATGTTACCTTTTCATTGAACAAAATTTAAACTTGAATAATAAATATTATATATTTTTAGAATAAATTTTTTATAGTGTATTGTTCTTTTATGTTTTGTCCTGAACTTTTAATTATTTTGTATGATTGTAAAAATAAAAAATTGGGATACTTTTTAGAGCTTTCATAACCTATGGGGTTTTTATATTTATGATAAAAAATAATACAATTTAAAAATTCAAATTGCATGTAGAAACAAAGCTTGAACTTGATTTCATATCATCATTTCATCTCACATGGTTGTTAATAAATCTAGTATTTATTTTATGGGTATAAAAGGTTCAAAAGACCTCTATATGTCATGAGTTTAATTAAGGATATATGTTTTATTCCTTCATAACCACACAAGTTTTGTACCAAAGTCATACCATAGTATCTTTCTATGTAATGTATGGTTTGAATTTGAAAAAAAATAATTATATTTTAATACTTGAAAACAAATTCACTCTCAAAAGTAAAAACATTCTTCATGCATCATAGGAATCAATTCTATAATAATTATTCACTGTGTTATGATTTTTTTCATGGTATATTTTATCACACTCATAATCCCTTTTTTTTAGAAAACCTTTTGTCCAAATACATTTGGAAAAGAATATATTGTCCTTCTAGGATTTGGAGAACCTTTTCCTTATAGGTTTGGGACAACTGAAACTTATATATAGAGATATAGTGGGAGATTACAAAGCATGATACAGGACAAAATGTAGCCCTAATGTCTTTGAGAAAATTGTAAGAAACACTTCATCTTTTGTTTCATAGTGAAAAACTCTTTTTCTCTCTTCTTGGAGAATTAGGCCTAGTTGAACCTCGTTAAATCCTCGTTACTTTTTCTTCTCAGTTATGTTTTCTTTGTGATTGTGTGCTTGTAAGTCCACAATATTCTCAGAAAATTATATAATGTTAAATGAATTTAAATTATCTTGAAAAAATTTTCGTTGCTTACATTAATGTTGGACTTACCTAAGAAATGGTACAATTGGAGAATAGAATTTAAGGTTATTTAATATCCATTAAAAGTATTATTCAAAATAATACTAATCATATACTTGATGAGTGCTAATCTTGGGCTTTATTTTAATGCAAATAGTTTCCTAGATTGTTTATTTTATATCAATATCTTTATAAAAAAATTCCTAATTTTTTTGTACTTGCAGATTTACTAGGAACATGGACACTTAGGTGCGAAACGAAAGAAAAAGGGAGAAAATGAGTTGAAGATGCAAAGGTTCGCATCGCCAAGCACACTTGGAAATCTGCCGAATAGCAAAGTTTTGCCCTATGTTACGACAAGTGAGCGTGAATAAAGAGGATCATAAGGCGACTAAAAGGAGCAATCGGCGAATTCTGCGAAGCAGAAGATTACCTCCCATCCAAGCAGAACAAATAGAAAAGGAAGGCATCATGCAAGCGGCGACGAACTGAATGAAGGGTTATTCACCAAATCATTTGGCGAATCACGACTAACTTGCTGAAAACAATCGCGAGCACATTTCTGAAGTCTATAAATACTGAAGTCTTTTATTATTATAGTAAAGAAAATTAGAGAGTTTTATAATTTTACACTAGATATTTTATTTTTGAAACTTTCTTCTTAAGTTTTCTCTCTGGTTGAAAGAAGGTTTTCAGGAAGCTTGAAGAAAGAAGTTCTTCTTCCAATTTTGGAAGTAGGTTCTCTCCATTTACCTTTCTTTGATATTTTTAACGTTTAATCTCTTATACCAACTTGATTTGTTTATCATTTCAAGTTTATTTGTTTATTGTTTGATGTGTGGCTAAAAAACATCATTCTTGGTCATTTTAAGTATAGTTGATTATCTCTTGATGTGTGGCAAAAAACACCATTCTGGGGTGTGATTTAGCAATAATGGGTTTATTAATTTGTTAGGTCGTGCTTGCTTGTAGCCTATATTGGATTTTCATGGTGATTTCGCCTAGTGGTTGTGGTTTAACCTTATGAATTTGTAGTTCAAAATACAAAATAAACCATGTGTTTCGACTTGCTCGAGAGAAAGGTCATGAAACGAAGACCACTAGAGTGGTCTCCTACTTCCATATCCAAGAAATACCGTCGAAAGAGTGAGTATAGATAAGGCGTAGGCTGGATAATTTATACGACTGGGTGTCAGCGAGGAACCCATTTGATATGGGGTTATTTGCCATAGAGGGAACTTGCTTTCACCTAAAGCTTAGCCTAGCAACCATTGCCCTGCGAAATTAGCTACTGAAAGCATGGACCCACAAATTTTATCTTCATATATAGCGATCACACCCCATGAACTCTCTCCCGTACTTCATTTTACTTTTAAGTTTTTGTATTATCCTTCTTGTGACAAAACCCTTTTTCAATATTTGACACTTTGGTTTCTTAAATTACATATTTTTGTTTTAATATTCGAAAATGTCTTAAACTATCACTATTTAGAATGAATTTCTATGTAGCTGCTAATTTCACTACCACTCCCTTGGGACATGACCCCAACCCTTGGATGGGTTACTATACAAGCTTTGATTCGTACACACTTAGATTGTAGGGTAGTGTCATTGATCACGATGTAAGACATAAAAAAAAATATATTATCAAACAATCAAAATGGTCCCGCTTGCAGGGAGTGTTGTCACGTGACAATGTATTTACTTGTAGTTTAAAATTCTTTGAAATGTAACTTTTACTAAATATTTTTTAGATTTGTGGTTCTTTGTTTTGTGTGATTGTGTATTCACAGAGTAACAACAATGGAAAACCACTATAAACTTCACACAAACCATCCCCACTTGAGTCTCTCAAACCTCAAGGACAACCTCTAGACCTTTAAACAAGTAAGGGATGAGACTCTTGAGGACATCTGGTTGAAATTTCAAAAGTATTTGCACCATGCCTATCTAAGTGGATAACTAACAAGTCTTTACTAAAATTCTTCTACATAGGTAGAAGACCCAAAATAAAAGTCTAGGTTGTATACTCCTTCACCCCAACAAAGTGGTAAATCAAAACCTTGATAATATTGCTAGAACCGATAAATATAATCTAGAAACGCACTAGTGGGACTCACTCGTATCCCAAGTAAACATTCTATCAAGTAAGTCGAGGATCTAAAAGCACAATACCAAATACTAAATGAGCTCAAAGATAACATATAAATGTAGTATGGGAAAACAACTACAAAAATTTATAACTATTCAGCATCAAGACAATCAGATTGATGAGTTGATATCATGTTGTCATCCACCATTTGAGCAAGGCTCGCGTAACTACACCATGGGTGAACCCGGGGATGAAAAATAACCGTTGAATATCGTCATGCAACAAATTTAACAAAGTCATTGTTTGGGAGGCAACCCAAAACCCTTTACGTATTTTTAATATCTTACTTAAAATAAGGATGTTTTGATTTTGTAGATTCATGAGTGGAGGGCTTCTAAAGGGAATGAATTGAGGCATAAAAATTATGTTGGTGAAGAGCCAACTTGATTGGCGAATTCGATAATGTCAATTTTTTAGCTTTTCAAATAACATGGAGGTTCTGTACGACTCAGTGAAGAAAAGAATAACCTGGCGTATCCCCAAGTAACTGAGAAGAAAGTAAACTAACGTTGCCAACTGGGTGTGATGTAGAAATGTTTTATTAAATCGTTTCCTTTAATCATCTACCTTTTTTTTACATTAACAACATTCCAGATATTTAAAAAATCAGATCAACTGAAAAGGTTAGTTCTTCATGACCCTCCTTCAATTATGATATTTTCTATCTGGAGATTTGTGTTGCCCCAGTAAGGTGTTCTAAACTTTCCTTATATGGGAATGAGTAAAATATGAATACCCTAGGTGATAGTTGTGTGAACCAACTAGAACATGAGCGGAGAATTCTGTAAAGTATACTTTGAAAGATAGTGAGGTCGATTTTTGGAAGCTTGAATGACAAATATGGCATCAAGTAGTCCGGTGAGCCATATTTGGCCCGCTGGGACACTCTGCTGTCATTCAAACTGACTAAGTCATAAGTCACCCCACTCTACACCTAGAATGTGTGTAATAGTCGGCATACAAAGTTTGAGTCGTTGAATATTAGGTATTGTTTGTAAAACTAATTTGGTTTACACGTCAACTCAACCTAGTTAAATCCTACTAACAACATTTGTATCTTATTGTGATTGCAGGTATGGCTACATCTAAAGTTGCACAAAAACTAGCAGCTCTTAAGGGAAAGAAACAGGGCCAAACATAATGAAAGGATTCGCATAGGGAGAGGCAAAATGAAGAAACTTGCTTCAAATAGTAATGGCAAAAATATGTAGATTCCCCGACAAAAATAATCAAATACTGCAAAGGCTGGTGGATTAAGAAATATTCTTGAAGAAAAACTCTTATCCATAGATGCGGTGATTGATTTATATCCGGAAATTATGAGAACACTGAGGTGTTATCACTTCTACCTTTTCACTAAGTTGTGTGGTTCGTACATTCAAAATTTAGTTCGGGAGTTTTGGGCATCATATAAATATCTGATGCCATCGGGAAGGAGACAAATAGTAGCAGTCAAACCAATTGATTCTATAATAGTACAAAGGAGGGCGGATTCAAACGATATTAATGTTTTCTTAGGTTGTCCTAAAAACATGGAATAAGCATGTAAACACCTTTCCAAAACAGGAAAACTGGATAACATGAAAGAATGGTTAGCTAACCTAATTTCATATCATACCCCAAATTGGTTAAGAGCAGGCACAACAAGTGAAAACAAAAGCCTAAATGTAGCAGCTCAATATTAGTTTTATTTTATCGGTAGATCAATCATGACTTCACAAAACAAATCTATCCTACGGCTTGCAAGGGACGCATGCCTAGGTTGCATTATTAATAGAATTCAACCCGATTTAGGGGAGATTATATCTTCCAAGATCCCCATGCGCTCACAAAAACGAAAAACATCACTTCCTTTATAGGTACTGATCACTAAAATGTGCAAACAAGATCAAGAACCTCAGGAAGCTTAGAGGGATATTGAAATCCACTACAAAAAATGTGATATATAGGTACGAAAGTACTACCTACGATATCCAATTCGTCCCTAATTATTCACTTTTGGTGACAAAATTTAGTTTTCGTGCTAGAATATATGAGACACATACTTTTAGTGATGAAACATGAGAATGCATATAACATTTTTGTCCACTAAACTTTTCCACCAAAAAATAATTTGGCAGCATTTTGTTAAGTAGTGTTAGTCATGAATTTAAAGTTATCGGTGACACATTAATTCGTCACTAATAGTGTAAGTAATTTTTGACAAACTACGACATCAATTTCGTCACTAATTATTCTCTTTTAGTGACAAAATTTATTTTTCGTGCTTAAATATATGAGACACATTCTTATTCCAAAACATAAAAATCCACATCAAATTTTGTCTTTCGAACTTCTTGGTCATCCCTAAAGGTTTGACCTCAAAACTAATCAAACCAACCATTTGAAGTTATTTCTCATTAATTTTGAAAGTTATTAACTCAATGAACCATGTGAAGCTCTAGTTCATCCTATTTCATTTTTGGGGTCTTCTAACTCAGATCTTATGAAGAGGAGTGTCACATCCAGGGAGCACCCCCTAGAAGTATAGTGGCATACTTGACCTCTCGAAGTTCTCATACAAGCCCATAGTATCATTCATCGTATTGTCATAGTAAATTTAGCAGAAAATTGAAATCTTTTCATAGAATTTATATGCTAGAAACATCACTTCATATAAATATAAAACATAAGTCGTAATACATATTTAGACCTTATGTCTATTTTCCATCCTAGACTCAACACCATAAGAGTACTTTAGGGACACATCTCATACGACATAATACATAAGTACAATAATACTACACTTTAAAGTAAACCATAGTTTAGGAGACCCTTGGGACTTAAGGATTCCTTTCCTTGAGCTTGGTAATCACATATCAAGATCCTAAATCATATAGACATACTTTAAGCATCCATAACCTACACTTTGGGTAAAAATAGAGAACAATGAGATTAGTACAAGAATGCACTATGTATGGCAACCATTAAAAACATTCATTTAAAAGGGATATTTTTCTTGAAAAATCACACTTCATGCCTTTTTGAGTAAATCTTCGTAAAAGCTTTATACAATAGCATTTACATCTTTCACATACTTCATATAGACATATTCAATAGTCAAACATCATATAAAATCACATATAGAATTTAATCCACATTTGGGGTCACTTTACAGTGAGCTCCCTACACATTACAGTGAATCCTTTTCTTTTAACTCATCAACCTCCTAAGTAACCCTTTAGTGATACTTGGTGCAATGCATCACCTTAAGGTCGCAAAGAAAGCATACATACAAGCTACATAATCCAAAACATATCCTCATAGAAGTATAACACATTACAAGTCACATTCAAGTCAAGGTCATAAGGCATTACAGTAAACTACGTCAATTTGCATATATTTTTGCTTCACTTCACATAATTCATTATATGATCTTATTCATGACCCCAATTTAGTCTACTAGTGCAATTCAAATGTGAATCCAAATAACCTTACACATACTTAGTAAACCACAAACCTTCATACATCAACATAACAAGTAAAGGCAACTTCATCCAAGATAGGCAAGACCTTCATCATATAGTCATTAAGAGCAACATTATGCAGATAGGGACAAGTTCACATAATTTAGACTTATACCACGAACATTTTCATAACAAGTAGACAATTACTACAATGTCATTCATAAAGACATAAGCATAATCATACACAAGGTCACCTCTCTAGAACATCCTAACGAGCTACTTGTGCAATGTCTAGATGGGTTCATCACTTCCACCTATCCTACGTACTTAAGTCATCCTAGTTAGGGTCCTATTCATTTACTTACATTGTCCATTTTACTTTCAGGAAACTTTAGCCTTAACCGACAATAAGACCATGGGTGTTAAACATGGAATTTGGTGTTGTAGAGCCTTACACCAATGGATGGTGTTCTCACCTAGACAAGGTAAACATTAACATAAATCCTAGAATAATAAGTGAATTCGCTTTCTAGATCCTACGTGGCGATAATAGTTTATGGAACTTAGAGATATACATGACCCTCTACATGCCCATTGGCATTGGATCCTCATCTCATGAGAAAACATTGGTGAACCTTCCTCAAAGGGAAGACACTACCTCATGTGGAACCATAGGTGAATATTCCTCTTAGGGAAGTCAAACCTTATGGGGACCCGATGGTGAATCTTTCTCCAAGGGAAGCCATCACTCTATTAGAAACCAATGGTGAATCTTTCTCGTGGGAAGTCAACACCTCCCATTGTCAAGTTCACTCGGTTCTAAGCTAAGTTTCCTTTTTATTAAAAGCTTTTATTACTTTACTTCATAAAACATAGGCTTAGGGTAGTGATTCCTTATAAGCTTATAGCATATTTAACCACCTATCTAGTTTTAGGGTACACGTGAGCACACCTTTACAGTCCCCTCTATTGACTAGATCTCCATACATGTGTGTGTACTTGTATGTGAGTAAACCTTTCACATAACACACAAATGTCACACATGTTCATATATCAATGTATAAGTCTATATGTATAACTATATGAGCAATCCTTTCATATCAAAACTTTAAGACACAATGCACATTAATATTTCATCATATCATATACTTAACATCATAGCATATAAGACATATTCATGGCATATCCTTATTTTCATTTTCATGTTCATAGAAACCAAACCTAGGAACTACCGGATCAAGGTACACTTGTGCAATGCATAGACAAGGTCCCATACCCTTGCCCATACTAGTACTCCTATCAAGTCATCCTAATTAATGGAATACATAAAATACTTCACATACATTTACCTTACATGCATTGTAGCAAAAATTTAGTGAATATGAGATCAACCTTTTATTAACACTATGAACCTTTACTACATTGTAAGCATGCATAATATGTGAGTGTGTGTGTACATTGGTCAAGATGTTCACATAATGGATATAAACAACACATTGAGGCAGCCACCTTCTTAAGACAACATTAGACTTTCAAGCATAGAATAGAAAACACAATATAGCATAGGAGGCAAGCTAACTTCATATTACACTTTAAGACTCCTAACATAAGCTTATACAATATACATACAACCTAGATCACAACTAGAATAGGAAAGTAGGCACAACCTTCACATAGTATGATCATCATAACCACACACTCATATATTCATAAATTTTCCTTCAAGGCCATAGTCAACACGCATATAATGAAAATAAGGTAAACACCGCCACCATAAGTGGACCATACTACACAATGACATACAAGGTTTCATCAAAAATACTATAAAGAAGTGGACAAGTAGAAGAGTATAGCAATTCTTACCAATCCTTTAGCCTTTAATCATCATTGACCATTACTGCTCTTTCATAAATAATTCAAGTAGAGGTTTGTAGCTAAATTTCAATAATAATGAAATAAATCAATTACAAGTTGCTAAAAGATCACACTACAATCTAATACAATACATCACATATATATTAGAAAGTAGAGAGTTATAGATCATCAACCAATTTTCCTAGTCTTGTTCATTAATCATATTTTATCAATAATATACATTTAGGTCAGTATCAAAAGATATAGAAGATCATATCTAAGTCATGCTTCATTCACACTAGAATATAGATCACAACATATACATTACTCTATCAATGTTTATAGGCTAGAATTTCTTAAACCAATCTTTACCAATTCAATTGTCATATATTATTATTGGATTAATTGTACTTAATTATCATTACATTACACATATAGGTAGTATCTAAGAGAATTCACTATCATCGAGTCACACAACAACAAACCTAATGTCAACATCACAGCTACTACTTGATATACTAGAAGAACCTAGATCAATTCAAACCAAGCCTTCTTTACTTTTATCATACAAGATTTATATCCACAACTCAACCATGGTATAAATTAAGGCATTAGCTAAAATAATCTTAACATAATCAAATTCCACTTTTATACATTTAAAGATCAATGTTACAGTGATCACATAGAGGCATGTGTTAGTCATATTCAATTCTTCATACATTGATCCAATTGGATCATCCATCGAAAATTAACCATCAATATAATTAAATAAAAGTAAATATAAGGAATTCAACATAATAGAATCACAATTCAATCAATAACAAGTCATGATCACAATGCCCATGCAAGGGCTAAATCGAGTTTGGGAAGGGACATGGTTTCACAATGCAATTGAATTGTTTTTCAGGTTAAAACCATAACATTATCATCAATTAATCATCATTAAGACATTAAAAACTTTTTGAGAAAGAACCCATGGCTATATTGAAAAATTGGAAGTTTGATCATGAAATCGCTTTAAAAACTTTGAGATTAACTCTCCAAGTGAAAGGTTACTTAGAGATGAAGGATCACCATACCTTTATCTAGAAGAAAACCTCTAAAACTCGATGAGCATTGTGGTCTTTTACCACCCTATTAATTAATTTTGTTTTTTGTAATTAAATTGGGGTCTCAACTGATGATATTTTGTTCACGCTTTTTAAAACTGAATTAGGGTTTCGAGAGAAGAGTAAAGAAGAGGACAAAAGAGGAGAAAAAAGAAAGAAATCATCAAGTTCATGAGTATTAGATTTTCGATTTTGTCAAGGGGTGACCTTATGAGGTACGTGAGATCACATAGCTTTGGGTTAATTCACCCGCTGATATATTGTGAGTTCACGTTATTTCTAATTCATTTAACTTAAGAATTATGTCTGTCTAAGACCATTTTTTGTTAGAACTAATGATTATTATGCTACATTTGCAGGAAATAGACTTGTGCGAGGTTGAAAGTGATAGTAGCTGGAATTCTAGAGAAAGAGTCACGTAAGGAGGTGATTGATGAGCCAAAGGTCAAGTCATGCTCTATAGGTTGGAGACTTAGATGGATCATCAATTAAGTCTTGACAATATGTGGAACTACATAAGCTATTGGCGAATTGTAAGTCTCCTTACGAGGCATCCTGCACATCCGTCATTTCTATAAAAAATTATTAGTTCAAGAACCTGATGAAAATTTCTAAAGTGTTGAACCACGAGAAGGGATCCACGGACCGAAGATCAATGTACGATCTATTCTTCAGGTTTATCTTTTGCATTATAAAGTTGAAGGTTTAAAGCTTATGAGAATTTGTCTGAGTCCTGAACTACGGAAGGGACCTACGGACCATAGGTTGATCCACGATCTATAGGTCATTCTCATCGATTCAGTTCCAATCCAACAATTTATTTCCTTATTTCGTTTTTTTAGGAATATGTTTTCTATAAATAGGGTATGTAAACCTTGTTTTTGGGGTTTAGTTACTATTGTTTAACTTAGTTCTTGGTGTGTTCTTGGGAATTGACTTGCAAACATTAGCAATTTTCTTTCCTATTTTCAGTTTATAATAATTCTTTTTTTTGAATTTCAATTGGATATTTCTAGTTTCTTGTACTTGTTACGTAAGATCATGAATTCTTCTTCTAACAATATAATTTGTTTTTCTAGCTTAGTAACTTTGGAAGAGCTTTCTTGGAGGCCACATAAATGTGGTTTATTCTTTCTTCTCGTTTATTATTTTTTTAATTTGCGATTAATAAAATATAGTTTAGCTATTATTCTGAGTTTTATTGTTAAAACAAGCATATTTATTTTAATAAATTTTGATTGTATATTTGAGATAATGAGTACCTACAATTCATAACTAGGGATGTGGGACCAATGATGAATTATTAAAGTAAGTTTAGGTACAAAGTGATTTCTGAATGTTTTTTATGCATCTATTGTTCATTCTTTCGTTAAGAAGTCTGTTAACGGTGTGCAATGTTTTATATCACCTCGTTGCTATTTTCCGGAACAAGGGGGTAGTTAATGAGAAAAGAATTTGAAAAAATAGATTCAGTGAATGCAATCTTATAGTCTAATGTAAATTGGTGCAAGGGTGAATACTAAGCATACATTGATGTGTTGTTTAATTTACTATGAGGTAAAGGTAAGGGTTAGTAAGGTATACACTCGTAGCCGGACCAATGTGCTGGGCGAAACTCCCTATTTGGAGGACCAATCACTTAGGGATACCTAACTTACCAACCTTGCATGCTAAAAATTGAAATTCCCATTTATATTTCTTTTCAAGAAGTATATTTGGACGTTATTAAGAATGCCACCTCTTCCGAGGAATAAAGCTTTTAGATTATGTTTAACGACATTAATGAACTTTAGTCAATCATTTCATAATTTTATTTTTTCTTTTGTTTTTTTTTCTCTCAGGTTCGTTATCTAGTGTATGCCAAGTACACAGTGTCCAGGTGAACTACTCTCTCTATAGAATCCAGAATTGAACAAAACATTGCGAAGGATAAACAATTAAGGAGTCCCAATCAATCCTATCGGAGGAAATCTAGGTGATGGGGTTGAGTTGCAGACTCCTATGGTTGACAATGAGAATGTTCATGTTCAGGGTGAATATATACTAGGAGATGCACTGAGGGTATAGGATCCACCAGAACCAATGTTGCGAGATAACTATAGGGTCGACTTTGATACTTTTTAATCAAAAGGTTCTAGTATGCTACCTCATCTACCTCCGGGGCACACATTCGTAGTGACTAGCAGTCTGGTGAAGATGCTTACAGCGAGGGTTTTGTCTCTATTTTGGCATCAGAGGATCCATATGGGCACATGTCCAAGTTGAGGAGTGTTTGCAAGTGTTGTGTGGGTTAACAAGAATTTGACATTTATGTCATTTGGTAGAGAGTATTCCCTCTATCATTGACCAGTAATGATGCAATGTGGTTCTCTCAACTACCATATAACTCCATTCACACTTGTGATAAATTGCATAAGATTTTTATGGCGAAGTACTTCCAATGTCAAAGAAGCTGAACCACAAAATACTCAAGAACTTCGTAGCACTACCTAGAGAGTCTATGAGTACTTCGTGGGATAGGTTCACTACATCTATCAGAAGTTTTCCAAACCATCGCACTAATGATGAGCCGCTGAATAAATATTTATACAGGGATGATGATGAAAAGAGTAAGGTTGTGCTTGATACTATTGTTGGAGGTTGATATGGTAAGTGAACTTTTTAGAAGATCACTGAGAAATTGGAGAATAACTCTTAAAATAACAAAGCGTTGAGCACTAGAAAATCATACACTATGAGAAGAAAATTTGTGGTCCACTCTACACCGAAAAAATCAACCGATGACAATCATAAGGAATCCACCACCGGTTGAGGAATGTGAGCGGAGGTTCCAAAAAGGTTATGTTGTGAATTATTTGACTAGGAATCCACCACCGGTTGGGGAATGTTATTATGAGGAGGATGCTTACTTCGTAAATGATCAGACGGGGTGTTTTTAAGCCAACACCCGAGGTTCTAATTTTGATAATCAGCGCCAAGGTCAAGTAGACCAAGGTCGGAACTATGGAAACTACAATTGAGAGGGTAAATATGTGTGAGATGGATCGTAGGAAATAAAGAGAAAGTTGTAGTTGAGAGAAGAAGATGATTTTATTATGAGGGGGAGAACCCTCTATTTATACACGAAAACTTAACACCTTTGGACAAATGGCCGACACTCCTACTTTACACCTGGCCTTTTTACAATCGGCCGACACAAGAAAACAAAAAACTTACTATTACTACTTTACATAATGGCCTCTTCTTTTTATTTCTGGCCGACACACACAATTTAATTTACGACTTTTACAATAACAACTTTATAACTATTGGTTAGCAAAAAGTAAATCTTATCTCTTAAGAATCTTATCTCCGATATCTAGCTTCTTCCATCTTTACTCTAACTGTACATCTGGAATATAATTATCTTCTCCTTGACATTTTGAACATATATGGTCGGGGTATTTTTGTCCAATAATTTTGCAATATCTGGTTAATAGTTCTTCCGAAATAAACCCTTCCCTTAATGCTCTTGTTGTTGGTTTTTGTTCTGGCTTGAGTAAACTAAGTATCCATTGGCGTATCTCTTCCATATCTTGTTCTCTGATTTCTTTAGAATTTGAATATATCATAACTTGCTCTCGTACATAATAGCTCCATACTGATTTTCCGTTTAAATAATTGTTAGTTAGTTCATTTAGGATAGTTGCTATTCCTATAACTCTTTTGTTGGCGTAGAATTCTGGTATCTCAATCCTTTGTATTTCTTGTTGTATTCTGATATCTTCTGGAATTATCATATCTCTGGTCAAACCAATCTTTATAACTTGTATAATTGGTTTTATCTCATCAAATAATATCTCTGCTGGTGCTGAATAAAACATTATATAGAATAATGTTCCCTTAGTAATTCTTTTATAGTTTATAAAGGCTTTGTATAGCTCTGGTATGGTAGATATTTCATCTCCTGTTTGGGTATAAATGGTACTAAGTAATCCATAACTATAACATGTTTTTACTAGATTTGCATTGGTGCCTGGTTGTGCTATTAGCTTTTTATATTCTTGTATCTTTTGGGTTATAAAATCGATATTAGGGTCTTTGGCAGTTTGAGATCTAGGTGTTGAGTTTAAATAATTTTGTATTCTATAAAGGTTTTCAATATATGAGCGGGTTATGTGGTTGTAGGCTTTTTTATCTTGGCTTAAACTTTCTGAGTAAGTAGTTATTTGTGGTGGTATAAATAATGGGTCTTTTTGGTTCTTTGGAATAAATTGTTTATAGAAGATTTTGTTCAAATTTGAATTTGTATATCTTATTCCATTGACTCCTTTTGTTGTAGATGTGCTGGCTGTAGCTGCATTTAAACAAACATTGTTATGGGTTTTATGGAGTTTCCCATCGTCTCCTTTTAACTCTGGCTGTTTTCTGTCTGCCGAACGACGTAGCTCCGCATCTTTATAGTCATGCTGCTGACTTATGTTAGCTTTAGACCTCAGATTATCTTCATTAGTCTGTAGCTTTTGTATCTCATTATCCATTCTATCCACTTTAGTACAAAGTGTAGAAATGGCTTTGAATAGCTCTTCAATTGTATATTCGTTTTTGTCTTCAGCTTGGGTAGCTTTGTCTTTATTGGTAGTCTGGAATCATATTTTTGTCAGTCTTGATTACCTCAATTGTAAATGTAAAATTTAGTATATCTAATACTAATCTCCTTATTTCTTTTGTTGTAACTGAATCATCTATCTTTTTAGTTATCCACCATTTTACCTGTGTATTATCTGTTCTTACAATAAATTTATTATAAACAATATATGGTTCGAATGCTAATAACCACTTATATAATGCAAATAATTCTTTCCTATTTATTTCCCATTTTATTTGTGATTCTGTATAAGATCCTGAATAGTATCTACAATGGTGCTCTATTTTTTCTTTTTCATATTTGTATTTTAGAACCCCTCCATAACTATGGTCACTTGAATATGTTTCAACAATATAAATAAATGTTTTATTTTCATTGGGAAAGTAAAGTTTTGGTAATTTCTTACATAATTTTTTAATATTTTTATATGTTCTTTATCTTTATCATCAAAATAGTATTCGACATCTTTTTTGAGTTTTTTATGTAATGGTTTTAGATGTTCTGCTAATTTTGGTATGTATTCCCTTACTTGATTTACTAATCCTAAAAAAAATTGTAATTTCTTTTTTCTATCTATGTTTTCATTGAATTCATTATTGATATAAGTTTAATTCACTCCATAGGTCATTGTCTAGTGTTTCATTAGTTATAATTTTTATCTATACTGAATTCTCTCTTCTAATTAAACTTTAATATTTTTGTGTAATACATTCTTAATACAAATTAATTCATTTTACAATTTATTTCTTTATTTGTTATTATTAACTTACTTGTTTGATTATTATTGATGTAAGTTTTATTCAGTTTCAAATCACATGTTGCTCTTTCTTTTGCTACATGTTGCATGCGTATTTAATTCACTTTTAATTCAACTTTAATATGTGTAATACATTTTTAATTCAAGTTTAATTCAGTTGGAGTTTATTAAGTTTCTTCATTTGTTACGATTAGATTACGATTGTTTGCTCTTTAGTTTGGATATGTTGTATCTACAAATAATTGAAAATATCATTTGGAGTTTATATCTCAATTTTAAGATGGTTTGGTTAAGTTTAGAATTGATTTTAGAAGAAATATTAGATTGAAGTTGGAAAGGGATGAAGTTTATGAAACTATATCGTGTTTTTATTAAAGTTATATCTGATATATTTCATAATTGTATTAAAATTATATTGAAATAATGAATAATAAATCCTACATTTATAATGCATATGCAAACTTTACTCCCCTTTTTAATGGCATGAACTAAAGTAATTTAGGTAGCACACTTATAATACATGCACAATACATTTTTAATATATATTGCAAATATTACTCACGTTTTTAGTGTAATACAATTTTAATTCATTTTGCAATTTATTAGTTGATTATTTTAAGTTGAATACTTGTGAAGTACATTGTTATACAAATTCATTCATTTTACAGATCATAAAATGTTCCTTAATTTGCTACATTTTTTCATTCATATTAATTCTCTTCTAATTCATTTTTAATATGTGTGTAACACATTTTTAATTTATTATATCTCTTCATTTTTTACAATTATTTTACTCATCTAATTAGTTAATTATTAATAAAAAAATATTTAATCTACAAGTCATTGACTACATTATGAAAGAAAATAGAAACAAAGAAAGGATAAAAAAACATGAGAGGGAGGGAGAAGTGCAGCAAAAAGAGAAAAGAAAAAGAAAAGAAAAAAAGACAAGGGGAAAAAAACAATATAAAGAAAAAAGGAGAGAGAGCGAGAAAAGATATAAAAAAGCAAGAGAGAAAAATGAGAAAAGGCAAACGGAAAGATAAATTTAATAAAATATATAGTATTGTTAAATATTGATATAAATGGTAATAATTAAAAAGTATAGTTAAAATAAGTAATTATTTTTTAAAAAGGATTCACTCAAGTAATTTTTTCATATAATAATCTCTAATTGTGCTATTTGTCTCTTATTTATATTTTCCATTTCTTGGTTTATTTTTTCGCTTCCCTTTATCCATTCCATAGGTTTTCATTGTTTGTTACTTACTCTTTTTGCTCCTATTTTGTTTCCGCATGGTGTGGTAAACCACCAATGTATTTGTGTTATTATATGTGGGTAAAATCTATCTAAAAATGGCATTCCTAATAACATATCTTTGCTGTAAATTCAAAATTGTACATTTCTTCTATTGTTAATATTTTGTCCCATATTTGTATTTTTATATTCTTTGCTTTATATTTAATCATACTTCCTTCATTATTAAATCATGTTACTACCATAGGTGTTTTTAATTTTTCCCATTTATCTTCTGGTAAGCAATTATATTTACATATATTCGCTTCTGCTCCTGTGTCTATCATACGGGTATAATATCTGTTGTGATATCCTTCTACAATAATTTTTGCAAGTATAAATATTTTTATTATTCATTTTGTTATTTTTATAATTATTTTCTTATTTTGACAAGTTATTGTTAATTGTTCATTTTCTATATTGTACGGTTTAACTTTTTCTAAGCATTTTATTCCTAATTTAACATTCTGATCTCCTTGGTAGATTTTAAATGGTATAATTAAAGGTATTCCTCCTATGATTATTTCCTTTTCTGTCGTTTCTTCTTTTGTGCTTACTATCTCACTGGGTAATCCAGGGCATATATGTTCTGTTTTTATGATTTCTTCTTCTAATACTAACTCTCTTGTTATGTAATTTTCTTCTTGTCCTGTATTTATCAAAATTTTATATCTTCTTTGATCTATTATTCCTGTTATAAAATAATGGTATGGCGTTATATCTTCTATTAAATTCTTTGGAATTTCATAGTTTCTTTTAGATGTACTCATTCTTGATGAGGTAGCTCTTGTTAATGTATTTGGTACGCTTGAAGTGCTTAATCTTTATTTTACAATTTCTAAATCTTCTTCTATGTCAATTTCTTTATAACTGTAATCATTGTTATCTATTATTGTAATTATTTTTTCAAAGGGATTTTCTATTTTTATTTTGTTAATTTTATTTTTTGCTGTTACCTTGTGTTTTGTTGTTAATATATATAAGTTTTTACATCTCGCTGTAAATATCTTACTTCCTGGTGCTAGCTCTATTCCAGACATTTTCCAATACAATACTAATGATTTATCTAGATTTCTATCTGTTAACGAAACTGAGTAGTTGGCACTTATTATGAATTTAAATTTTTGGTATATTAAGTTTCCTCTAACTGCACTAATTATGCTTTTTTCTATAGGGTGTATGATTCTATCATCTGCTAAATATAATTCAATAGGTGTATCTATTCCTTCTCTGAAGCAAGCTTTTATTAATATTTCTGTTCCTCCTAAGTGTACATATTTTATGGGTGTTTTAGCTTTTATATCTTGTATTTCTTTATTAATTATTCTTTTATTTAGTATAGGTATCTGTGCTTTTCCTCTTATGTATTTACAATCTATCATATGTTCTTTCTGACTAACTACATAGTATTCTTCTTTTTGTCTTTTAAACCAATTTCTTAAAGTAGGTATTTCAAGTACTTTTTCAACGCTTAATTCTAATTTTTTTTCTTTTATTTGTTCAAATATTGTATTATCAAATATAATTTTTTGTTCTAATAATTCTTCATTTTGATAATCTTCCTTAGATATTATTTTTATATCATCTTCAGACATTATATTTCTTCATCTATGTCATCATTATCTAGATTAATATTTTCTTCTTCATTTTCAGTTTCTATATCTGATACTTCATATATGCTATCATTTTCACTTAATTCATAGTCTATGTATTCTATTTGCATATATTCGTCATAATTTATAATTATTTCTGCAATTTGCTTTCTTTTTGGGTCTCTAGGTAATTTACAATCTCTAGCTAAATGTCCTATCTTCCCGCAATCATAACAAGTACATTGGGATATTTTTCTTTTTGGTCTATATGGTCTTTTTACTTTATAATTTTTTACATAATATCTCTGTCTTGGTTTTTTATATTTATACATAGTTTTAGTTTTTCTATTATTTTTATGTTGCCTAAGTTTCATCTTTTTATAATTTTTAGTTGTACATCCAAACTGTGGTGCTGTTTTATTTTTACAACAGGCTAGATTTTTGTTTAGTACTTTTTCCATTTTTCATTTTTCTTTTTGATTTTCACATAGTTGTATAAACCATTGATGTAAGAATTTTATCCTAGCTCCTAAAGTATCTACTAATCCTTCATCATTCCGATCTTTAATTACTTTTGTGCTGAATGGTTCTGGTAATTTCGTAAAATATTGTTGTCTTATTTCTTTTGCTTCATTTAAATTGTATTTAGCTTTGTAATAATATTCTTTGAATGCACAAGTATATTCTTCTATGTAACACATTTTACATATAGCTAATTTTGTCATAAGTTGTCTATTTTATTATTTTTTCTCTATTTTGTTCTCTTATATCTGTGGTCATACCTCCAAATTCATTTCTTATTGCTGATTCATATTTATCTTGTTTATCTATATTTGTTGCTGATGGGGATCCATCCATTTTCTTGTCACTTCTAAGTACTTCTAAACTTTCTGAGGGTAGATTCTCTATCCATAGTCTTGTTGTTCCTACAAATGTTCTTTCTATATACCTTGGTGTTTCTGTTGTTTTTATTTTGTTATCTATTAGTTGTTTAGGCATATTTCCTATCCATAGTAATATTCCTTTATTTGTATTTGTAACACAATCTAGGTCTCAGAAATTATACTGTTCGGTTACTGGTTTTGGCGTCCAATTTTTATTTAGTCTACTATTCCATATTGCGTCTGTTCTATCTGATTGTTCATAACTTCTTGTATAATAATTTTGTGGTGTCCATCTAGGACTATTTCTGGGACTATTGTCTGGAGTTTTAACTCTTGACGTACTGGGTCTATTCATATCTCTTGTGTTTATTTCTAATTTTTTCGGTTTATTTACCTGTTCTAGAATTTCTGTATATGTCTCACTTATATCACTTATTTCTGATTTTTGATCATTTATTGTATCTGATTCATTTTCGTTTATTTCATTTACTTCAAGATCTTCATTTAGTTTTTGTTCCATCTCTTTTATTTCATTAGTTAATTCAAGCTCTTTATCTTTTTCTTTTTGTTTAGTTTCATATAATAATTATAGCCTAGCTAATTCTTTTTCTAATTCACTTATTCTTGTATTTTTTATTTCTTCTAGATGTTGTACTTCTTGTTTTGCTTGTATCTTAATTTTTTCAATTTCTTTTGATTTATCTATTTCTTCATTTTCTTTTGTTATTCTTATCATGGCTGTTAGACTATCTTCTAATTTTGCTGTTTCTTTTTCCAACATCAAATATAAGTTATTTCCTATTTTCTTATATCTTCTTCCTAAATTTGAAAAAATTATTTTATTATCATTCCGTCTTGATTTTCATGTGTCTTTTCGTCTACTGCAAATTCTTCTTTATTCATTACGATTTATGTATTATATTATGTTGTAACCTATATTCAAGACAATTTATTTCTAATTCTAGAATAAATATAACTTTTCTTTGTGTTAATATTGATTTATTACATACTCCTGCTAAAAGTTTTTCTTCTAATCTTCTTTTTCTATGTTGTAATTCTTGTCTTTTTTCAGCTATTTTTTCTATCAATTGTTGTTTATATTTTTCTTTGTTCATACTGTTTTTTCAAATAACAAACATATTTGTATTCTGTTTTTGAAATTATATTTATCAAATGATCTTTGTTATCGTTACTTGTTTTGATAAGTTGTGATAGTTCATATTCTATATATAAAGGTTTTAATTTTTTCCATATCTTTCGTACTTTTTTATCTCTCTTGGTTTTTGTTGTTTTAGTTTCTTTGCTTGGTGTTGTATTATTCTTCATAAAATGTTTTTCTATAATATTCTTTTTTAAGTAGATCTAATCGTTGTATTTCATTAGCATTGTTTATAATATATTCTAGATGTTCAACTTCTCGAGTTCTTAAATAATCGAATAAATTTTCAATTAGTAATTTTTCAAGTAGATCTATGTTTTCTATAGTTTTTACCCAATTTTGTAAGTATTCGTAATTTATCATTGGTCTCTGAATATATCTATATCATCATATAAATCATTTATGTCATAGTAAAATTCATCATAAAAATTATCTTGTATATCTAATTCTGTCCAACCTTGAGTTGTTACTTCTATTACCTCATATGTTACTAATAAATCATAAATTGCTCTTTTTATATCTGTATTAAGATCTTTTAAGATATAGAGTACTAATATCTTGTAGTTAACATCATCGTCTAGTAGGTAGGTATTCATTTTTATTATTTTCCACTTTTCACTAAAATTTTATTCCTTCCAACCTCTTAGTGGATTATACTTATTTATTATGTAATAATAATGGTTTAATAATCATCTCGTCTGGTCACTACTACAGTTTTCTTCTTTGATCAGTTACCCTAACAGCGCCTCAACTCTTTTTACTCCCCTAACGGCCTGCTTTGCCTATCGGTTTCAACCTTAGGATGGCATAGTCTGGGCATACTTATTTGCAGAATATTTATGTAGCAAAATTTCTAAAGATGGTTATTATAACATTATTAAGACATGATAAACAATTATAATCAACAAGATATTATCAGGAATAAAGTAATTTAGTTACTCCTGAAGGCAAAAATGTATACCTGCTTTTGTAGATTTGTTATCTCTGATGTGTTTTCCATATCTTTTCTTTTGATTAGCTAGCTCTGATACCAATGTGGGGGGTGGAAGCGGAATCGTAGGATTGGAATGATGAAGGATTAGTAGATACTTTAGGAGCTAGGATTAAATTCTTACATCAATGGTTTATACAACAAAGTGAAAATCAAAAAGATAAATTAAAAATGGAAAAAGTACTAAACAAAAATCTAGCCTGTTGTAAAAATAAAACAGGACCAAAGTTTGGATGTACAACTAAAAATTATAAAAAGAGGAAACCTAGGCAACATAAAAATTATAGAAAAACTAAAACTATGTATAAATATAAAAAACCAAGACAGAGATATTATGTAAAAAATTATAAAGTAAAAAGACCATATAGACCAAAAAGAAAAATATCCCAAGATAGGACATTTAGCTAGAGATTGTAAATTACCTAGAGACCCAAAAAGAAAGCAAATTGCACAAATAATTATAAATGATGACGAATATATGCAAATAGAATCCATAGACTATGAATTAAGTGAAAATGATATCATATATGAAGTATCAGATATAGAAACTGAAAATGAAGAAGAAAATATTAATCTAGATAATGATGAAATAGATGAAGAAATATAATGTCTGAAGATGATATAAAAATAATATCTAAGGAAGATTATCAAAATGAGGAATTATCAGAACAAAAAATTATATTTGATAATACAATATTTGAACAAATAAAAGGAAAAGAATTAGAATTAAGCGTTGAAAAAGTACTTGAAATACCTACTTTAGGAAATTGGTTTAAAAGACAAAAAGAAGAATACTATGTAGTTAGCCAGAAAGAACATATTATAGATTGTAAATACACAAGAGGAAAAGCACAGATACCTATACTAAATAAAAGAATAATTAATAAAGAAATACAAGATATAAAAGCTAAAACACCCATAAAATATGTACACTTAGTAGGAACAGAAATATTAGTAAAAGCTTGCTTCAGAGAAGGAATATGTACAATCAAGATAACAACTACAACCGAAACAACTATTGCAACAGAAATGAGTGGGTTTGTCCTTATGTCCCTCATCAAAATTGGGAATATGGTAATATGGTAGTTGAGGTTTAGTATGTCATACTTTGACGATAAAATAAAGAGGTTTCATTCGACTGATGAGAATGTGAAGGAGATGCAAAATGACTTGTTAGGTAATGGTCAAAAAATAGAATCCCATGTAGTGTCGATCAAGCAACTTGAGAAACTGAAATATGAGTTGTCTACTACTATAAGCCCACCTCAGCCTGACACACTTCCTAGAAACACCATCCAAAATTAGCATAATGATGGGCATTGTATTACAAGTTACTACTTGAAGGAAAAAGAAGACCACTGATCCACCTACGTCTTTCGAGTTTGAAATTGTTGTCGAGAAAGATGATGATGAGATTGAGGCTACTGGAGAGTCCAAGAATGTTATTGCTAAGGAAACCGAGATAACATGTAAAGTTTTTTCCATGCCTAGACCTCCACCTCCATTTCCATAGAGGTTAGTGAAGAAGAATGAATAAGGGAAACACCTATACTTTATTAATATGTTGAAACAATTATCCATTAATTTGCGTCGACGGAAGCAATGGAACAAATTCCTGGGTATGCAATGTTTATGAAATATTTGGTGACAAAGAAGTAGGCCGTAAGTTTTCAAGATGATCATAGGTTGCAACATTGTAGTACTATTTCTACAAGCTCCCTTGTGCAGAAGAAGACGGATCCTGGAACCTTGACTATTCC
Organism: Solanum chilense; assembly: GCA_032847665.1. Classification (NCBI taxonomy): domain Eukaryota; kingdom Viridiplantae; phylum Streptophyta; class Magnoliopsida; order Solanales; family Solanaceae; genus Solanum; species Solanum chilense. The sequence continues at coordinate 68,511,575 of CM064963.1, read as the reverse complement.
AAGTACCATTGGTTTGTATCATTTATCTAAGACGTTGTGTGATTTGAGTTCTAGTATTAATCTAAATTACAATATCGATATACATGAAGTTGGATTTAGGAGATACAAAACCAAATGCAATGCAATTTATCATGGCCGATAGAACTGTGAAGATTCCCATTGGTGTACTCTTGTAACGACCTGTTTAGTCGTTTTGAGCAGCAGATTTTATTTCCGGAAAAACTGGCTGAGACGACGGACACCACGACGGACCGTCATGGACACGACGGACCGTCGAGGGTGTCTCATTCCAAAACACTTAGGAATTCTGAAATCTGAGTACTAAAATCGACTCTTTGAACTCTGTGACGGACCTGCAGGATGGACCGTCACAGGTACGACGAACCGTCGTGAGCCCCCATTTCAAAACACTTCAACTCTTGAGAATTTGGTACAGGGAACGATTCTCTGAACGTCGTGACGGAAGTGCAGGACGGACCGTCAAAGACGTGACGGACCGTCACAGACTCTTTAGTGAAAATTGAGTCTCTGATCTTTGCGATGACCTGCAGGACGGACCGTCGCAGGCACGACGGGCCGTCACAGGTTGCGTAATCCCAGTCGGAGTCGGATTTCTAGTTAAGTTTTAAAGGGGCGTTTTGGACTATTCCTGCTATAATTACAAATTTCGTGGGTTAACATTAATAACTCAGTTTCTTGGGGGATAAAAGAGGTAACTTTGAGTTAATTAGTGGGTTACTATTGCCATCTTTTACACTTAATTATATGCTAATTAGGGTAAAAGAAAGAGGGTTTGAATAAAGAAAATAAAAAGAACAAAGAGAGAGAGGGAGGATCGAACGAGAGTGAAGAAGAAACGCTGCTTTGGGAAGATAGCTTGTTGATTCCAATTCTTTGGTGGAGGTAGGTTATGGTTTTGTTTTACGTTATTCGTAGTAAACTCTTAATAGCGAATGATATGTATTGGTAGTATTGTAAACCTGTCTATATGCTTAATTGTATGCTTGCATGAATATGATTATGTGATTGTGATAAAGTAAGCATGATGAAGCTATTGAATCCCAAATCTTGAAAGAAACCCTAATTCACTTTGTTAATGGGATTGATGATGCCTTAATATAAAAGAAGGCTTGATGAACTAAAGTAATGAGATTGATGATGCCTTGGTATAAGAGAAGGCTTGATGAATTGATAGAATGATGATAGTGGATCGGAGTGTCACGTTCCGACACATAGTATTAGTGGATCGGAGTGTCACATTCCGACACATAGTATTAAGGGATCGGGTGTCACGAACCGACACGTAGAATTAGGGGATCGGAGTGTCACGTACCGACACATAGTAGTAGGGGATCGGAGTGTCACGTACCGACACAAGAGGAAGAAAGATAATGAATCTTGAAAGATGTTAATATACTCAACATAATGAACCTAATTCCCAAATGAGTATGGCATGGAGGCTTGAGTCCTCATGGATGAACTTGGTGGTACTTATTGATGATTATAGTACTTGTTGTTACTACATGTTGAGTTTTATAGTTGATTTATGATATTAACTGATATATACTGTTTCTATTTTGAGTTGGACGATGATATCTACTCAGTACCCGTGGTTTGTACTGACCCCTACATTTATGTTTCTTCTTTGTTATTTGTGGAGTGCAGCAAACGTACCATCGTCTTCAACTTAATCGCAACTCTAGCCAGTCTTCATTACACCGGACTTCAGGGTGAGCTAATGCTTCTAGCTTGGACTGGATATTCTTCTTCAAGTCTTGATGCCTTGAATTTCCGGCATGGACTAGCTTTTGTTTTATTTTAGCATTCTTAGAATACTCTTAGTTTAGTAATTTGATCATAGATGTTCTTGTGATGATGACTTCCAGATTTTGGGGATAATGAGTTATAAATTTTAGAAGTTATTTAATTGATTTTGTTAATGAGTTTAAGTCTTCCACATTGTATTTTGTTCAATATGTTTGGGTTTAGATTGGTTGGTTCGCTCACATAGTAGGTTAAGTGTGGGTGACAGTCGCGACTCGGTTTTGGGTCGTGACAACTCTAAGATATACCAGTGAAAGTGATGTCCTTTATCTTTTTTGCTGATTTTGTGATACTGGATTGTGAGGTTATTTTGAGGTTCCTATTATCCTTGGGAGACAATTCATTGCCACTGGGCGCACCTTAATTGATATCGAGAAAGGAAAGAAGAAGTTTTGATTGAATAGTGAGGAGGTAACTTTCAACATTTCTAGGTCAATGAAGCATGGTACTGAGCTCTAGTCACTATTGGTGGTGAATCATATTATAGAGAGTGGCTTTGAGTTGCCTATTGAAGAGAGGTTTGGTGTTCATGCACTAGTAGTGGTAATGAATAATTTTGAGGGTGATGGTACTGAAGACTATGAGGAATTGGTTTCCGCACTTTATAGGTTTGAATTCCATTCAAAAACAAAGAGATTGGAGTTGGACATGAAAAATTGCGACTCTCCACCCGCAAGAACGTCTCTTGAAGAGGCCCCAAAATATGATGTTAAGGCTCTACCATCACATATGAGGTATGTATTCTTGCGGAGAGATGGTACTTTACCTATCATTATTGCGGAAGTTTTGAATGTGAAACAAGTTGAGGTATTAGTTTCCATGTCGAAAAGGTTCAAGCAGGCTTTTGGATGGACTACTGCAGATATTATTGGGATCCCTCTTTGAATTTTTTTTCTCATAAAATCAAAGTCATGACATATCACAACGCTAGTATCGAGAACCAGAGAAGACAAAATCAACCAAAGCAAGCGGTAGTGAAAAAGGAAATCATCAAGTGGTTGGATGTTGAGTTATCTATCCCATTGAAGATAGTAGTTGATCTAGTCCTCTTCAATATGTGCCCAAGAAATATGGGATTATTGTGGTTACGAATTAAAAAATACGAGGTTGTTTTGATGAAGCGCATGACACAATGAAAAGTCTATATGAACTACCATAAATTAAATTATTGGAAAGAAAAAGACCACTTCCATATGCAGCTCATGAGTAAGATGTTGGATTGAGTTGCTGATAAGGGTTGGTATTGTTTTCTGATGGTTATTCGGGCTACAATCAAATTTCCATATTTCCAAAACGCCAAGACCATACAACCTTTACTTTCCCTTATCATACTTTCGCCTTCAAACAGATGCCTTTTTGGGTTGTGTAATGCTCAAGCAGCCTACAAGTGTTGTATGGTGTCGATATTTTCTGATACGCTGGAGGAAACTATTAAGGTAGTTATTGATGAGTACTCTATTGTAGGTTACTCTTTTTATTGTTGTTTGGAATATATGTTCTAAGAACATAGACGGTGTGAAGAGTGAAATCTTGTTCTCAATTTGGAAAAGTACCATGTCATTGTTAAAGAGTGTATAGTTCCAGGTCATTTGATTTCTGGGAAGGATATTGAGGTTGATAGAGAGAAAGTAAAGGTAATATAAAAGCTTCCACCACCTATCTTTTTTAAAAATATTAGATTTTTTATTGGGCATGCAGGTTTCTATAAGAAGTTCATTACGGATTTCTCCAAAATGGCACGTCCGATCCATTGTGCAAATTGCTCGAAAAGGAGTGTAAGTTTAATTTTGATGATTCTTGTCGAAGAGAATTTGGAGAGTTGAAGGAAAAGATAGTTTCCTCACCTATATATCACCGGATTGGGGAAAACATTTGAGGTAATGTATGATGCTAGTGGAGTGGCGCTTGGTGTGGTATTGGGAAAGTGGTGAGAGAAGATTCTTCATCCTATTTACTATGACACAAAAACTAAAAATGTGGTTCAAAAGAAATAAAATGTGAGTGAAGAAGAACTTCTTGCGGTGGTTTTCACATTTAAGATATTTCGATCCTACGTTCATGGTACAAAGGTCATAGTGCATACTGGCAATTCTGCATTAAGATATTCGATGGCTAAGAAGGATGAAAAACCGAGATTAATTAGATGAATGTTTTTTCTACAAGAGATTGACTTTGAGGTAAACGATAGAAAGGTACTGAAAATCAAGTTGTCGATCACTTATCATGTTTGGAGGAAGAAGCTATGCTCTAGAAAGGACATGAGGATAAAATTAATCATGTTTTTCCGGATAACAAAATTTTTAGCTGATTGTCAAGATCTGATTTCTTGGTTCGCAGACTTTGTTAACTACTTGGAAAGTTATCTAGTGCCAACGTATTCATCGTTTAACCAAAGGAAAAAGTATATGAATTATGTGAAGTTATTTTGGGATGAGACTTATTTGCACTATACTTCTAATATAGGGATTATTTGTCGCTGAGTATACTAGAGATGTGTCACTCATCGCCTGTTGGTGGGCATTATAGTGGTCTCTAGAGTGCAAATAAAATTTTGAAGTGTGGGTATTATCAGTCTACCATACACAAAGATACTCATGATTTTACCAAGTCTTTGTAAATATTGCCAAAGAAAATGAGGAACTTCAAAGAGACAAGAGCTTCCTATGTATCTAATATTGTTGATTAAGTTATTTGATGTATGGGGCATTGATTTTATGGGTCCATTTTTAAGTTCACATGAGATAAGTATATTTGTATTGCAGTTGATAATGTGTCAAAATTGTTGGAGGCAATTGTGCTCTCCAACAATGTTGGTAAAACTGTCACCTCATTCATCAAAAAGAATTCTTTCTCCAGATTTGGTACATCCAAGGAGATTATTAGCGGTGTAGGTTTCCACTTCTATAATAAGTTATTCAATGCTACTTGAAAAATATGGCGTGTTCCAGAATGTAGCCACTCATTACAATCTACAGTCTAGTGGTCAAGTTGAAGTGTCTAATAGAAAGATCAAGCAAAATCTGGCTAAGACTGTGAACACGAATAGAACCGATTAGTCAAAGAATCTTGTTAATGCTCTATTGGCGTGTCACGCTGCATTAAAGACACCTCATAGGCATGTTGCCTTACAGACTTGTATATGAGAAGTATTTCGATTTACTAGTAGATCTAGAGCATAATGCTATGAGGGAGCTAAAAACATGAATTTGGATTGGGGTGCCGCATCAAATTAGAGATAATGAAACATGAATGCTCTTGATGAGTATAGATTAAGAGATTATAAAAGTTTTTCCTTGTACAAAGAGAACATGAAGAAGTATCATGATCAAAATATCGTAAAAGCGTGATTTTTTTGTCGGTGATTTGGTGCTTCTATTCAACTCTAGGTTGTGCTTGCTTCTTGGAAAGCTCAAGTTCAAGTGGACCGGGCCATTCATAGTTAGTCAAGTGTTCCCACATAAGCGATTGAGCTCGAGAACAATGAGGGAACAAGATTCAAGGTAAATATGCAAAGAATTAAGGTCTACATGAGCAAGGAGGAGAATGTGAAAGAAGTAGTTGAGGCCTACTATCATGATGAAGTCTGAGTAATCAAGAGGCATGCGTCGTGCCACGATGTTAAATCAATCGCTTCTTGGGAGACAACCCAAGATGTACAATCTAGACAAGTATAGGAGTTTCTTTGAGATTTTGGATTTTTTTGTTAATTTAATATTTTGTAATTCTTTAGATTGCAATTTTATTTTTATTTAGTGTTATCTAGATGTAAAATAGGTGCGTGATAAAAAGTAGCAAAAAATATATTAAAAATGTCTAACGGTTGCTACATGTGCATGGCTTTATAGCAAAATCACAGAAAAATGTATGTTCCAGAGGTCTATGGACCCTATTGATAGTCTGTTCTTCAATCCACAAACCGTGAATGGTGTCCTAGAGCTCCCATGCAAGTGCCTAAAATTTTCTAAGGGTTGAGTGACCTACGGACCCCATCAATGGCCCGTAGGTTGACCCAGAAGTTGTAGACGGGGTCTCATGGGTCCAAACCCAGCTTTAGCCTGACCTAACATGAACATTTTTTAAAATAAAACCCTTCATTTTTATATTCATCCCCCACATTCAAAACATTTGTCCAACCATTTATAAAACTTTCCCCTCCCTAAATCACTCACTTAAACTCCTAATCCCACATATCACTCAACATTCACTTTCTCATATTCCCATATCACTTCCCCTCTTCCCAAATCCTCATCCCCCTCTCCCCGACTATTCCATTTTTTGAGTTTGGCATCAAAAGGCTAGAACAATCTTCTAAGGAGTTCATTGTCATCACACAATCACCCACTTCTAATACTTGTTAGGTAACATACTTTACTTTATTTTTGAATTTCTTCTATCATTGTTCAATATGAATTCACAAAGAGGGTCTTGACCTTGGGTTGTTTGTAGTATGAAACCGCATGATAACCAATAGTCAAAAATACACTTGGGATTATATAATGTGATTGCGTTGTATTTATTATGAAGTAACCGTGGGTCAATAGTCTTAATGGAAGTTTCAACTTAATGTTCCTATTTTCGGATGCATTATATAACGAGTAATTGGAACCGTAGGTATTATAAATTATCATAAAGTATGTTGAATTGCATGATTAGACTTAGGTTTATTGTTTATACTTCTGAAAGATTTGTGTGAAAATGGGACATGTCTGATAACTGGCATAGACTCGACCCACGACACCCTATCCATGGACCACAGGTCAACCTACAAACTTTAGATAAGGTTTATCGGTTTATTGCACATGGAAATTCCACTAAGTGTGGAATCATAGAGGTGGAGTAGGGTTCATAGGTTAATGTACAGACCATTTATCACATTCGTGGTTCCAATCAAAGCCCAGCTTTTTGGGACATTTGACCTACGGAGGGGACCCATGGACTGTAAGTGACCCCGGAAGCTACTGTTAGAGCAATTTTTGTTTTTTTTCTTGGTTAGTTCTTTGTTCTATGTTTTTTTGAGTGTGTGATTAATATATTTTTGTAATAATTATGCCTCCATAGGTACCATGGCTCTCAAGAAGGCTCCGACTTTTGCACCCAAAGGGAAAGTTTAAATTAGTCGCACCAAGCTCCTGACTGATTGATGAAGATAGTGTTATGCAGACTGATCCCTCATATGTTCAACCCCTAAGGACTTCTCCCATAGCAACCCCATACAATCCTCAATCAATACAAGTAGGTGTTTCCTAACTGTAACAACCCTAAAAAAATAAACAGGATAAATACATAAGGTGATTTATTTATTATTTAAAATCTAAAATTTTAAGGGCAAAATGGTCCTTTCACTAAACTAATTAAATTAACAGTTTTATTTAATTTAATAAGGAGTCCTAGTTTGACTAATTCCGACTAAAAGTCCTATTATTTCACTACTCTCTCTCTCTCTCACGTTCATCATTATCTCCCTCTCGTTGGTTCTGCCAAAAACATCAAAAAACAGAAGTAATATCAAGAGTTTTTCACACTCTATGAACTCACAGGTAATTTTAAGAACAAAGCAACCAAAAAATTTGGGGCAAGGGAGATTTTCGTCAAGTTGGTGGTGAAACTTTCGGTAAGTTGGGTGTGGTTTTAGAAGAAGGTTTGGGCAGAAACTTCAACGTTTGAACATCAATTAAGGTATGGGTCACTCTCCTTGACTCCTTTCTCCAAGAAAAATTCAATTCTACGAATTCAACGATTTGAAACTAGGGGTTTTCCCTCTATTGTCGAACTCCTTGTCTCTAGTCTCCTTCTGATGTCAATCGGAATTAGGTTAGAAATCATGTTATTTGTATGTTTGCTGGTAGTTAAGTGTGAAGTATGATTTTTCTGATATTGTGTTCATGATTTTTTTTGGAATTGCAAGCATGTTCAATGATGTCAACCTAAAATGATGTTGTGCAATGTGAAAACCGTATGTTGTTGTTCTCGGTTTTGAAGCCTTAAAATGGCTAGTTTGATGGTTGAAATTAACGTGCATAAGATGTGTAATTCGTGATATTCGTATGAGGTGCAATGTGGCTGATTTTAAGTAGAAAGTTTTAGCCAAAAAAACAATGAATCAACACCTAAGAATGTGTTAACGAATTGTGAAATTACCTCAAAACGAATGTATGAATGTTGTTAAACAAAGGCTAGAAAACTTAATTAAATATCCAACATTTGGTGATGAGGTTTCGGTCAACCAAAGGTGCCCCACGTACTATGTAAAAATGAAAGAAAAATCAGTGAGGGCAGCAGAGTTCGAATCCAAGACCTCCCCTTGCTAAGTTACAAAAAAAATGCAAATAAAGAAATGGTGTTAAGGGGGATCGACACTGGGTACTTAGGTTGTTTCTTTTAGACTTAAAAATAAATAAAAATAAAGGAAAAGAGGGGAGTGGGATTCGAACCCACCACCTCTCGGATTAAAGTGTAACCAAGTAAAAATAAAATAAAGGAAAAGATGGGAGGTGTGGGGTTCGATCCCACGACCTCTCGGTCATGTGAGGAGACAAAGGAAAATAAATTAAAAATAATGAAAGTAAGGGGAGTGGGATTCGAACCCTCCACCCCTTGACCGAGTGGAGTAAATAAAATAGGAAAAATAAAAATAATGATGTTGTTAAGGGGATTCGAACTCGGATCCCCAAACTGAAACATAAATAAAAATTAAGAGAAAATCTAAGTGTTGTCCAGGGGATTTGAAATCGGGTTCCCTTGCCCAAATTCTGTATTGAAACATAAGAAATACGTCAATAAATGTTTCATGATTACTGCTCTAAAGATCAAAATAAGTATCTTGGCATATCTATAAGATGCAGAAGTCTTGTACAACATAATCGTGGGTAAACATGATTCACTTAGACAAACTATGAATGAAGCCTCATGGATTTTTTGTATAGAGTCAATAGTTTAGCATACATTTAAAAGTAAGTGAAACTAAGATGTATGTGATGAAATGAACAATGAAATGATGAATATAACGAAAAGATGATAAAATGCACAATGAAATGATTAAACCCTAGAAGGGTTAAGTTAGAGTATGAAATACACCAAATGGCCAAGTGCATTGGCATATGATGAAATGAACATTCACGTAAAAAGGGGTGAGTAACTACGAAGAGAAAATGTGCTACTGATAATGAATGTGGTGACAACATCATATGAGGCTAATGTAAAAGATGAGAGCAATTTCGATTGACCTTAGTAAATGTTACCAAAACGTACTCACCTATGAGAGTGTAAAGTTAATCAAGAGACCAGTCTTTATGAACACTCTAATGAAAGTATTAACATTAACACACTTAATACTAATGATGAGATGAGAAATCATCTATTGAGCTATGATATCCTCATACTAGAAGCCAACTCTCGTGATGTATGAGTTGAATGTAATGGAACTTTATACTGAGCACCAATAGACTACCTATGAGCGGTGATGCCTTCTTTCGGGAAGGGCGAAGGTTCACGTAACTCTCTTGAGATGAGACTGTCCACATGACGGGTATGGGTCTCCTTATATCTCCTAGTCTTTAAACCTATACTGCCAATATAAGGATCTGGCGGGGTTCAAATCCCATGTATGCTAGCATGTTTTGGGTCACATTTGCCAGTGATTCCACCTCTTTTCGGTGTGGGGTTTCATGACATTGGATTTCATCATGCTCACATGATCTATGTCGGTTAAAGTTAATGTTCCCCATGAATGAATATGGCCACCATCAAATGATGCACATAATGAAATAAAAGATACCAAAAGTGTTAGGATATGATAATCAATAGGTGAAGTAGACTTAAGTAATGACACTAGGTCATTCTTTATCATTGCACATCGAACCCGATGAAAGTCTTAAAGTACATCCTAGGTATAGTTGTTGTTTACACTAGCCTATGAATGAAATAAAATGAAGTACGTATGAATGAATGAATTAGACTCTGTGTTTGCTAATGAAGGCTCCCTAGTTGAGATCCCATATGTTTAGGTCTCATTTTTGGGAAGTCTTGATGTCAAGTCCATGATTCCAAGGTCTCATGGCATATGAACGAATGATATGAAAAATGTTATCTGCTATATGCAATATGTTATATGCTATGTGAAAGATGTTATGTGATGTGTGCAATATGATAAGTATGATGATGCATGTTACTCTCATGGAATGACTTTTCTAATCCAAATTAGGAAAGTTCACTAACATTCCTATTCAAAATCTGGAAAGCTCCCTAACTTTCCAAATTCAAATTTGGAAACTTTACTAATCTAAATTTGGCAAGTCCACTGACTTGCCTTATAAAAATCATGTTGTTAGGAAAGAGTTATTCTTTCTCATGCATGTCCTTGGTGTGTGCTTGCATATACCCATACTTCGTACAAGTGTGTACTAACCCTATACAAACTCTACTATTTTAGGTGGAGGCAAAGGTGGCCGATAGAGCTATAGGATCTTCGCTGCAGTTATGTGGACGTTCAACATTCATCCGGCTTTGGTAGATCCTCATGCTTTCGAGGATGCTGCTGTTTTATATTCTAGCTTAGTGTTAGAGTTTAGATAGTGGAGCATGTTCCAGTAGCGTTTCTTTCCTATTTTTATTCAGACTATGTATTGGTGTCATTTTGGCAATTATTCACTTAATAAGAATTGAACTATTTCTTTCAGTTGCTTATCTCTTAATGTGGTGAACACTTACGTATTAATGAGAAGGTTTTTATAAGTATGAAAAAATAGTTTGAAATTTTCCGCTAACAATTAACCTATGTTAAGTAAGAATGACGTAAGTAGGCTTGTCTGCGACCTCTGAGAAGTCAATGACGCCGGTCTCTTCTGGAGTCTAGATTCCGATCGTGACACTAACGTAATCACTGCCTTCATGCCTCATTATGAGGATATACTGATCGGATAGTCCGCTGAATCTGCTTCTGACTCTAAATTTGCCTCTGCTTCCAGTTCTACTTTTGTCTCCACATCAAGCTCTGATTCGCATAGGATGACGGTCGCATATGATGAGGCTACTAATATAGGGTACATTCTCTTACCACATAGCACCGAGCCCGCTCCAGTTTCTACCCAAACTTGTGGTGTGTAACTGAACAGCGGCAGATTTACATGGATGCGGAGATTATAATTTAGAAAGAGGAGATGGATCTTATAGTCATTCATGAGTGACAGGCTCTAACACGTAGAATGCATTATTCACTCGCCATTCATTAGCTTTTCGAGAATATAGCCCAGGGTTGTACAACAAAAATATCATGAGGGAGTTTTATGCCTCCTATGAGTATATTCTTACATAATTTTACAATGCAGTTGAATTTAAGCATTTGGGTAAAGAATCAATCAAAACTAGAGGTTTAAGAGTTGAAAAAACGACCAAGAATAATCAAGGGTTTCTACGTAAGGGCCTGGGGCACCGCACAGGACAGAGCGCCCCACAAGTGGTTCTGTAATTTGGGGCCTGGGCACCGTGCCAACCAGATTTCCCCAATCATAATTCTCAAATTTCAGCTTTGGCCCTTTTGCACCACTCAGAACGTCTGGGACGCCACGTCTTTACTTTTTACCCTTTCTTTCAATACTAGTTCCCTTGAAACGTACCAATGTTTCCTAGTTGATTTCTACACTCTAATGTACATCTAAACAACATGAAATCATCCATTACATGAGACCATGAGACTTAAATCGATCATTTATTTCATGTTAAGTTAAGAGTTAAGTCAAGAATCATGTCAAGATAAGTTCTTAGAGTTTCTCAAAAGTATTTTTAAAAACGTTTTAACTTTATTTTGAGAATTACAGTTTATCCTGAGTAAAAAAAAAGGAGTTAAGAGTCAAGTTCAATTTTGTAAAGGAGTATATCAGGACTATGTATTCCCATAGACTAAAATATTTTAACATTTAAGCAAGAAAAGAAAACCTTTATTTCTAAAGTGCCTTTGAGAAAATTTATAGAAAAGAGTAAATTCTTTCACAATTAAGCAAGAGCGGAAACGTTGATTTCCAAGAGGAACCATTGAAAAAACTTTCGATCAATCATCTCAAACCACAGAAAGAAGTATGCTTTAAACATAAGAGCTTGTATTATTATGGGAGTAGTATTAAACATTAATATGGGGGAGAGTTCACAGAACTCCCAACTCCCATAAAACTTGTAGCCATTATTGTAGAAAAGGTTCATACTTTTTAAATAAATTCTTAGTGCTTTTTAGCATATACTAGTGGATCCACTAAGTAGTCAAGTTTTATTCCCTCGGCAAGGTACAAGACGTCCCTGGCAGCGTGAGCCAATCCGTTGTATCATCATAGTAGATCTTATATGATGGTTTTCGGTTAGAGAAACTCCGTCAGGAGTATTTGTATTCTTGTATACATCGTTTATTTTTAGTTTTCTACACACATAAGAGTTTATATTGTCTATGTGCATACACACAGTGTATTATTGTATTTTTAAATACCTAGAGTTTATACCCTTGTTTTAAACGTTTTTCTTTACATTACTTCTTTATATTGAAATGAGATTGGTTGAGTAAAGACCATGTTTTTTTCTTTCAGTCCTTTCTATCTTATGTCTTGTTCTAGAATTCCCCTTGCATAGTCGTACATTCAACGTACAAATGTCATTTTTCCTGCATTTTTTATGATGCAGATAAATGTAACCAAGATCAACATCCAGCGCATAGTTGATTCTAGTTGAGCTCCTGAGTTTTTGGTGAGACTTCGTGCTTTCGAAGGATCCGTTTTTATTTCTTTCAGTAGTTGGTTCATTAGGATGTTGTGGTTCTTGTACCGACATCAATCTCAGTTAATATATGCTTTATAGATAGTCAGACAGTTAATTATGAATTCTTTAGTCTTGTATATCAGATGGTTGGCTATGAGGCTTGAGTATCCCTCTTGGCTAGTTTGAATGTTCATAAAGACATACCAAATTTAATTCATATGTTCAGACTATTTCTTATGTTTAAGTTTTCCTCTAAGTAAGTAAGTAAGACAAATGGTTTGTTTGGGGCTTGAAATAGTTCTCGATTGCCAGTCCCGTCAAGGGTGTAGACTCGAGGGGTGTCATTTATATTCTATTATAATCCTCAATAATAATACTAAATGCACCAAACCTTTTTAGTGATTTATCAACTTATTGACACACTAAGTCTCTAATGAGTTTTCACCGTAAATAAAAAATATATAAATGTAGACAAACATACACAAAAAATAATTGATTACATTTGTCGTTTACTATAGACATTTACAATTTATTCCCTTTTTAATGAGTACTTCAAAAATTTATCACCATTATCTTATTTTGAAATTTTAATTTATAGTTTACAACAAATATTCATATTATCGATTGAAAGTTATAATTTATCCTTAAATTTTAACATGTAACGGGATGACAAAACTATCATAAATAATCAAGAGGAAAATTGAAACATAGTACATGATTTAGAGACTCATTGTGATAACGTTTATAAAACTAAAGTAAAATAAGACAAGAAATATAAAATTTCAAAGAGATAGAAATTGGAAGACAAGAGATTGCAGATTTTCTTGTTCTTCCAATTGTTCAAGTGTTCATCAAATCTTCAAACATAGGCAATATGAACTCTAATGACTCTATTTGTATATCACATAGATGCATACAATAAGTTTGTCATAAACATGATATTAAGCATGCATGTGGTGGAGACGGTAACCATTTAAGGTATGTAGGTTTTAGAGTTACTATACATTACAATGTCATTACACGTTAAAGTTATGGACATCCACATAAATATATTTACAACAAATTTATCATTTTTGACTCCTATACATCAAATTAAATCAAATAAAATTTTGTGAAGAATGAGGAAGATTATTAATCCTCCCGTATCCTACTGATAAAGGCATAATGTATTACAATAATCTTGAGAATTTCCTATACATCAAAATTTCTTCACTCTCCCTTTACCTCCAATCCTCTTTCATTTATATTCCCCAATGAACAAGTTATCAACTTCACTATAAGTTACTCCATCAAGTTTCTAGTTATTTTTTTTTGTAAAGAAATAAAAGTCAAGTTCTTGCTTTTTTCAATCATTCTAAGAGTCGTCTTTTTATGTTTTTGTTTGTTTTAGGGATCTTTTTATGTAAATATATTTTACTTCCATTAAAATGTACACTCTTAGATCAATTTTTTAATGGGATTTTTAAGTACCCTTTCTATGTTGGCGATCTTGATCTGTTTTTCCATGACAAAATTTCTACTTTTGAGAATTCAAAAAAAGATGATGTATGTAGAATATTGATACCATGAGTATATTTGTAGTAATCAGTTATCATATTATTCGGTAAGAATGAACTCATGTATAATAAGTAATTTTCATAATTGTAATTGAATATTTGGGATCCCAATATAGTTTAATAGTAAATCATTCGTGGAACCTTCTCTCTCTATGTGTTCTCTCTCAGCACATGTTAACTAATATGCAGTAGCCATGGAGAGGAGTTAACACATATCGACCTTGAAGACGCAAATGACATAGGAAACAATGCTAGGCAAAGCGCATCCTTGAAAAAAGGCTCAGACAATTGTACTCCGAGAAAACATCCAAGTTAAAACAGAATTATTTAGCCTAGAATCACCGCCAAAGGTGTCAAAATCCGAGTCTACACCCTGGATGTGTATAACACTCGAGAACAATTTATATCCCTTAAACGAAAACTCATCTTGGCTGACTACAAGTCGAAGACTATCTCAAGCATACGTAAGCATCAAATTAAAATAATTGTTTAAAAATTGTTTATTGAATCTCAAAACTTTTCTTAATATATTGAGCATTAAAATAAGTTTTAAATACAATATCAGAAAACCAAAAGAATCGTTAAAACTTTCTATCAATGAATCATGTACTATGCAAAGATGAGTATATAAAACCCACAACCACTCAAAATGCTACTAATCACTCATAAAATTGGACTCCTGCAGAAGAGAGAAGATCTCACTCAGAAGCTGATGAATGGATGTAATAATATCATCGGACTCTTGTTGAGAATCCTAAGAACGTGTATTCGAGGCATGTCGAAATACATCAATACATTAAATGTACACTTACGTAATATAGAGGAATAACAAAAAATATAAAGAAAGGTCTGCAATAGATAACAATGTACTCGAGCTGAATGTAGAGAAATGAAGAAATTAAATCATTTTATTCTTTAAAAAATACTTTCTCCTCTTGGAACTTAACATAATAAGTGATATATAATTGTACACTTTAACTCTATTAGGAGATTCTCTAAGTGACAACCATCCCTATGAGCTACGTAATGATACAACATCTTGCCCACGCTGCCACAACTTCCGTATACCTTGTCGGAATATAGAAAACCTCAACTAAGTGGATTCACTAAGTTATGCTTAAAAACAATAAGAAATCGTCTAAAAAGTTTGATCCATTACCCATGCTGGCATACATGGTTTATGGGGATTTTGAGTTTTCTTTACTCATCCCTATATAAGTGTTAAAAACTACTCTCAATAATATATATAATTCATGATCATATGTTTAAGAACATAATTATTCTGCTAGTTTGACATAATTGCTCAAACTACCAACTTAAAAGAGGTTTATGCTCTTGAAATATCTTTTTGACTCATAACTCATTTAGAAATCAAAGTTTTTTTAAAAAATTTAAAAGCTGATACATTTTGGAATACATAGTTCCCTTAAACTCTTTCTCGATTTATACTTAAAAATTCATTCTAAAAAATATATCAAAATTATATTGTCATGCGCTCATTGATGACAAGGTAAGTCATACTTCATAAATATTATTGACATAACTAGATACCATACGGGTTAAATATTGATGAAATATTCAATTGTCATACTAGTCATGTTTTACAAACTGTTTCTCAAGAATATATCAAAATCATATTGTTATATAATCAAACTATTTAAAAATTTAATTAGTGAGTAGATATATAAAGAATGAGTATATAAATTATGTTCCTTCACTTCTATTTCCAAGAAAATATTAAATTCAAGAAGTCTAAAAAAAAAATGTTTTATATAGAATGCATATGTTTATAGGGTTCAGCCAAGATTCAGGCACCATCATTGATGAAGATAATGTGATCAACAACTGTGTACATGTTGTTAAACATCTTTCTGATTGTTCACCATAAAAAATAGCTCAACACCAATGCAAAATGAAACACACAAGATGAATGAAATGAAGAAATTGTATTCAAGAAACAGGAAAGTTAAGCCACTAATTTTAATCCTTAATGAATGCCCTTTAATGCTGCAAAATAATTTATTTGGGTTAATGCTGCAAAATAATTTGTTTGGGTACAATTGACAGGGATAGCTAGTGTACTGTTAGTTATACAAATTATAATTTTTGGATAAATTTAAAGAATATCAAAGTATAATAAGCAAAGAATCATTTTCAATCTGATTAAATGTTTTTCTCAATCCATTTTACGCATCAGCTTCCTCTTCTTCCTTTTGAAAACATTAATATGGATTATCTATGGGCTTCCCTTTGTTGAAATAACAACTCGCAATCATTAATAAGATAAGTACTATAAGCAAATATGGATTATCTTTAAAACCATTGAACATCTCAATTCCCATCTCTTAGAGGCATAGTGGTTGTCCATGTGCCCACGGACCCAATATGTTATCTATTTTGTGTAAAGTTTTGTTTGAATGCCAATTTAGAAAGTATCGAGACTTGTTTATTATCTAGTAATAGCATGTTGATAAATTTTAAAGTACATACACACATACTTTATCTTAGATATGTCCTGTTGAGTTACTTATTCTAACTTTATTAACTAAATGTGATGCAAATAGACAAATTCAAAATACACTTCAAAGGTGAAGATACATCTATTCCAAACAAAAGTGATGTAATGGGCTTTAATGCCATTAACCTTGCCAGTACCTTTCTAATATTAAAATATCCTACTTCCTACTCCTTTTCTTTAAAATCCTTTTCTTTAAAATCCTATATATGAAGAGGCTCTGGTTAGCATGCAACACTACAAACACAAAGAAAATGAAGAGAAAAACTTCTTTCTCTCCCCTTATTAATGGAATAATTTTAGGCAATTGGTTTTGCGAAACCTCCAAGCTCTCAGACACGAGTGCACGTGTACTCTTAGTAACTGTGGAACCTTGGGGAGGCGTCCAACTACTACGAGTTGCACCGGAGTCGATCCGAAATTGCTTTCAAAGAGTAGTTTGCCACGACACAGTGTTTGTGTAAGTTATTTAAAAATTTATTATTTCAATATAATATAAATATTGTTGTACTTTTTCCAACAATTTTAAAGTGATTTACTAACAGAAAATATTGATAAATGGCTATTTATTTGAATGAAACTTGTTCTGATTTGTAAAAACTTTGAGCCTTTGGATGGAAAATTGTAAACAATGATCATAAAAGCTTAAATTTTCTTTGAACAATTAGAAGTTGATTATGTGTTATTTTATGAACCTTCTATGAATTGTTTTAACAAAACTACTGATTCTACCAATGTTATGGATGTGGATGATGTTAAAAAGAAGTTTGAACAGGATAACAAAATTGTGAAAGGAAATTTTCTAAATCATTTGACTAATCCTTTATTTGATCTATTTTTAACTTTTAAATCTGCCAATGAATTATGGAATAGTTTGGAAAAGAAACATGGTGCTAATGATGCAGGAAATTAAAAAAATATATTGTCGATTAGTTAATTAAATTCCAAATAATTGATAATAAGCCAATAATGAAACAAGTTCACGAATATGAGAACTTCACTGTTGATGTTCTCAAAGAGGACATGAAGATATGTGAGATATTTTAGGCTAAATTTCTTCTTCAAAAATTCTCACCATCTTGAAGAGCTTATAGAAATCAATTAGAACAGAAGAATGAAGAGCCGAACTTTCTCAAAGATAAGATAGAAGAACTTTTTCTTAATTTTCTAAAGCTAATCTTGTAGAATCTTTTTGTACTGTTGTGAAAGATAGGTTCAAAGCAAACTGAAGAAAGCCTCGAAAAAGGAACATATGAAGAAGAAAAATAAATTCTACAAGTCGGAGAGTAAAATTCTAAAATTCAGTGGTCCTTGTTTTGTTTGTGGAAAAGTTGGTCACATGGTTGACAAGTGCTATCAAAGAAAAGGGTAGGAATAAAAGAAGGAAGGACAAAGTGATGTCCAAGCTCATCTTGTCGAGGGTAATGAAGCGATTAATGTTTTACTCGTTGAGGAAAATTTCATAGCTAATGAAACTGACTTGGTGCTAGAAATAAGGGCTTCAAGGGATTTTTGTGCGAATAACGAAGTATTTGATGACTCTGAGGAGCCAACTGATGGAGAGTGTATTTACATAGGTATCTCCACTACTACTCGAGTTCTGGGTAAAGGAAAAGTTTTACCTATATTAACTTCGGGAAAAACTCTATCCTTGAACACTGTTTTCTACGTTCCCTCCCTCCGTAAAAACTTAGTTTTTGGAGCACTTATCAACAAAGTAGGCCGTATTGTTTTTGAAGATGATAAAATATTTATTTCTCGTAGAGGAGACTTTTTTGGAAAATGATATCTTAGTTAAAAATTATATATATTGAACATTGTTCGAGAAATTGTCAATAATGCAAGTGTTTCAGATTTTTCTTATATTGTTGAGTCTATTGACTTTGTGGCATGGTAGACTAGGTCATGCTAATATTGCTTCTATTATAAGACTTAAAAAAATTGAATTAATTAATATGATAAGAATGATGAGCTTTCTAAATGTCCTATGAAGGTAGAAGCAAAGCATACCAAGAAACCTTTCAAATATATTATTAGTAGAAATCAAATTACTTGAACTAATGCATTAATATTTACCAGATTTCAAGAACATTGTTAGAAAAGGTAGAAAAAAGTATTATATTACTTCTAATGATGACTTTTGTAGATGCACTAAGGTACGTCTTCATAAGTCTTAAAGATGATGCTGAAAGAATGTTTTTGAAATTCAAAGAAGTTGAAAATTAATAAGATAGGGAAATCAAAAGATTTAGATATGATATGGGCGATGAATATAGTGCTAAAACTCTAAATGATTTTTGTGACAAAATATTATTATACATGAGGTTACTGCTCCATATACTCCCCAACAAAATGGTGTAGCCGAACGAAAAAATAGAACCCTTAAATAAATGATGAAATCTATGTTTTTAAGATCTGGTCTATCTGAAAATATGTGGGGCGAAGCAATCTTGTATGCATGTTATATTCTTAATAGAGTCCCTCATAAGAACTTCGATAAGACCTCATATGAGTTGTGGAAAGGGTTTGCTCCTAACTTGAAATTCTGAAAGTGTGGGATGTTTGGCTAAAGTTGGTCTACCTGATTTTATACGATTTAATGATGGTTCTAAGACTTTTGATACTGTCTTTATTGGTTATTCTGAAAATAGTGTTGCATATAATTTTACGTCCTTAAATGATCATTCAATTTGTGAATCAAGAGATGCAGAATTTTTTTAGCGTATTTTTCCTTTGAAAAATAATGCACCGAGTTATGTCAAAAATAACACCTCTACATCTATGTTTGTTAATTATTATGTTGTGTATTCTTCTAATGTTATTTCTAATGAGCATGAAAATGAACTAAGAAAGAGTAAAAGACGTAGAATTGAGACATGTTCTGGTCCTGATTTTATCTCAACTTTCTTAACTTAAATTTTGATATTTATATTTTAAATGATGAATTAGTTACTATCAATTTAATATAGAAGACCCTAAAACTTAGGATGAAGCAATAAGATCAATAGATGTTATATTTTGGAAAGACACTATTAAAAGTGAATTAGACTCTATAGTTTCTAATCACACTTGGACTTATGTAATTTACTTAGAGGTTGTAAGACCATAAGTATCAACTGAATATACAAGAAGAAATTGAGATCTGATGGTACAGTTGGTAAATAAAGGGCTAGACTTGCGATAAGGTTTTTAAGCAGAAGGAAGGTCTTGATTACTTTGATACTTATTTTCCAGTGACTAAAATAGAGATCATTAGAACTCTTATAGATTTAGCCGCTATTCATGATCTAGTGGTACATCAAATGGATGTCAATACAACATTTCTAAATTGTGATTTAGAGGAAAAGATCTATATGACTCAACCTGAGGGTTTTGTGGTTCCAGGACAAGAGGATAAAGTATGCAAATTGAGATAGTCCTTGTAAGGACTAAAACAAGCACCTAAATAATGGTATAAAAATTTAATATCACATTGGTAGATTTTGTTGTAAATTTTATTGGCACCTGTGCTTATTTTAAAATTATAGGTTCAGAATGTATGATTATATGTCTATATGTACATGACATGTTAATCTTTGTCCATAATCTGAATGTTATTAATGAGACCAAGAACCTGTTGTCTTCTAAATTTTTGAAATAAAAAATATTGGTGATGCAGATGTGATTTTGGGATTTAAAATCAAAAGCACTGGTAATGGTTTCTCTTTGTCAATATACAAAATTTAAAATGTTTTATTGTCTTGATGTAATTCTAGTGAGAAATAATTATGATCCTCGCATAAACTTGAGGAAGAATAAAGAATCTAGTGTTTCTCAAACTGATTATGCTAAACTAATTGGGAGTGTAATATTTCTCATGAACTATTCTTGGCTTGATAGAGCTTACGATGTTAGTAGATTGAGTATATATACTCATTATCCAGTAATGAAAACTGGAATGCTCTTCATCGCTTGCTAAGATATTTGAGAGGTAGTATGAATTGGTTTTGCTTTCTAATAAATTTCCTGATGTTTTAGAAGGTTTTTTTTTATGCAAACTTATAACTGACAATGAGGAAGTTAGCTCCACCAGTGGCTATGTGTTTACATTAGGCGAAGGTGAGATTTCATGGAAATCTTTCAAATAGACTTGTATAGCACATTCTACCATGGAAACATAATTCATTACTCGTGAGTTGAAAGGGAAAGAAGCTGAGTGGCTGACAAATCATTTGGCAGATATACCGTTTTAGGGAAGACAAGCTTCACCAGTCTCTCTTCACTATGACTCACAAGCAGCAATTGGAATTTCCAAAAATAGTGACTACAATGTAAAAAAGAGACATATTCTCATCAAAGATGGTGTAGTTAAACAACTATTGAAGCTGGGTGTTATTTCCTTAGAATATGTAAGGTTCGAAAGAAATTTGGTGGGTCCTATTACCAAGGGCCTAACAAGGAAAATAATCCTTGAAAAGTCAAGGGGGATGGGGATATATCACATTGATTCAGGTAATGTGGTAGACAGATTAGGCCTTAATATACACCACATTTTCTACCCGTATGGAGTGAGGGACTGTTTTATAAGGTTGATCTTATTATGCTCTTAATCATTCTATAGTCGTTAGGTGGTCTATTTGAGAGACTTGATTGAGTAACCTACGTGAGCATAAATGTATGTTTTCCTTTTGTGAAAGACTTGGGTTGTCTTTCTAGAACACTCATAAGACCCAAGGTGTGCGCATGACCATAAGAGAACTTTGTATCGTCTTTATTGAACACTCATAAGTCTCAATTCATAGCCGCTCAGTTCAAGATTACTTCATTTTGTAGATAATAATTTATTTCTACATACACTACGTATCAATTTAAATCAAATGATATTGACCCTTAAGTATATGTTCCTTGCTTCTGTTCAAATTACTCCTTATCTTTGTATTACTGGGGGGCTGTTGAGTTAATTAATTCTAACTTTATTAATTAAATGTAATGCAAAGAGACAAATTCAAAATACGTTTCAAAGGTGAAGATGCATCTGTTCCAAACAAAAGTGATGTAATGGCCTTTAATGCCATTTACCTTAACAGTACGTTTCCGAAAATAATCTCTCCTACTTGCAACTCCTTTTCTTGTAAATCCTATTTAAGAAGAGGATTTGGTGAGTATAAGAGACAACACTACCAATATATATAAGAATTAAAAGAAGAGAAAACCTTCTTCCTCCTTTCTCGTTATTCTTAGAATATTTTTGGGAAATTGGTTTTGAGCAACCTCAAAAATGTCAGCAACGAGTGCAGGTGTTTGACTGTAACTGTGGAGCCTTGGGACCAACCAACTACTACGATTTTCTCTGGACTCGAGACAAAATCACTTTCAAGACAGTGGTTTGCCATGACACAATGTTTGTGATAAGTTATTTACTACTTTATAATTCCAATCTAATATCATTATTATAGTATTTTTTTCACCACATCCTTGGTGAAGCATCTTGATGGAACTGTTGGTATGCAATAAACATATCATTCAAACATAAACATTATTTATATATAAAAAGATGTAGTGCATCATTGACAATCACTTGATTATTCAAACTATATTTTAGCCATAAATTGTCGTCCTTGACAAAATATTTGTCTACTATATTGTTGTTAGTCATTTAGTTATTCATAATTATCATTGTGGACGTCTAACATTACTGTGTTTCTCAAAAACATGTAGGAACATTAATCATGGGTTTCTTGTTAATTACTCCCTCCGTCTGGTATTGTCTTTCATGGTTTCTATTTTTAGAGTCAAACGATAAAAACTTTGACTAACATTTTCAGATGTATTTTTAATCATATTAATATGCAAAAAATTTGAATTTATAGTTTATTTCATATAGTTTAGAATATCTTCTTTTTTGGTTTAAAATATTGAATTAATGTGATCCAATTTACCTTTGGAAATTAGTCAATTGACTTTCGATAAGCGCAACATGACAAACAATTCCGGACGGAGGGAGTAACATATAAGTGTTTAAATGACGGGTGTTGAGTGTTATAGTAGCATTACTAGTAGTATTAGTGTATCATCTCACTAATTGAAAGAACTTGAAAGAGCTAGAATTAGAAAAAGTTAATTTGTTTTTTGAAATAATACAAATCTGGAAAATTGGTTAATTGAAGTTTGAGTTTTTGGTTAACTTTAAATGGTCATAACTTCTAGCTCATGATTAGTTGGAGGTTCTTCTAGATATTAAAAGAAAAATCTTGGAATGAGCTTTACTATACCGATGAGTTTGCGTGATTCCGAGTTTGTATGAGTGAGTTATGACATTTGAAAGTTGGGTTGTTGGAATAAGAAAAGCCCAATCCCAAATTTTAAAAGGTAGTTTTGTCTTATCCTTTACCAATTATTTTATTTCATTTTTGGTAATTTAGTTATGGTCTAATAAGAATTAGATCAGTTTAGGATTTTACCAAAATACGCTAGGGCTTGGAGAAAATATAGAAGTAGAGGAAAAAGGAGAAGAGAAGCAAGAGTGGTCAAGATCGTCGAGTTTAGCTTGTGGGTTTAATTAGAGGTATACCCAAAAGGTATGGGAAATCACATAGAGTTGGGTTAGTTCACCCACGCGTCAATCATGATTCAATTAAGCGAAATATGTTTGATTTGAAAGTAAAACCATTGAGTTCTTGATGATATTCGTTTGTATTCTTGTGAGTTGTGTTGTTGAAGTTCATTGAGGTTTGATTCATATTTCCGGGTCTAATTTCGGGTTGAATCTATCATATATAGAGGATATAAGTGATTGTAAGTATTTGAGGATAGAAACAAGTGAAATTATAGGGTTTAGAGTTGAACAATGTAGAAGAACGTTTAGAGTTTTCTGGGAGGGAGTTGGGGCATTGTGCCTTCCAGAGCGCCCCAAAAGTTAGTATGAACTGCGGAATATGGCATGCCATGCCATCCAGAGCACCATAAAAAATTCTCTTGTCTCTGTGGGCTGTCGCCCTTCTCTTGTCTGAGCGCTAGGGACGCATGCCCATTTCTTCCACAACTTTTACTACTTGTTCATTAGCAATGTACCTATGATTTCTAGTTGACTCTACCACCTAAGGTACATCTAAACATCATGAAATCATCGATAAAGATGATATTATTATCCTTGAATCCATAATATTATTCAAGGAAAGTTAATATTAAAGTCAAGAGAAGTAAGAGTTAAGTCAAGATAAGTTCTTAGTGTTTTTCAAAAGTTTTTTCCAAATGATTAACTTTGTTTTAAGGCTTAAAGTTTAAGATGAGTATTTGAAGTTCAATTATTCAACAGTTTATGCAGACTATGTATTCCCGTAGGGGTATAAATTGTTTTCACATTTCAACCAGAAAGGAAACCTCGATTTTAAAAGAGCCTTCAGGCTAGTTTTCAGAAAAGAGTAATCACTTTCTAAATGAAGTAAGAGAGGAAACGTTGATTTTCAAGATATCCATTGGGCTAAGTTTTAAAGTACTAATCTAATATCACATGACGAAGTATGTTTTTAAACATAATATGTAATATGATATTTTTGGGAGTAGTATTGAGCACCTATATAGGGGAGAGTTCAGATAACTCGCAGGCCCCAAAACCATGTAGCCATCATAGGTACAAAGAGGTCATACTTTTTAGATGATTCGTTTAAGTGTATTTTAGCATGGACTAGTGGATCCACTTAGTAGTTCAGGTTTTATACTCAAGACAATGTATAGGCAGGCCCTGTCAGCATGAGGTAACATGTTTTATCATCACAATAGCTCTTACGTGATAGTTGTCGGTTAGAGAAACTCTCAAAAAAGTAATTGTATTTTTATATACATAGTTATTGTATTTGTACGTACATTTTAAGAATAATAGTGTATCTTTGCATAAATAAAAAGTGTATATCATGTTTTAAATATTTTTCCTTATATTGCACTTGTTTAAACTGCTTTATATTGAAATGAGTTCAATTATTTTGAGTTGAGTTGATCAAGGTAAGTTCTTCAGATTCCTTTCAAGCCTATGTTTTGTTTAGAATTTCAATTGATATATTCATACATTTAATATATTGATGCTAGTTGGCATGTATCTTTTTATGATGCAGACACAAGAAACTAGGATCATTATCCAGTGCATCGTTGATTCAGTGAGTCGTTCATAGTATGTTGTTCACCCTCCTTCCATTATGAAAGACTCATTTTATTTTGATTTCAGTATTTCATTTTTAGGATGATTGGGGTTCTTGTCCAAACATTCCTCTTTGTTTAAGAGGCTTCATAGAAAGTTAGTAGTTCAGTTGTCTTTATATTATCATTTTTTATTCTAAGACTTCGTGAAACATCGCAGAAATTGTATAACCTAAGGTAGAGCCTCTTTGTTTAAGAGGCTTCATCGACAGTTAGTAGTTCAGTTCTCTTTATATTATCATTTGTTATTCTAAGACTTCGTGAAGCATCCCAGAATTTGTATAACCTAAGGTAGAGCCTTACATGAGGTCTAATAACTTAAAAAAAAAAGTTTATGTTACTAGACTTAATATAACCCAATTAACTTAGTTTGGTAATTTTGGAAGTGAAATGTCATGAAATGACCATGACGCCCGGAAACTAGTCTAGTTGAACTAGTGTGTTGTAAGGCCTTGTAGTTGAGTTTTGGAGTGTGGTATGAACGCAAAATTGAGTATAAAGGGTTCCTACACCTATATGGACATGCTTAGTTTCTAAACGTCAAGATACAGCCCCCAAAGACCACCCAAGGGGTCCTTGATGGGGACCTCAAAGACTGTCAAATTTTGTAACTTTGGTGGCTATCTACATTCAGTGGATCAATCCACGCCCCGTAGGTCATGGAAGAGGATAAGGACTTAGTCTAGGGAGGTTTTTCTTCAATTATGAGACCCAGCCTCAATGTATGGAGGCATAAAATGGCCCGTAAACCCTTCCACGATACGTGGATGGGAAATCGTAGGTGCAGCTAACTTGTGGAGTGTTGGTTTTTCGTTAGTGTTTTAGAGTTTAGTTTGTTGATTTATTAAGGGTTTATGGAGTTGTTTATTTATTTATTTAATAACCCTTTTAATCTAAAAATACGTTAAGTTTAACCATGGAATCATTTGGGAACAAGACCCCAAAAACAGTCCCCCTATGCTGCCTTGACAGGTTTGTTTCCTCACCTTTGTGGTGATCTACAGAACCATTCTACCCCCCCCCCTCCGTACACCAAACCAGTACGTCGATGGAATTATGGATTACATACTTCGAATTTTTAGGGGCCTTCAACATTTAGAGTTTCATATTCAATCCACAATACCATACCATGGACAGTAGATCAATATACTGTCTCTAGATAACCAAGTCGTGAGGGCTGCCAGATTTCCAAATTTTAGTTTTAATTTAGGAGTTAGGGGTTTGGTTATTAGTTAATTAGGGGTTAATGTGGGTCGGTTAATAGGTTATTTATCCACCTATAAGAGCCTACATAAACCGTAAACTAACCATTCTAACTAACTTATCTAAAGACCCCAGAACTCTCTCCAGAATCATCTCTCTAGAATAGAAGAAGAAGAGAAGACGACAAGAAGGGAGGAAGCAACCTAGGTCGAATTCTCCTTGTATTCAAGATTTTTTTAGGGCATTTATAAAAGGTATGTTAAGCTTATTCATCCATGGATACCTATAATTTAAATAAATTGTGAACCCAAAACAGCCCAATCTAGCTAGGGTTATGATTGGTTTGTGGGTAAGGCTTGTGTGTGATCCGAATCTAGTAGGTAGCATTAAATAATATTTTCATGTAGATTATATGATATTTTCATGGGGCTTCCTTGATAAATTATAAGCTTCAATGATGAAGGTGATCATGGTGGGTTTAGGCCATTAGAGGCAAGATTGAAGGTTCTAAGTTGATCTTCTTAATTCAATTGCCTTGAATACTAATTGATCATAGTTATTATCACCTAGATATGAATTCAATAAAACATGATTGATTAGGATTGATCTTGACATGTTATGGTTGGATTGAACGTTAAAGATGAATTATGGTTACATTAATCTAGTAATGAAGAACGAGATAAGAATTGCTTGAGAAGAAGCCTATTACTTGAAAGTATTGTAATCTAAATATGAATGAGGATAGAATAAAGTAAAGATTGTGAATCTTAGGTTGTTGTGTTGTCTATAGATTGAGGAATTGAATGAATATAAGTGATAGAATCACTTAAGCATGGAGAGATTGTCAAGAACATCCCTTCGTGAGAGAAAAGTGTTAAGCAGGGATTAACAAGTAAACCTTGAAGTCTATGATTGACTCAAAGTGGCTATGCCAATGAGAAGAAGTTTCACACAAGAGAGGGTTAGAACTCCAAGAATAAAGGAGAGCCACACCTAGTAGATGTGATGACTTCCCAAGTTTAATGGGGAACTCTAATGTAGTAGAGTGTGGGTTTTCCCAAAGTTAGGTTTCATGAGATAGGATCTCTTCACATAGTTGAGTCAAGGTTTCTTAGTAGAGATCTCCATATCCTATGAACTAAGACATTCTTGTGAAGCATCTCATAGTATTCAAAGCATAACGAACTAAGACTTACTAAATGAAGTAACTCGTAAGAATCAAGATGTGTGGATGAACTTAGGCATACCCAAGGTGGTATCTCATAGTTTTCATGATTTTAGATGTAAGAATCAAGATGTGTTGTGAATAAGGACTTTTACATACTTAATGAAGTATCTCTTAGGGTTCAAACTAATAATGAACTCAGATGTGCTTGAGAAAGAGTATCTCATAGGGTTCTAAAGTTAAAAAGAGAAACTAGGTTCCAAGCTAAGCAGTAATAGTAAGAAGACCTAAAAGTAATACTTAGCATGGTTAGTATTATGGGGTGCTATGAGTGCACTGCACAAAGTATGACTTAGGGTCACACAAGAGTAGGCTACAGATAGGAGTGGTCAATAGTTGCCTTTCCTAGTTATAGTTTACTAGAGGTGAGACATTCTTAGTTAAGATAGTTAAGTTAATAATGAAGCGAAAGGAGGGTTGAACATGACTAGGCCTCATATGCATTTCACACGTGTTTGTTGGGGTGATCTAGGGTTATAGTTCTCTTATGTTATGAAGAACTTAGGTCTCAATTATAAGAGTGGATTATGATTAAGAATGACCAAAGAGAGGCACTAAGCTTAGGTAGTATAATGGGATGCTACCTTGGCCTTGAACATGTATACTTAGAGGTGGATTGTGAGGTAGTTCACTTGAGTAAAAAGGAAAAATGGTAGAAGTATGAACTTCGTATGCCTTATGATGAATTAATATGCTTATGATACTCATGTTATGGTTATGCTATTATCTCTTATGATCAAGTCTATTATTTACTAACCCTTTGAGATATCCTACGTTTTGTATGTTAGTTTTCATACTTGGTATATTTTTGTAACAACACATATTGCCTATATTTCTAACAAAATGTAGGGGCATTTGGGTGATTGAGTACTTAGAGGCTAGGTTCCTAAGTTAGAAAGATTGGAGATTTGTGAGTCCTCATAGCATTTGAGTACAACACCCTTATGTTCCTTTTGTGTCATTTTCTATGTTTTATACTTTTGTGGGCTGCGTCCCAAGACATTACAACTCATGTATTTCGTAGATGTTCTTGAGACATATTTATACGGACTTCTATTGTTATGAAATGATTTCCGTATTATGTTTAAAGAAAAGTTTTCATTCCCTCAATTTTTACATGATTTTATACACTGAAGCTAAGTGGCTTGTATTACACTTTCGAGAGGTCATGTACACCATGTTACTTCTAGGGGGTTCTCCCCGGCCATGACACTTCAGTTTTCATTTTTTGCCAAGCTGAATGTTTTATATTTAAACAATCACAGTTATTTTATTAAACAGTTAAGTAAAAGGCATTTGATCATTGTAATAATGCTTAGATTCTTCCGATGGGTAAGTAAGCCAAGCCAAGGGTTAGCTTGGGGCAAACAGTAATTTTCAAGTGTCAACCATGTCCAGAGTGTACGCTCGGGGCATGGATAACTTGGTATCATAGCCAGGTTTAAGAGTCCTAACGAGTCTATGAAGTCACGTCTGTAGAGTCCTAGTTATCACAGTGAAGGCGCAACATCTATAATTACGAGACTGTAACATTTAGGAACTATCTCACTTCTTTCACATTCATTTTATGCGATAAAGTGTATCTCTAAAAAAGTATCCTTCTAACTCGTGCTTACGCGTAACCGATTTTGAGTTGTTCGATGGTCGAGGATCCTTCATGAGGTGTTTCTTTATGCATGAGCTAAGGGAAGCAATGAGATTGTTGCTGGCATGAGGAGAATGATGAATTTATTTGTTGTTGGGTTTGACTCGTTGATCAAGTAAGGAAGGTAAGGAAACCATGCTAATAGGTTATATAGATATATCAAGGTTGATGATCCATCTGCAACAAGTTGAGAAGGACTAGCTGAAGGATAGAAAAGGGTTTGAGAATAATAGGGTTAAGACAACAGACAATCAATCCAGGCAACAAAAGAGTAATACGAACCAATCTTCTTTCCAACATAAGCGAAAAGGAGTTACTCTATCATCTTCTAGTGAACCTACACCAAGAAAAAAATGTGAGTACAATTGTCAGAATTCCCAAAATTAAAGAGCTAGATCTACACAGTCACAAGGTAGAATGGCACAAGGGGCTACTAGGATTTCTGCATGTCCTAAGTGTGGCAGGTGCCACTCAGAGGTGTGTCGTGATGGCTCTACTAGTTGTTTCAAGTGTGGCTAAAATGGTCATTTTATGAGAGAGTGTCCTAAGATCAGACAAATTAATGGTAATGGGTCAATAGAGTACAATCTTCTTCAGTTTTTGCACCAGATAGAGCTGCATTTATATCAGATACTTAAAGGGCAGGCGGAGAAGGAAACCATTTTTATGCTATTGCCAGTTTCCAAGAGAAAGAGGACTCTCCAGATGTTGTCACTGGTATGATCCAAGTCTTTAACCTTAATGGTTATTCTTTAATAGATAAAGGATCAAGTTTATCCTTTGTAACTCCTTATATTGCTATCAATTTTTATGTTCTTTTGAGAAACATAGTGAACCCTTCAGCATTTCTAATTGATGGTGAGTCTATTATACCAGAAAGAGTCAAGTGTAATTGTTCCATTTCTGCCAATCACAAGAGTACCATAGTTGATATAGTTGATTTAGAAATGGTAGAGTTTGATGGAATTCTAGGTATGGAATGAATTTATGCCTGTTATGGATCAATATATTGTAGAACTCGAGTAGTTAAGTTTAAATCTCCAATGAACGAGTGATAGAGTTGAAGAGTAGTTAAGGAGTGCCTAAGGGTAATTTAATTTTGTATATTAAGGCAAGGAAGTTATTTTCTAAAGGGCGTGTTTATCACTTATTCTGAGTTAATGACTCTAGTTTTGAGATACCTCTTGTTCATTCAGCTTCACTAGTAAAAGAGTTTCCATATGTCTTTCCAGATGATCTACCTGGAGTCCCTCCTGATTAAGAAATAGACTTTGGTCTAGATATTCTCCTAGATACTTGTCTATATTTATTCTGCTATATAGAATGACACAACAGAGTTAAAAGAGTTAAAATATAAGTTAAATAATCATTAAAGTGAAGTTAAATGATCTGTTTGATAATGTCTTTATTCGACCAAATATCTCACCTTGGGGAGCTCCAGTCTTGTTTGTGAGAAAGAAAAAGGTGATTCACTTTTGATGTGTATAGATTATCATCAGTTGAAAATGGTTACCATGAAAAAACAAGTATCATTATCTAATGAATAATGATTTATTCGATCAATTTCAGGATGCCACTTGTTTTTCTAAGATAGATCTCGGATCTAACTACCATCAGTCAAGAGTAAGGGAATGTGATATTTCAATGATGTCTTTTAGAACCCGTTATTCTCATTATGAGTTTATGTAATGTCCTTTGGTATAACCAATGTGCCTGCAACATTCATTGACCTTATGAGTAGAGTTTTCAAACATTATTTAGACATTTTTCTTATCGTCTTCATTTATGACATACTAATTTATTTAAGGAATGAATAATATAATGCTAACAATCTCAGAATAGTTCTCCATACTTTGAAAGATAAGGAGTTGTATGCTTAGTTCTATAAGTGTGAGTTTTGTCTTGAGTCTGTGGCGTTCTTGGTCCACATAGTTTCTAGTGATGGGATTAGAGTTGGTACCAAAAAATATAGAGGCAGTACATAGTTGACCTAGATCCACCTCTCCAACTGATATTATAAGTTTCTTAGGTTTGGCTAAATGTTATAGAAGGTTCAAAGAAGGGTTTTCGTCTATTTCGTCCTTTTTGACCAAGTTGACTCAAAAAAACAATGAAGTTTCAATTGAAAAAACTGTGTAAAAGTCTTTCAAGAATTGAAAAAGAGGTTGACTACTACCCGTTGTCTACCTTACCAGAAGGTACACAAGGCTTTGTTTTATATGGTGATGCAAGGCT
Organism: Solanum chilense; assembly: GCA_032847665.1. NCBI lineage: Eukaryota > Viridiplantae > Streptophyta > Magnoliopsida > Solanales > Solanaceae > Solanum > Solanum chilense. Next base: position 68,480,469 of record CM064963.1, on the reverse strand, counting down.
AGGAGTTTGACTAATGGATTCCATAGAAGGTAGATTAGTGGTGATGAATGGTCCTAGATCATTATTACTGTTAGAAGTAAATGATAGGAAAGGCCAAGATCCTTTATTGCTTGAGTTAAAAGCAAGTGTTCATAGGCAAAAAGGTGATGGCTTTTGAACAAGGGACAGATAGGGTTTTTGAGGTATCAAGGTGGATAGTGTGATTAATTTCAAGGGTAATTTGGATGATCACCAACCTGTCATTGATTTTCTAACAATAGTTATCATGCTTGTATCCAAATGGATCCTAATGAATATCTTTATGGGAGGATATGCAGATCTCCTATTGGATGGTTTGAAGTTTGTGAAGAAGGGTTGATAGGACTAGAAGTACTTCATAAAGTTATGGAGAAAGTGAAAGTGATATAAGAAAAGTTGAAAACAATGCAGAGTCGTCAAAAATCCTTCACTGGAGTTAGGAGAAGGGAGTTAGAGTTCGAAGTAGATGATTGTGTATACTTGAAAGTTTCACCCATGAAGGGTGTTATGATATTTGGTAAGAAAGCGAAGCTTATTCCCCGGTATTTTGGTCCTTATAGATTATCCAAAAGGGTTGTCTATGTAGCTTATGAGCTACAAAAAGAATTAACATCAGTCCATCCGGTGTTCCACATCTCTATGTTTGAAAAGTTTATGGGCGGTCATTCTTATTATACCAATGAAGATATTTATATCAAGGATAACTTATCTTATGAAGAGATTCTAGTTCAGATTGTTGATCGTCAAGTTTGCAAGTTGAGGACTTAGGAAGTAGCATCAGTCAAATATCTGTGGAGGAACCAGATTGATAAGGACGCTACATGCGAAGCGGTGAAAGATATGAAGCAGATATACCCACATCTCTTTGAAACAGGATGGGTTTCAGACCAAGGTACTTGATGTGTTAGATTTGCTTATTGTGTGTTTGTAATGTTTGATTTGTATTACAACGTTAGCCTAGTAATAATAATATCATTTGAGTACGATTCATTTGAATTCTTGTAGTTGTGTTGTTGAAGTTCCATGAGGTTTGATACATGTTTATGGGTATAATTATGAGTAAATAGATCATACATGGGGGTATAAGTGATTCTATGTTTTTGGGCAAAGAACCAAGTAAAATTAGATAGTTTAGAGTTGAAAAGCAAATAAGAAAGATTTGAGTGTTCTTGGAAGGAGGCTGCGGTGTTACGCCTACGTGAATGCCCCAAAAGATCCTCTAAAAAATGGGCTATGGCGTGACGCACTAGCCAGAGCGCCCCAACAACTTCTCTAAATTTTTAGGGCGGGCGTCACACGCCACTTAGAGCGTCAGGGATGCAAGTTCTCCCCATTTCTTCCCCACATTTTCGTACTTGTTCCTTAGCAATATACTATCATTTTTTATGATACCTATGCTCTAAGGTACATCTAAGCATCATGAAGTCATCAATAAACATTTTATCATGAACCTTTAATCCATAATCCAATTCTAGGAGAGTTAAGATCAAAGTCAAGTGAAGTAAGAGTCAAGTCAAGAGAATTTCTTAGAATTTTCCAAAAGTCATTTTCAAATGTTTTAACTTTCATGACTTAAAGTTCAAGATGAGTAAAGATTAAACAGTGGAGTAAGTTCATTTCTTCAAATGTATATAGGGACTATGTATTCCCCAAGAGGTTTAAAATGTTTTCATATTCAAACAACAAAGGAAACTTCGATTTCCAAAGAGTCTTCAGGCAAGTTTTTAGGAAAGAATAATCTCTTTATAACTAAAGCAAGAGAGGAAACATGATTTCCAAAATATTCTTTCAGCTAAGTTTTTTAGCATTAATCTCAAACCACAGAAAGAAATATGTTATTAAATATAAGAGCTAATATAATATTTTGGGAGTAGTACTCAGCACCAATATTGGAGAGAGTTATATAACTCACAGCCCCCATAAACATGTATCCACCATGGGTTGAAAAGAGTCATACTTTTTAGATAATTCCTTTAAGTGTTTTTAGCATAGACTAGTGAATCCAGTTAGCAGTTCAGGATCTATACTCATGACAAGGTATAGAACGACCCTGACAGCGTAGGCAAAACATTGTATCATGCCAATAGATCATACGTGATGGTTATTGGTTAAAGAATCTGCCACATAAAAAATTGTATTTTTATATGGACAATTATTGTATTTTTACGCACATGTTAAAATTTATAGTGCATCTTTATACACATAGAGTTGATATCCTGGTTTAAACAACTTTTCCTTAGATTGCACTAGTTTTAAACTATTTTATAAATAAGTTCAGTTATATTGAGTTGAGTTGAGTCAGGTAAATTCTTCAGATTCCTTTCAAGCCTATATTGTGTTCAGTATTCAAACTCGCATGCTCGTACATAAAATGTATTGATGTGCATTCTCCTGCATTTTTTTATGATGCAGATGCAGTTAACTAGGATTGACATCCAGCACATTGTTGATCTAGTGAGCAGTTCATAGTCAATTGGCGACCCTCCTTCCATTTCGGAGAATTCCTTTTATTTTGCTTTGACTATTTCATTTTTAGGATGATTGGGGGTCTTATCCAAACATCCCTATTTGTTTTAGAGGCTTCATAGACAATGAGTAGTTTTGTTGTCTTTACATTATCTTTTCTTATGTTAAGACTTAGGTTGCCATTTTTGCGATGTTGAATGTTTGACCTTTAAATTCTCAGTTATTTTATTAAATAGTTAAGTAAAGGGGGCATTTTATTGTTGTAATAATGCTTAGAGTCTTTCACTGAGTAAGTAAGTCAGATCAGCAGTTCGCTTGGGTCCAGCAATGCCACGTCCAGGGTGTAAGCTCGGAGCATGAGAATTAGAGTTGTGGCAGGTGTGTGGCCTACCCTATGAAGACATCAATCATGTATATTCTTGATATTCTTTTACCTAGATTTTCAAAAATACAATGCAATGTTAAATATTTTTCATGTCGATGATTAAAAATTACACTTCAAATGTTGATTAGAGAGTAGATAATTTTACTCCGAGAAGAGAAAGAAAACACTTACGTATACTTCCTGGTTTCCAGCCTTGAAAAATCTTAATTATGATCTTAATTTAAGCACTACCTCCATCTATGCAACATCATTTCGGTCATGCTAACTCTTCTAATTCTTAAAATGTTGTCAGAACAATATGTGGTGTTTCAACATTTAGGCAAGGCCTTAGCGCTTGTTGTCTCCTTAATTCTTGATTGTTGTAAGTGTTTGAAGAAATTTAATTTCAATTCAACATAGTTGAGAATCATTGGATTTTTTCCTTTGATGAGTAGGATCCATAAGAATGAATTTTACATTTAATTTAATTTTACTTAATATGATGAGTAGGAAATAGATAAATTTTAAATTTTAAATTAATATGATATTTTCTCAATCATTTTTATCAAGAAATTCCGTTCAATCTAGACGGTTTATACAAATTACATTACTCTTTAATATTATGTACTAATAATAAAAAAATTAATATTATACCTGAATAATGAAATCATATATTTATATAAAAGAGAACCCTAGACCAGCCTACGTGGCGCCATAACAAGCAAGAATTTCCTTTTAAATTTATTTATTTTCAAAACTATCCTTTTTCTTTCATGAATAGATGTAACTTTTATGAATAGTGCGACTTTAATGAAGTGTTGCGAATCAAAAGTAATAACTTTTTGAAGAGTTGTGACTTTAATGAAGAGGTGTGACTTCATTCAAAAGTTGTGACATCTTTCAACAGTTGTGACTTTTATGAAACGTTGCGACTTTACTGAAGAGTTGCAACTTTATGAAAAGGTGCGACTTTTATGAAATGTTTTTGAACTTTTCGAAGGGTTGAAACTTTTCTAAATAGTTGTGACCTTTCTGATAAGGGACAATAAACATTTATTTAAACTACCCTTTGTTGTCCATATATAGAGGGATTTCCTCACATTTTAAAACAACAAAAATTATGATCGTCTTCTACTTCCCCAAAATTAAATATTTGTGTGTTTTGCTCCTGTTGAGTGACTTACTGACACAAGTATTTTTGTATCAATAAGTCGGTGAATAAAATCATTCCATCCTAAGAAGATGTAATTATTTAAACCTCTGATATTTAGAGGGGAACGATTTTCTTAAGGGGACACTGTGAATTCGTGGACTCGATTTTTTCCTTTCTATCTCATTCTATATTTACATTTCTGAGTATCTTTTTTTACACTCATTAATGTATACATATGATATTAATTATTATTTTTTGAGTTCATATTTTAAACTCTATTTTCTTATGTTTCTACAAAGTTATTGTGTCTTATAATATTGAACATGTACACATACATTACGTATATTCATTGTGTAAAATATATTATTGTACTCAGTTCAAGATTTCATCTTTTGATATTCTATATTAAATTCACTAACTTAAAATTACTATGTTTAATCTTACCTACTATCTATTTTTACATAGATATGAAATTTCTCACTTATCAATTGAAGAAATTCATTATGCAAGTTCAAAAGTTATAATTGTTTTCATGTTCAAGCATAATTTATTTTTAATATGTTAACAACTTTTTGAATCTTCTCCTAATACAGATGTCACAATTGTATAATCTATGCAATTTAAATATTTCTTTTTATCAAGAAATGCCTTTATATATACATATTCTTATTTTCTTCTTTATTTTCCTTTTAATGTTTATTAAAGAATCAATAATTTATTATTTTGTGAATAATTCATTCATTAGAGTTCTTGGGTAATGTGAAATTAGTTAAAAAATTATTTGCAAGATTAATACAATTTTATATTATACCTGAATAAGGAAATGATTAAATAATTAATAAATTTTACGATTTGTGAAATCTTCACGTGGAAAGTATCGCAAATGAGTATTTCAATTATTTTAAAACTAAAGGTCCTTAATAAAACATTAGAAGGATTAATATCACAATTTATAGATATTTCAGGAGCTAAAAAGAAATATACTATGTAACAACAAAAAGTCAAAATGATTCAAAAAATATTTTTCAGTCTTATAAATCCATATATTTTACTATGAATTCAAAAACAAAAACATGTATTTCCTGATTTGAAAGTCAAATCACTTATACGAAGGATCTAAACTAGAAATGTAATAAATATTGTATATAAAAGGAAAATAGACTATGATTCTATTTCATAATTGAGAACAGATAAGAAGGGATACAAAATATTGTACTACCACTAATGTCAAATTACTTCTTATTCATAAGTTCACTCTACCAAAAAAAATGATAATTGATGACTATAGTTATATGCATTGTATAAATATTCTATATCATATTTTCTTACATTTACAATATAGAAGTTTTGACATGGAAAAAAAATCAAGGTCACTTGAAAAGATGCTAAAGGCTAAAGTTTAACAAATTGAAGAATGTTAAGCTTCAACAATTGGGCTAAAGGCCAAATTGAACAAAGTTGAAGATATGTTGAAGCAACAAATAGAGGGTGGTGTTGCATTTCCATATCAAATCCTTGGAATACATTGGCTCCTACAAAGGATGGGTAAAAATTTTCATCAAGTTTTTATGTTGGACCAACTAGGTCGTATTAAATTTACCATATTTATCATTTGAATTTTATGTTTATCGTTATAAGAAATGAAACAAAGCTTGTGTCATTTATTTAGTATGTGTTAATTTTTCATTTATCGACATCGAAATATTGAAAAATTATCACACACTAGTTTAATGGCATATTCTATATCATTCCACAATAGGATGAACATACTGAAAAGTAAAATCAAATCATAAAAATGATAATTTTAATCAAATCTATTTGATCCAACATAGAAACTTGACGAAAATTTTTACCCATCCCTAGAGGAGCCAATGTTGTTCCAAGCATCTGATATGGAAATTTAATAACACGCTCCAATTTGTTGCTTCGCCACATCTTCAACTTCTTTCATGCCTCCAAGATCTCGCTCAATTGTAGAAGCTCAACAATCTTCAAATTTGTAAGGAGAGTTTTCAGAATATCATCTATGTTCGTGACCTTAAGTCTTCTTTTCATGGAATAACTTCTATTCTATGAATGTAAGAAAATATGAAGTAAGAAAATATGATGAAGAGTACTGAGACCACAAGTTTATTTATAATGATCAATTATAATATTTTTTGGTATGAATGAACTTGTGTATAATAAGTAATTTTTCATAAATGGTAGTAGAATATTTTGGATCAGTTCTTATTAGTTTTTCATAAATTGTAATAGAATATTTTGTATTTCTTCTTAGAAATCCTTTATTTAATTTGGCTGACTTTCAGATTTGGACCTTCATATTTTGGTCAAACTTCATGAATTCATAGTAAAATAAGTATTTATAAAAGTCAAAAATATGTTTATATCGTTTTAATTTTATGTTCTTACACACTATATTTGTTTTTAGCTCCTGAAATGTGAAAAAAGTGTGATACTAGTCCCTATATTGTTTTTAAGAACCTTTAATTTTTAATTAATTTAAATAGTCATTTCTGATTTTTTGGATTTGAAGATTTCACAAATATTAAAGTATATTAATTATTAAATCATTTAATTATTCTTATATTAGATTAAATGTATTGATAATCCATATTTATGAATAATGTCAATTTTAAAAAACAATCTAGATATACTTACTATATGAAATGATTAAGAAAATACCACAAGAATTAAAATTTAAAATTTACTTGGTTCCTATTTAATAAATTAAATTAAATTAAATAGAAATATCTGATCTATGCTCCTACTCATCAAAGTAAATTAAGTAAAATTATATTTTACTCTTAGTTCCTACTTATCAAATAAATGGCTGAAAAGTATCACAAGGACTAAAATTAAAAATTTTGTTAATAAAACTAAGGGAAATGCATAAGTAACCCCCTACACTATGACTGAAATCTCACAGACACACCTAAACTTAAATAGAACCCTATTACCCCCTTAAACTAATTTAAACTGGAATAAATACATCACAAATGTTGAAATGTCATAGAAATTGTGCACATTCACTTGAAGGCAAGTGATGAGTGCACAAATTGGACGCATGTCATTTCTAATTGGTTACTTTATAATTAGTTAGTACACATATTTAGGTATAATAAAACTTATATATATTTAATTATTTTTGTTTCTTTCTTTGTTAAATATTTATTTTAGTTTCTTTTCACTTTAATTTTTTTCAATTAATTTGTTATCTTTTCCCTTTAATTATATTTAATAAATTGTGTGTATTTAAAAAAATAATTTAAAAGTTTCCTCTACTTTTAATGTTTTAATATGGTTATGTTTTATTTGATTTTCATCTGTTTATATCCGTTCAAAATTAACTTATTTAAATACAAGACATTTCAAATCAAATCAAAATGAAAGACAAAGTATATAAACTCAATAGAAAAATAAAAGGAAAAAAATGATGTAAGCTAAAAAAATAGTTTCTATACAAGATTTAAAAAATGTGTATTAACTTAATCTATATACAAGATAAATAAACACTAAGAATATTTTTTTATAAAATTACGAAATATTCTTCACAAAATTACGAAATATTTTTGTAAAAATGAATTTTTTTTTAATTTTATTTTTTAAAATTAATATTATGTAATTAAAAATATATATTTACACACATGGGGGACGAGTGTGTACAAACACAACCAATTTGGGTGGTTGAAGGTGCCACATCAGCATAAAAGAAGCACAAAAATACGAATAAAAGGAGTTCAGAGGTAATAGGATCTTTATTAAGTTTAGGTATGTCACCGGAATTTCGGTAGAGGCTAAGGGGGTACTTATGAATTATCTCTAAAACTATAGCAAAATAAGACAAAAATATAGAAGAGGGAAGCAATAGAAATAGGGAGAGAATGGAAGAAAGTTTTTTCTTATTATTCCAAATAATTAATTAATAACCAAATCTTCAAGTGTATACAGTATAAACTAAAATACCTCTGTTTATAATATTAAATAGAGGCATACAAAATCTTAGTTATAAACATGAAATTAACCATGAAAGTTACGGAGACAGCAACCATGTATGTGTTGAAGGAATGTCAATAGGGAGTTTATGGAGGTTTGGGAGTTACTATACATTATGATGTAATTACACTTTGAAGTTATTGGCATCCACATCAATATATTACAACACTCTATCTTGAATATCTGATAATATGCCTCATTAAATCCTTATAAGGAAAAAATACGTGGGAAAAATTCTAGTGAAGAGAAAAGAGTGTATATCTTGTAATAAACCTTGGTTTTTTCCTCATTAAAAATCTTGCCTAGACCCATTGGGGCAAAACCTATGTCAAGGAAAAAAGAGTGCAACATGTATTTAGTCCCTTTGATAAAAACATTACTTGATATCTCGAAGACAATGCATTACAATCTTATATCTCAACTATTGATGTTGACAATCCTTAGTGAATAATTAAACAACATTGTAGCTTAAACGGGTCTTCTTAACGTCTATCTTAGCATTTTATTTAAGATCATGTGAGAAATAATTCATGTGCAATATGTTTTGGTCCGGTCTTTTTTTATTATATCATCCTTTCAATCGAGCTATACATTACTTTACGTATATGCTGATTGGAATATACCTTTCCAAAGGAAAATCACATATTTCCTTAATATGGCAAGTCATGATTCCAACCAAACACACTCCAGACTTACTTCATAGATCTATATTATTTCTGTAAGATTTTTGAAGAAGTGGTTACTAGTGTTTGATTCTTTGAATACCAAGATATTGTTATACTTCCACATATAAACAAATACCTCATTTAATATCAAGATTTATGTGGATCAAATAGATATTTTTCATTTACATAATCAAAAAAATTGACTTAGAGATTGATTATTTCTATTTTATTGAAACCGTCCTTTGTTTTTAAAGAAAAATGCACATCTTCTATGTGTTGTGTAACTTCCTTTGTTTTTTTATTGGCATAGCTTGAATGATATCAATCATCAAGTGCATCAATTGCACTAACACATGATATTTTCTAATCATTCTTCTGACATTAAAAAGATTCTTTCTATGTTAAGCAATCTCAGAACGAATGGGTACTAAATGAAATTTCTTAAATACATTTAAAATACTTCATATATTTTCATAAAACATTCATCGTCTAGTTAGACATAATAATCCTTCAATATACATATTTCGGTATTTCATCTATTACTAGACTGAAACAAGTCTCAGTGCATCCACCATTGAAAATACGTCTCTATTTAATAATGTCAAAACTTTTGTGAAAACTCTTTATGCCCCAATGCACAAACCATTCTTTATATTTTGTAGTTATACTTTCACACAACCATTCCTTTGTACCCCACTGAAATTATATCTTTGAACTATAAGTTCAAAAGCATCACCTTTTAAAATACATCACTTCTCTAAGTGAAACAAAGTATGCTTGAATAATGCATTTTATTTAACCAATTATTTATATGTCCATAATATATGATAGATTTGAATTCAAGATCATCTTCACCATTTATAGCATTAAGTGCTACTTCAAAATAAAAATATAGTTGACAGCCATTTGATTTTATACCAATAAGACATAACTTATCGGGATCTTTTCATATTTTTGTTGAAATCTTCCTCATAAGTTGTGAATTCTTATTGAGTTGGCATAATGACATGACTGCTGAGGAGAGTCACGTTTCATTTTTATAAATGAATATAATGGAATAAAGTATTCCCAAGAGTATATATTTTAACATTTTAAATGAGAGGAAAGTTTGATTTCCAAATTTGTTCATGAGGAGTTTTGTGAACTATCTCTTTTCAGAGAACCTTTCGAGTAATAATCTCAAAGTTTGATTATGAGGAATTTCTTTTTTATACATATCAGCATGAGTTATATTATTCAAAGTAGTATTGGTCACCGACATGAAGGAGAGTTCAAACATATCACAACCCTCATAAACCATGTATGTCAACATTGATAAAGGGTCATACTTTTTAGATGATTCCTTATTGTTTTTTAGCATATCTTAGTGGATAACATAGTTCAGGGTGTCTTATACTCTAGAAAGATATAAGACAGTTCTATTGTCACATATTCCATAGTGATGGTTGTCGGTTAGAGAAGCTCCTACATAAGATATTCTTGCAGTTTTACATACAATTGAGTTGTTATTGTATTATCTATTTTAAAAAAAATCTATCTAGATATTGCATATATTATTGTTGCTTTAGCCTTGAGTATTTTCATATGTGTTTTTTGAGTTGAGTATCTTTGAGTTACGTACCTTGAGCTGAATGTCTTGAGTTGATTATCTTTGAGTTGAGTATGTTTAGTCGAGTATCTTCAAGTTGAGTATCTTACCTTTGAGTTGAGTATCTTATCCTAGAGTTGAGTATCTTATCCTTGAGTTGAGTATCCTTGAGGGGAGTTTGATTTCAATAGAGTGAGTTTGAAACATGGTAAGTATGTTTCTTTTCTATCAGCTGAAGCTTATATACATTTATGTTTCAGAATTCCCCTTACATTCTAGTAAATTTAATGTACTTATGTCATTTGGCTTGCATCCTTTTATGATGCAGATACATCTATTAGTGGCTATCAACAGATGCTCCGTTTAGACCACTTGGAGTTCAAGTTAGCTTTGGTGAGTCTCCTTGCTTTCGGAGGGTTCCACTTTTTTTTTTTTTCAGTTTGTTAGGATGTCATGTGTCTTGTTCCTGATATTCCTTCTGTAATAGACCAATAGTAGAGGCTTCATAGATAGTTTAAAGGTCAAGGAGTCTATCATATTTTTCCTTTGTTAATGTAATGTTTTGGAGTTCATGAGGAATTTAACTAATACTTGATAACTTATTTTTAGAGGATTATTAGAGTTTAGTTTAAGTTTAAAAAATTTAAATTTTTTTTCATCATGAGTTTCCATTTTTTCGAATAAATGTCTTCTGCTAATTCGTGAGCCAGACCAAGGGTTCTCTTGGGAACGAACAATGGTTTTCGGGTGCCAGTTACGTCTAGGGTGTAGGCTCCGGGCATGGCAAAATGCAATATTTGTCTTTTAGTAGGCCCGCTGTTTCATACTTACTGAAAAAATTGTGTCAAATTATGCATGCTCCATCTGAAGCTCACTGGAAGGCTGTTAAACGCATCCTATCACAATAGCCTTCGAATTGCTCCAAGTTCCGGTCTTAATCTCTCAGTGTTCTGTAATGTTGAGTGAGCTGGCGACCTCACTGATAGAAGTTCCACAGCATGATATGTGGTTTTTCTTAGCCTTACTCAAGTTAGCTAGTCATCAAAAATACAACATACTATTGTTAGCTCGTGTACTAAAGCAGAATATCGAGCTATTGCTAGTTCCATTGATGAGACCACTTGGTTGACAAATCCTTTAAAGGAACTCCATATCATATAACCACGCCACCTACAATCATTTGTGAAAACCTTTGTTTCTCCTAATTATGCAAGAACAACAATCTTCACAGCCGCATGAAGCATATAGTTGTTGGATTTCACTACGTTCACAAATAGTTGCTAATAAGCTCCGTATCTTAAGTGACATTCCTAGTTTCAATCAGTTGGCTACACTCTCACTAAGCTGCTTTCAAAGAGCTCGTTCCATCGCCATTTTTCCAAGTAAGGTAACGTTGCACCCCATCTAGCTTGAGGCAGGTGTATTAGAACGTTATTACTGTTACTACACTCCATAGACGTAGTTACTGCTTAGTGTTTTACTGCATAGATTGCTAGAGATGTATTGAACAGTTTAGGAGTTTGTTTTATAAGTTTGCTAGTTTGTTGGTTAAGTTTACACAGTACGAAGGACTCTCTAATAGAGACTCTACTAATAGAGTTCTTAATCGATTAATAATAGATATTTTGCTTCATCTTGCTCAATTACTTTTACCTTGTTTTTAATCAATTTTGTTGCATAGGTTCGATCTCTGCTGGTCCTACTAACTCTTGAAATTCTGCCAGAACAGTTGCTGGTGTTTCAACATTTAAGAAAGGCCTCAGAGCATTTGTTGCCTCCCTGATTCTTTGTTGTTGCCAATGTTTTCAAATTTTTTTTATATAAACTCAAAAAAGTTGAGAAATCATTGGATTTATATCCATTGATAAATTATCTTGATTATCCTACTCCTGATACTGATTGTAAAATTTTTGAGATCGACTTGAAAGTAGAATTCATAACAAAAATATATTGTCTTAATTATTAAAATAATACCGTAAGCTCTACTTATGTATGGAGTTGGTCTTTCATCTAATCAACTAACTAGTTAAATTCTTATTATACTTTGAAATTTATGTGGTATACACGTTTTATATCTTTTACATGAAAACCTCATGGGAGAAATTTCAAAAACATTCTTAAATTTGTATGAAATTGAATGCATTTATCTCATAGAATAATTTAAAATACCTGATGTGGAAAATCCTTTTCACTTTAAATCGTAAAAATACATCATGAATAACGATAGCTTCAATAGTTATTCTGAGCATAAAGATCACTTAAGTACATTTGATGAGAGCAACTTTCATTTGTGAACTATAATTGCATTTAGTACTCAATTGGATATGTCTAATCTGTACATAGTAAATAAAGAGGTATTCTTGCTGGATTCAGCTCCCAGGAACCTCGCAAACTGCCAGCTCTCTCTTCTGTCAAACGAAAAGCAGGAATTCGATGTGAGAACCTGAAATGTTGGGATACAGATGTTTTAACAACTCTGTTAGGGTCTTCTTTTTCTTCAACTCGAGCCTTGTGGAATGACTTGAAGCCTTTAGCCCACTCTAAGAAATTCGCGTCTACATTATTATCAGAAACATCTACAGTTCCAACAATCTCATATTCGAAATCTTGTAGATTATTAGGTTTCCGTTGAGCATTCCATTTTTTGTATACCGCTCAAACTTCACCTTTTGTAGAGAAGATCTTATATACTCCCATCTTCATAGGTTCTTCTTCTATTACATGTAGAAAAGTCTTTTGCTACTGAATATTTGTTCGGCATACTGTTTTGAAAATTTAACAGTCCACAATCAATTAGCATTGTTTTTTCACAATACTGTACTTTACTTTAAAGGGAGTGGACAGGCATAAAACCATGACACATGCAATACCATCTAAAGGAGAAGATTTATCTGCTTTATCTTCCCATAGTGACGGCGCAAGGCATCTTCTTGCCACAATTTTCTGCAAAATTTCTATAATCCATGAGATAAGTTGTCTCTCTTTGGTCTATGGATGAAGCTGAAATGCCTTGGTTGGTAGGTAAGGAGGAAGGGTCTAGCTCAAAGGATTCATAGAAGGAATTTATGAGAGAATATAAACATATCCATTGCAGGAACTTGAAATGGATCTCTTCCTCGACAGAAAAGACAAGTAAAGTCCTTTGCTTTAACCAAGTATGCAACATCGATGGTATCTATCGTTATCAACGACACTACACTATAGTCTAAGTGTCTACGAATCGAAGCAAGTATAGTAACCCAACCAAAGGTTGGGGTTGTGTCCCAAGGGAGCTGTGGTGAAAACAATTGTTAACCAGAATTTCGTTCTAGTTAGTTATAGTTTAAGAAATTATCGAATAAAAATAGAGTAAATTCAATTTGTGACACAAAAGTATCAAATATCAATAAGGTTTGTCACGAGTTTGGTAAAAACAATAAAAATAAAGGGGAATTAAAGTATGGAGGAAAGTTCTTGGTGTGTGACTGCAATATATGTTGACATAAATCAATAGGTACATGTTTCTGATAGTTAAATTTGCAAAAAAATACTAACTAAGCTAAAATTTAGGTGAAAGTAAAATTCCTCTCGGGCAACTTACCCGATATAAAATGGGTTCCTCTCGTACACCCTTCGTCTAATAAAGACCATCCTACGCCTTATCCACACCCGCTCTTTCGATGAAGAGTGATTGGATATGAGACTAGGGTTCACTCTCTTGGGATGAACCTCATGTGGTCCACTCCTTAGGACATCAATGAAGCAGTCTTGGTTTCACAACCTCTCTCTCGTGCAAGCCGAAAACACATGGGTGTTTTTGTATTTGCAACTACAAATCCATTAAATTAAATCACAACCACTAGGTGAAATCACCATTAAAATGCATCTAATCATATAAGCAAGCAACACTGAACAATAATATCAACATATATTTGCTAAATCACAGTCCAAGAATGGGGTTTTTAGCCATATATTAAGCAATAATCAAATAAACCTAAAATGACAAAGAAATCAAATGGGTATAGGAATTTACACCTTAATATGAGCAAAGAAAGAAGAATGCAGAAGACCTACTTCTGTTTTGAGGAAGATTAGCTCCTTTCTTCATGTCTTCCACAAAACCTTCTCCAAACTTGAGAGAAAAATATAAAAACTGAAATTCTAAAAGTCCAAACCAGTAATAATGTTCGGACTCTTACAAATTAATAACTAAGGCTAGTATTTATAAACTTCAGATTAAGTGCTGGAGAATTCGTTTGGCGAATTTAGTCGAGAATCGTCAATTGATTCGGTGATTCGTCCTTCTGCAAGTTCGTTGGCATTTGTCCTTTGCCTTCATCATCTATGTCTGTAGTAACATTTGGCGGAATTACTATGCTTTGCGGAACTATTTGGCAAAGCACGAACTATTCCTTTTCATCGCCTTCTTAATCCACTTCCTTCACGGCTTCACCTCTTCGAACAAGGGCGAAATATAGCTATTTGGTGGATCGCCAAGTGTACTTCCCGATGCTCATGCTTAAATTTAAACTCTTTTCATCATTTTTGTTCATATTTGACGTCTAAGTGTCCATTCTTATGCTAAAACTTCAAATACCTGACACTCAAGAGTTTTAACCATATAGTTCAATTGAATGATCATTTGAGGACACTATTTATATTAAAATAAAGCCCTAAATGAATCCACTTTGAAGACTCATCAACACTCCCAACTTAAACTTTTGATTTTTCTCAAATAATAATGAAGTTCAGCAGTTCAATAGTATGTCTCAAATCGTGCTACACAAGGCTTAATCATGAACATACACAACAAGTCTCAAATTACTCATGCATAGCTCAATTGTATACTCAAAGAATCATGTTGTGACACACCATTATCAAATATTCTCATGCTGGAAATACTTGCTACTTATGCAAGTTCAAGCTCAACAAAAGTATCTAAATGCACTCACAAAAAGAATGATTCCATATTCACACAAAAAAGCTAATCATTTTTAAGATCAGTCATCAAATGCAACACTCTCACTCACAAGAGAAACACAATGCATGTTTTAACCTATAGGTTTGCCTTATTTTTTTATCGATCTTCAGTTTTGTTTACACAAGATCATATAGGTCTTTCTAAGGCTTTAAATGGGGCTAAGTGCAAAAGGTATTTTCAATTAGGATTGGTGAATTTTTCATCATGAGATGTGGTCTTCCTAGATATCCCCTATCTTCCTTCCTCAATCCTTAGTCAAGTGATTATAAGCCATCTCTTTATTCTGCTTCATGGATTGCTAGGAAACCTAATTTCTCTTTGTACTTTTATTCCACAACTTTTCTTTTTTCTTTTTCTTTTCCATTCCCTTTTTTAATGTGGAAGGTTTCCCTTTTTCTACAATACCATAGGTTTGTGAGAATTTTCATGCACTTTTTAACTTCTACTTTCCTTTCTTGCCACATCCCAAACTTACGATTTTGGCCTAAGTTGGATTTTCACTTTAGATAACATAACAAGAGGATTATAGGTGATGGTAGAGCTGTCAAATGGGCTGGCCCAGCCCAACCCAACCCTAACGGGTTAGAGAGTAAATGGGTTGGGGCGGGATGACTTTTTCAATTGAAGGGCCTATAAAATAGCAATCCAACCTAGACCAAAGCAGGTCACGGGTTGGCCCTTCAACAAAAAAAAATAACAACATTACTCTCTTAGAAAGAGTATCAAAAGTTGACGTCTATGAACACAACATCAATTCATACAAAATTCATTATTAATCACAAACTTCAAAAATACATTTATGAATCACACACTTCAGTAAATACTTACAAAAATACTTAATAGCCAACGTAAGATTTAGCTGATAAATTTTGATCATTCCACCAGTTCTCCCACAAAAAAACTAGCCGATTTAAAAGATTTCCCAGCAACACAAGGCAGCCCAAATACTTTACAAATCTAAATTACTAAATATTACATGACCCATTAATTAAAAGTTTACAACTTTGCTTCCTCTTTCACCTTCGATCACAATTTAGTTAACATGTGATATTATTTCTTTAAGAAGTTCATCTTCATCTACAATTAACCATACAAGATGATATTGGAGAAGACTTGATTTTTTATTTTCAAAATATTTATTCATAAAATCTTGACAAATAAAACACTATTATATATATATATATATATATATATATATATATATATATATATATATATATATATATATATATATATATATATATATATATATATATATATATATATATATATATATATATATATATATATAGCTTAGAAGCTGGGGTCTGAGGCTTGCGGGCTGGGCAGGCCAACAAGCCAAATGGGCGGGGTTAACAACCTCGTTCCTAAATGGGCCAAAAAAATTAAGCCCAACCCCACTTATTTCAAGGGTTGGATTGGGTTGGTCTCGCAGGCCAAGCCCAGTTTCACAGCTTTAGGTGATGGATAACGTAAGGTTTGGGTTTCATCAAGGTTCTTCCAACGATAAGGTGAGGCTCCAGGGTGTTCAAAATAGTTTCACACGCTCACGGGTAGGCCAAAAAATAGGTATATGTCAAAGTTAGCTCACACTCTTTAAAATTGCCTAAGATCATATCAAGAGGACACCTTTGTGAATCAATTAGATTAATTAGGCAAATTGTAGGTTTATTAATGCAAGGTTCATGGTAAGGTCATCAAAAAAGGAATTTACACTAGAGTCAAACAAGACTACACACTTTTGCTAGTGTGCAAAGGTCATTGCAAAAGGATCAATTCGATAAATGGCTAAGCAATACGAAATGCAGAGAGTTCACATATTGTTTATGCAACTTCATATGTTCTTGTCATATCCGCATATTCATGTTTGTTCGATTAACAACAATAATCAAGTCATCGTTATTAAAACCGAGACTCGAATTTTATACAAAAACAACTACTTTCAACATAAGAGGTGGAAAAATTTTCAAAAATGATTTTTTTGAAGGGTAAAAATTATTTTTGAATTAGGACCCATAAAAAGAAATGCATAATCTAAACAATCGCTAAAGCAGTTTTAAAAAAAACAATTAAAAGCACACAACCCAAATATATACAAGAAACACTCTACTATTCATAACAAGCAAACAAACGGGGTCTCACCCCACCACAAACAAAAGCGTTTGTCCTTAAATGCGAGTATTACTATCAAAAATGATATAAAAGTAAGACAAGGAGGAAGGTGAAGAGAAATCGTGTCTATGTGGTCTCTCTTCCTGTCGGGGCATCAGTGCCATGAGTCTCAAATTAAGAGTTGTAGTGTGAGATGGGCTTTTGTAGACGTCTCAACCTACACTATTCTATCTCCTGTTGCCGACTATACCTACTAGATCTAACAAGTTCCCAAAGATGTGATTGCTACATTTGCTGCTGTCATATCCTCCTCAGTCTCAACATCGGTATCTGCATCTACTACCTCTTCAGGTGCATCACAATCCTCCGCGAGTCTCATCAATTCATTATATTCAATAGGACTCAGATAATTTACATCTATCCCACTAACTTCAACATCGGCTGGTAAAGCCACAATCTCGAGTGTCCTCCGCTTTCTACGCTGACATGCTGCAACTCTCAGGGTCAAGGCATTCATTGAGGTTTTGATAGGATCAAGTGCAATGACTATATCTCTCTCAATCATCCGTAAGACTGACTTATCTACTCTAGATGTTCTTGTCTCTGTTGCTTTGTACAAACGACCATCTTCAAGAGCATACCTGGAGTGAAGTTGATCGACTGGCCAGACGTAGAAGCACATGGATCATGTGAAGAGGTAGAAAGAATATAGGTGCCTGTGGACCGAGAGGTTGGAGTGGGTATGGATGCCTCTGCATGTAAGATTAAACATCAATCTCTGGAGAGGCATCTACTGAAGCTGCTCTCCTCTATCTGCCTTCTCACGGATGTACTTGGTGTTAATGTGTCGAATGTTAGCGGAAGAAGATAGGATGACCTTGAAGCCTCTCGTAGTGTCCTAAGGCACTTAAACACGTCTGCACAGTTCTGTGATCATACCAGGAAATGGATGTGAGGTAAGCTATTGTTTGTCTCTCATGGCCATTTCCTGAAATGTTTAATAACTGAGGTCAATGCTCCTCTTGTACATGATATTGTCGAGGCAAGCCTCATAATAAAGTCATAGCACAGACTCGTACCTAGATGGAATGATAGTGCTGGTGATGAAACCAAACCAGAACCATGCATCAATATTCAGGTCCCTTTTTCATAAGGAACTCCAAACCTAATCCATCTATCAGTGTTTTCGTATATCATGGGACCCATCCACTCCTTCTATTAATCTAGAGATGCAACATCAAGTAGTCCCTCATAAGGATGTGTAGAGTGCAATGGCTGTCCAATCACAACGTTGATGTGCTTGCTATGGCATTCTTCCTCTGTATCTCTTATCGTAATAGACCTTACTTTTCTGAACTCGCTTGCCTGCTTTTTATTCTTATATAGCAGTGCTCCATATGTTGTGATGAACTCCCTAACCCAAGTAGAAATGTATGGACCTCAGGTTCTAGTGAATTTCTCAAAGTTATGGAAGCAGAGGGTAGCCATGACCAGTGTTAGGACCGGAGATAAGCAGGTGTAAATGCGGAAGCTAGCAATGCAGACCTTAAAAGACTACGAGTAAGAAGACAAATAGAAATATACCAAAAGACACAAAGATTTAACGTTGTTCGGTCAATCGACCTACTTCCACAAGAGAGATGAGCAATCCACTATAAATACGAGAGTACAAAATACAGAGAGAAACAACCTCAACCAATTCACTCGGAATACATGGGTGGTTCACACAAGTGATAACGTATCAAGCTTGTGACCCATAAATTCTCCCTCTAACTAAAACTCTCAAAGCCTTTAAGACTACATTGTAAATGTTGATTAAGTTAGAAGGAACATGTCTCTATTTATAGAGTCCTAAACCTTTTCCTACTAGAACAAAGATTAGTCAATCCAAAACCTTTTCCTAAAAGGAAAACCTATTTATGGTAAGAAATTTAGGACAAATAAAACCTAACAAATCTCCCCCTTGGCCTAAATTTCTGACAAAATAAATTTGTCCACCTTCTTTACTTAATCTTCAACTTTCTTCTCCTCTCCAAAATCTCCTTTGCAAAATTTTGTGTCTCAACACAGAGACCCTCTCTGAAGCAATTTCTCCAACAAAATCTTCATTATTATCAAAAAGGTTGTGGCTAGAACTACAGCCATCAAGATGAACACCTCCTTCTAAACTGGTTCAATCATCGATTATTGAACCACTAAACCTGACTCCATAATTGAATCTGGATCTTATACCACTTGTTAGGACCGGAAATAAGCAGGTGTAAATGCGGAAGCTAGCAATGCAAACCTCGAAAGACTACGAGTAAGAAGACAACTAGAAATATACCAAAAGACACAAAGATTTAACGTGGTTCGAACAATCGACCTACGTCCACAAAGGAGATGAGCAATCCACTATAAATATGAAAGTACCAAATACAGAGAGAAACAACATCAACCAATTCACTTGGAATACAAGGGAGGTTCACACAAACGATAACGTATCAAGCTTGTGACACACAAACTCTCCCTCTAACTAAAACTCTCAAAGCCTTTAAGACTACATTGTGAATGTTGATTAAGTTAAAAGGAACATGTCTCTATTTATAGAGTCCTAAACCTTTTCCTACTAGAAAAAGGATTAGTCAATCCAAAATCTTTTTCTAAAAGGAAAATATATTTATGGTAAGAAATTTAGGACAAATAAAACCTAACACTCATGGTAGACATGACCTTAGGGTATCTGTCGAAACCCTCCATTGATAGGAGATTTTCCTTTATGATGGTTCAAACTCCTTCACCTTTTAACATGCTCAACAAACGAGGTTGGGGTATAATAAAAGGTGAATGGGCTAGTGGAGGTGGTGATTATAAATCTGAAACTGACTCAAAGGCAGCTGCAACTGGAGCATCTCTGGTAGAAGTGCCAACATCTGCTGCTGCGACCTGTGAATTGAGAATTAAGGCATATTTATGATCCTGTTCAGTCTTCGGATTAGTGTTTGGTCATCCTCAGACTCCAACTTATCAACTTGGGCGTCGATAGCTAATTTTTTCTTAGTATCCTTTTTTTGGTTTTACATTTTCCTCATTAGAGTTATTCTCCTCCTCTTTTGGGGGAAGTTGAGCCTCCTTCATTTATGCGTATGCATTGTGCTGATTTGTAGGGGAGTTGCGTGTTGTTGCTTGCGCGTACCACATCTGCAATAATTTACTAGTAGTCGATATAACAATAGATTTTTAATTACAGAAATTGACTATAGACATGTTCGCCGCTCGACTTGGTGGTGCGCCAAACTACTTTGGCAAAATATGTCCATTTCACTGAGAGGATTAGTTTGCAAACAGGGAGAAGTTGCGATGGTTAAGTCTGCGCTACGAGTAGCTCACTACTTTCGGCGATGACGAGTGTGCCAACCAAAAGTTATAGATCTTATAGTACAAAGAACGAGAGTTAAGGGTGGTCTTGAATCAGTAGGCAAACTGTCGAATCATTCGGCGAGGTTGACTTAACTCGTTGAATGATACAATGTGCCTATTTTTAAATCAAACTCACAAAATATTCCTTACAATCTTCCAAAAACAAAATCAAAGCATGCAAACGCGAAATTTATACATGACCCATATTTCCCATCACCCCCGAATACTTACATTTCTTCAGGGTTTTGCCATATTTGGCCATTTAACTATGATTACCCTCAAGAATGTTGTCGCTCCTTCATGAACCAATTTTTTTCATTTAGCACAAATTTTTTTAGCGTAGACTTCACCCAAACAATATAACAACAATCAAGTAACACTCATGGCGATTTCAATCATTTTGAATCAAAAACATTGTGGCATTTGATTATTTAAGCATTTTAGGAAAATTTTTTAACTAGAAAATATCATCAAAACACCTTAGTTATATTAGAGAGGCCCAACACACATAATCCTAATACAAAACTTGCAAATGAGTGCAAAATTGTCGAAAATAAATTTGGGGTCTTAGAGACTAACTTTTGATATCAATCAAATATCTTTTTGTAAAGCTAGGCAACAAAGAAATACAACCCCAAGCACTATTTACGAACTAAAATACTAATTAACGACAAAAATCCAAGATTATAATACCTTTGATGTGATTTTTGATAGTTTGAAACTAAAAAAGTGAGAGATTAAAAAATTTGACCTTTGGCCCTTATATAACCGTTCTGTTCTCATCCATTTAGATAAGTTAATTTCTCTTGCCAAACCATTCAGCGATGCTCTGAGCAGTCTTTTATATTGCCCATTATTCAAGATCTTAAATTTTTTGAGTGCGAGATTGGCGGTCTACATCGATATTGCCTATGAGGTTGGCGGTGCACCAACATACTTTTCAAGTTCATCGAGTTTTATATTCTCTACAATACTCCTGCACTGTGCCAACGATGAAATTTAGCTGGGCTTGCCGACCTGTTTGGTGTCTCACGGAATGGACTTTCTACTCGATAACCTCAGATTTTCCACCTTTTTCTCATTCTTACCTACAACAATAACACACTATTATTATAAAACTAAATCCTAAGGTATGACTTTGGGTTGCCTCTCAAGCAACACTTTACTTAACGTCGTGGCCTGGCATAGGTTCTGCCTCACTCTCTGATATTAGATTGAGACCTAGTGTCACTAGGCAACTGCAATATATCGTTAGGGTGAAGCTGAGACATGGAAAACATCAGGAGTTATCTGATATGCAGCATTAATTTAGAGTGAGATCAAATCAGTTGATTTAGAGCTTCAATATTCCTTTTCATTTCATCCAACACTATATCTTGATCAGTGATTTCTTGGAGAATGATTTGAAGTGTGTCCCAACACGACTCTTCTCATGATTATGTATTTTTTCCTTGTGTGGGGAGTTATATACTTCCCTTGGCTCCTGCACTGGTCTTCCACTTCAGATATATTTGTTGTCAAGTCGTTTAGTTGAGATACTACTGCAGCTACTTTGAAGTCACCCTCGACTTGGTGATCGCCCTCAACGGTTGCCACACACTCCCTCTGTCATGCATAGAGGACTTGCATTCATGGAAAATAAACAAAGAAAAATAAAACTAAAATCAAATTAGTAAAAACTACACGAAAAAGAACTAAAAACTCTAAGTAAAGTACACTTTCACGTGACACCACTCCTCGGCAGCGGTTCCAATTTGATGCTTGCCATCGTGATTAACGACACTAGCCTACAACCTGAGTGTCTACGAATCAAACCGACTATAGTAACCCAACCAAGGGTTTTGGTCGTGTTCCAAGGGAGTGGTAGTGAAAACAATAGTTAACTAGAATTTGTTCTAATTAGTGATAGTTTAAGAAATTATCGAATAAAAACAAAGTAAATTCAATTTATGACACCAAAGTGTCAAATATCAAAAAAGTTTGTCACGAGTTTGGTAAAATTAGTAAAAATAAATGGGAATGAAGTGTGTAGAAAATTTCTTGGGGTGTGACCTCAATATATGTTGACGTAATCAATGGGTACATGTTTTTTATAGGAAAATTTAAAAAAGGATGGTAACTTAGCCTTAAGTGACAGTAAATTTTCTCTCGGGAAACTTATCCCACATCAAATGGGTTCCTCTCAGAAACCCACTCGTCTAATTAAGACAAATATACGTCTTATTCACAGCTCTTTTGATGAAGAGATCTTGGATATAAGACTATGTTAACCCTCTAAGGCTGACCTCATATCGCCCAACTCCTTAGGACATAAATCTAGCGGTCTTGGTTTCACGACCTTTCTCTCGAGCAAGTCGAAAAACACATGGGTGGTTTTGTATTTATAACTAAAAACCCATTAAATTTAACCACAAACACTAGGTGAAATCATCTTTAATATGCATCTAATACTATGAGCAAGCAAGACCCAAATATAATATCAATGCATATTTGCTAAATCACAACCCAAGATTGGGGGTTTTTAGCCACACATCAAGAAATAATCAAATACACATAAAATGATAAAGAAATCAAATTGGTATAACAAATTAAACCTTAATATGAGCAAAGGAAAAAGAATGGAGAAGGTCCACTTCCAATTTGAGGAAGAAGAGCTCCTTTCTTCGAGTCTTCCACAAAAACTCTCCAAACTTGAGAGAAAAATACAAAAATTAAACTTATAAAGGTGAAAAATAGTAATAATGTTCGAAATCTTAAAATATAATAAAGACGGCTAGTATTCATAAACTTCATATTAAGTGCTGATGAATCTGTTCGGCAAATTTATCGTGAATTGCCATGTGATTCGTCGATTCATCCTTCTTCTTGTTCTCGCCGTTTGTGTTTTGCCTTCATCGTCTATGCGTTTTGTAAATTTTGAGGAATAACTCTACTTCGTTGAACTATTCAGCGAAGCGCTGATTTCTCCTTTTAATCTCCTTCTTAATCCACTTCATTCAAGGCTTCACATATTGGAATAAGGGCGAAATGTAGCTCTTTGGGATGCCAAGTGTATTTGGTGATAATCAGGCTTCAGCTTTAGCTATTTTCATCTTTTTTGTTCCCGTTTTGCACCCAAGTGTCAATGGTTACACTTAGACTTCAAATACCTAAAACATAAGAGCTTTCATTAAATATTGAGATAGAATGAGCATTTGAGGACACTTTTTAATTGCATTAAAATAAATCCCAAATGATTCCAATTTGAGGACTCATCAAAGATGCATGCAAATAGAATCAATGTAGCTTGGAAAGACATCAATAAATTCATAGTTGAAATTTTTGTTGCTCCCAAGATGAGAACACCTGTTCGTATCCCAATCTTTAGAGGGGGCCACGTTTCTTCTTCAAATGGAACTATCTTTATTTCATCATAGTTGTTTCCATTCATTGAACATGTCAGACGTGACAACGTAGAAAGATCTTCAATGTCTTATGAGTTTCCTAGTCTGAACCTAGCACAAGGTCTAAAAATCCCTCACATACACATTTTGTTTCATCTTCACTCAGTTTCTCTGACTCTATGTGTTATGCACAATTAAAATGCAAGATACAAAATCTTCCGGATGACAACATAGAATCTAGGTATGGCATCCAGGGTGTCATAGGCAACCTATACTTACCCAACCTTAAAAAAGGTCTCGTGCTTGTCCTTATCAAAATTGCCAAAATTTATATCTGCATATTCAAATGTTTATAACACTATTATAGTAGAAAGCCATACATCCGAAGGAATATCTACACTTCCTTTTGCAGTCTCAATTCCATATTTGTGTTCTGCAAGCTCTCTTCAAAGGACAATCACCTTAGAGGATTCCTTAGTAGGAGGATTATCCAACCCCCTTAAATATATTAGAAGCATCTTTTTTCTTCATAACTTCAGATAATTGACACGATGTGTATGCCACGTAGATATTTACTGGGTTTCCTCATTGAGACTCTGAAAATTCTGCCTGAGTAGATATGCACTTACTACACAATTCTCAGTCGATTGTATTGATGTCTTATTTCTAGTTCCCATAACCTATTCAACAATGATGTGAAAAACATATCTTGATCGAGAAGCCAATAGTTGAAAAAAGGATACAAAGTATTGAAGAGATTGTTACTGAAAATATTATTCAATAGGCTTTGTAGCCTCATATAGGTTTACATGTTATGAAATCATATTCCCACTAAAACACTAACGTTATTCCACTAATACAACTCACGTAATCATTAGAAAAATTATTCTTCAATACTAAAAAATAGGGAAAACTATCATGAGTTAAAAAAAAAAAATACCAAGTGAAAGCAAAAGTATAGCCATACTGCACACATAGTCAAACTAAATAATAGTGGCTGATGTTGTACACCAATTAACTACCCCTCTCGAGATCATCTACGACCTTAAACATGTCGTGATGTTGACATAAACTTTCAAACTTATTGACACATAAGCCTTTCGTGAACACTCATGTAGTTTGTTGCTCGGTTTTATTATGCTCAAAGACAATCTCTCCTTGCAACACTTTTTCCTTGGTGAAGTAGTAATGCATTTCCAAGTGCTTCGTCCTAGCATGGAAAATATGATTTTCAGCCAAGAAAATCGCTGACTAATTATCACATTACAAGGTAACTGAGTAGCCAACAAATATATAATCCACGTACTTTCTTGAGCTGCAACTTGTTTGACCTATGCTCCGCTTCTATTGTTGATAGTGACATAGTTTGTTGCCTTTTGATGCACCAAGAAATCGCTCCAGCTCCGAGCTTAATCACATAGCCATTTGTTGAGCGTCAGGAATCATAATCCCCTGCATAGTAAGAGTCACAATATCTGACCAACTTGTACAACATACTATAATCAATTGTACTTTTCAAATATCTTAGTATTCACAGAACAACCTCCATATATTGTTTCTTTTAATTTTGTATGTATTGACTCATCATACCATCTGCAAAAGAAATATCAGGTCGAGTCTGAGTGAAATAAATCAGACTACTTACCAATTGTTGATGCATCGTCATAACTACTATGTATTTTCCTTCATGTGCACATCTTAGCATTTGGCTACAATGGTGTTGATATTGGTTTGCAGTTCAACATTCAAAACATCACCAACAAAACATTAGATTATATTTTCCGATGCAAACAATTTACTTCTTCATTACAATCAACCTCCAAGAAAAGAAAATAGTTTAGTTGTCCAAGATCCTTCATCTCGAAGAAAACTAACAAATTCTTCTTTTCTAAAGAATTTCTTCTTCACAGTCTTTCTTAGTTGTTGAAGCTTAACAATCTTCAAATATTTTTAGTGTGACCTGCTAGCATTCTTTTTATGTTAGTGACTTAACCTTTCTTTTCATGGAATAACTTCTACTTTATGAATGTATCAAAATGTGATGTAGAATATTGAGACCACGAGTATATTTATTGTGATCAATTATCATATTACTTGTACGAATGAACTCATATATGATATATAATGTTTCATAAATATTCATAGAATATTTTGGATCTCTTCTTAGATATCCTTTATAGAAGTGGTTTGACTTTTAATTTGAACCTTCATATTATTGTCAAACTTCTTGAATTCATAGTAAAATAAATATTTATAATAGTAAAAAATATTTTTTTTATCATTTTGACTTTAAGTTGTTTCATACTATATTTGTTTTACCTCCTAAAATGTCAATATGTTACGATACTAATCCCCATAATTTTTTATTAAGAACCTTCAATTTTAGATTAATTTAAATGGATATTAGTGATAATTTTAGGAAAAATTTGCAAGTACCCCCTAGGCTATGATCAAAATTCCCAGAGACACGCCTTAACTAAACTAAGGTCCTATTACCCCCCTGAACTTATTTTTTTATAATTTTATTCACATTTTTTCATATGTAGCACACTCCGTGACTACACACAATTAAGGCGCATGGGAGATATTTAGATGCCACATAAGCCAAAAAGGTGCACAAAATTACAAAAAAAAAAAAAGAAGAGTTCTTGGGGGTAATACGACCATAGAACAATTAAGGTGTGTCTCTGGGATTTCGGTCATTGTCTGGGGGGGGGTAGTTGTGCATTTTCTATATTTTTAATATGAAGATTTCACAAATTTTAAAATTTAATTACTGATGTATTATATGAAATTTGTATTTAATCCATATTTAAGAATAATTTCATTTTTGGAAATAATCCTTATGTAACTTCCTTTCTATATGAAATGATCAAGAAGATACCACTAGATTTAAAATTTGAAATTTACTTGGTCTCTACTTAATAAATTAAATTAAATTAAATAGAAATAAACCCTTTATGCTCGTACTCATCAAACTGTATTAAATAAAATTCTTATTTTACTCTCTTAGCCCCTACTCGTCAAATAAATGGTTAAAAACTCTCACAAGGTCAAAAATTTCAAATTTTGTTTAAAAAATCAAAGCAAATAAGACAAGAAACATTGAATATGAAATCAATAGAAATATTTGCTCTAAGGCCTCTATTTATAGTATTACATTGAAACATGCAAAAAGTTAGTTATAAACATGATATCATGAGTTATGGAGACAATAACAATGTTAGTTATCAAGGAATATCAAGGGGAACGTTTTGGAGGTTTTGGAGTTGCTATACATTATGATTTAATTACACCTTTAAGTTAGAGACATCCACATAAATATATTTGGAAAGTTTATAACCTAATTACAATATTGGGTCAATAAAAACATCTAACAAATTATTTTCAATATTTTGCAAATAAATTATATCATGAACTTTAAATTCACATTTTTTAAAGAAGATCCAGATAATTCACCAACACATAACTTTTAACTGTTGGTCATATTTTCTCCTAATGTTAGAAAAACTAACATTTTCCCGCAACCTCATTTGGGGATTCATGTTTATGTACGGTAGAACAATAAAATCAGATGTACAAATATCAAATTTTTGGAGGGAAATTATTGCTTACTAACCTTGAACCAATGGTTATGGGAGAATCTTCTTGTCTTGATGCATACATGCTAAATAGACTAATCTTTTACTAAATCTTATTTGTTAGATTTGTTCTAATATTTAACAGTCTAGTTATAATTTGAGGCATAAAATTTTAGCTAAACCAACCAACATTCTCAACATAATTTTATGCCTTGGAATTGTGCTTTTAATTTAAAAATTCAAGCAAACAGCCATAAAAAAACCAACTTGAAGTTGATATCAAATGCACATGTTACCACACAATAAATATATATATTAAATCAAAATAGTAAGTGATCCACATTGAAGATGAACAGGTATATGTTCACCTTTTTATATGTTCCAAATAAGTAAGGGGGTACAATCCCAACCATAGCAGGTACAATGATCATTTTACCATAAGAAGAAGCATTACAAGATAATTTTTGAAGAATCTGTATTCCTTAATATATGTCACGTGAATTCTCATTTTTTTATATCATATTTGATTAGAAATGATCAACCGGTTATGCCAACCGATATGTAATCTAGTAAGCTTTTAGTTTAATATGTATGTGATTCCATCATCATGCCTATATTTGTATACAACAAATATTTATAATCCTTTTCAATTGTAAAAAATCTGATGATTTTAGATTTTCTAATAATTTATAATGTAAAAATTATAACTTTTTTCTTTTCAAATTCTTCAAACCGTAAAAAGTTTCTTTTGAGACTTACTATAATCCTAATATTATGGACAATTTTATTATCCGGATATTGATAAATTAGCCCTTTTAAAATGCTCAATTAATTTTGTGTACTCTCACAAAATTTATAATACCATTCTTATGGTGACCTCCTTCAAGGGTGGAAATTATTATTATTGTCATAGTTAAAACTACTACTTGCAAGACTTATTTCTTGACAGTCATCGACAAATTTATGTTGCCAGAGAAAAATATTTATTTTTATCATGGCCATAACCTTTATAGCAAAGAATTATTTCTCTCTTTTATCCTTTGGTAATTACTAATAAATATGCCTTAATGTTTATGATGTAGAAGAATTTCTATGTAAGAGGAAAACATGGTACAGACCATGTCAGCAAAATGTAGTGGAACTATCCTTCTAAATAGTAAAACTCTTCCAGTGAATCCATCAACTGTAGTAGTCAATTTTATTTGTATAGGAGGGGAACTTATTAAGAACCATTACATTCATAACCACATCATTATGACTATATCCTTTAAAGGAGTTATTCTTTCCATATCTATTACTTCTCCAATAAAAAGATCTAGTCTAACAACTTTATCAACTAGCAAATATGCAAAGGCTGCTTATGGTAGAGCCTCCAAAAATTTAACCAATACGCTTGTATTAATATTACTGCTAATAAATAGTCTTGGTCGAAATTTAAGGCATCGATGAGGTCTTGTAAGGCTTCATAAACATGATTATATATCATTTCTAGGCAGCATTGATGATGATTTCTTATGAAACAAAGCCACATATTTGAAGTAACTCTTTAAACCACAAACTCGACAATGCAGACTTATTTAATTGCTATTTTTTCTCTATAAAAAGAGCAAATTTCAAAAGAACAAAACCATCACATAAAATTCCTAAACATAAAAGAAGCAAAAAGATGGTGAACATGAGATGACAAAAGTGAAGTTGCTTGGTTTTTCCCCTTCGCTTTATCAAGATTGCAATGCGTTCTCCAATATGATTTGATTCTCACTAGAGAAAGGACAAAGTAACAATCTGTTGTGTGCTCATCATCTACCTCAATTGAAGTTCTAATCAATTCTCAAAGCAGGGACATTCTAAACAATAACTTGACCTGTACTAATAATTTCTATCCTCCTGCACCTAATCATGAATATTTTACTACTAGTGCTGATGCTCGTACCCTCTCGACCCCCCCATGATATTGATGAACATCAATTGATTCTCAACCTTACCCTTTGTTTGTAAGAGGAATTTACTACTATCTGTATTTATCCCTTTTCTGCTAACTTTTATTAGTTAAGCGGAAACTCTTTATATTTTTATCTTCTTCCTCTTTAGGATAGAAGCTCAAACTGAAAATATCACCCCACGATTTGAACATAATTAGAAAATAATTGATTATGAAATTATTAAGCATAATTTGTTTATGATCATGCTTAAACTAGAAAAAAACAATACTGTTCACAGTACAAGTACAGTAACTCAATAAAAATTTAAATTAAAACCCTACGAACTCACAATTATTGAAATTAAAAGCGTAATTGGAAAGAGGAATTATAATACCTCGTTCAAAAACTCAAATGTTAAGAGAGACAACGTCAGTATCTAGTAACTCTGAGAGAGGCGACGCCAGTATCCAGAAACTATAAAAGAGGCGATGCCAATATCCTCTAAGAAAGACACGTTAGTAACCTCTGCTGAGCCCAAAGTGATTTAATAAAATCACAAATCGCCACAATTGTTTAAATATCTGGGGATATAAATATTTGTAGGATGTGATGAATCCAGTAAAACCAAAAAGAAAATATAATTCAAGAACTAAATTGTGAAACCTTGAAACTTCACATGGTTCCGAAAGTCAATATTGTTTCAATTAGTTAACAGAAAATGACTCGAAATTGACCCCAATAATCGTGACTATGTGATCAAAGGTTTGTTTCAGTATAAGATCATGAGTTTGTATGAAATAAAAACCTTAGTCTTAGCTATGAATGGAGATGGGTACCATGAATTTCTTTGCTTGAGCCATATGTTAAGGGTTTGAGGTGATATACAAATAACCCTAGACTACTCTTTTCACTAATAAGAGGGAATGTTTTATCGTAGTAGAAAAATTAGAGGGAAAAATTAATAAAGTTTCTTTTCTTTTAATGAACATTAAACAAAATTTTATTTTTTAACCTAAGTAAGATGAAAGTTTTAGTTTTAAACTAAATAAGATGAAAGTTCTATTTTTAAGCATAAATAAGATGAAAATCTTATGTTTTAGCTAAATAAGATGAACATTTTATTTTTAAGCTAAATAAAATGAAAGTTTAATTTTTAAGTAAATAAGATGAAAGTTTAATGTTGCACAATCATGAAAATGCACACACAAAAATATTAATAAGATAGAATTTTTTTTTTTAAGAATGAATAACCAATGCTTGCAAGAAAAATTTTAAAGAAATAATTCAAATAGGGTGAAGATTTTTTTGTAAACAAACAACTTATCCTCAAAAATTATACAATGAAAATTATTTTGAATATGACAAACCAAACAAGCAATAAAAAGTAATCCAGCATAACTTATCATAACTAATCCCAAAATAACTAGTATTCAAATCAAATGACCCCAAAAAGATATTTTTTAGTAGCTATAGTACAAATGCCGCTAATATCCGTCCAATAAAATGATTTTCATTTAGATGGAGATACCTAATTAAATTGAGGAAGATTAGCAAGATCCTTCGGTATTTCGCCTTTGAAATTATTAAATCTTAGGTAGCTAAAAAATATACCTATCACTTATCAACAAAATAGATCTATGGATAAAGAGTACATCTAGAGAAGCTGGAGAAGCTGGAAAAGCACTCGCAGATGTGTTAACTGCTTTAGTTCGCCTATTTAAGGTGCAATGACATCTTGCAGCTTATTCCACCTTATGTTTAAAGAATCAGGAGAAGGAACTAATCAATAGTGCAACATTACAATACACTAGGAAACTAGAGGATATAATTTCGTATTAGTATTTTGGGTAAAATAGCAACAAAAGTAATTTTTAAAGTTAATATTCTGGGACAAAGTTAAGGTTCCTATGGACAGAGGAAAACATAAGGTATGATAAGGCCAACATAAAGTAGATGTTGAGATATACATCTAATACAATCCCCAAAAATGTATAAAAGTCCTTCTTAGTTAAGGGACATTTCGTTGACGATAAACCTACTCTGTTATTATTTTATAGAATATAAGCCTACAAGCATATTCTCACAGTTGAAAATTTATCTTTCTTCTGCGGTGCACATTATATCAGGTAGACTCCTTCTCACTCCCTTCTTTGGGATTTATAATTAATCAGGTAGACTTTCCCTTTTTAGTGATGTTTTTCATCTTGATGAAAAGCAGTGTACTTAATCACTTTGTACAACACAGTTGAATCATATTAACACCCACCCATCTACCTTGGTTTTAATGGATAGATATATGGTAATCCTTAAACTGGAGAAACAGGCTATTCGGACACAGTGCATAAGCCCTAAACATAAATATCACTTCACAATAGCTACTGAATATAAATACTTCAATAGCAGTATAGAAGTAAAGGATTATACAATATTTTAAGACGCTTCAGAAGCCCAATTTGAGAAGAAAGAGGGCCAGTTATCTTGTTATTATGCAGATCCCTGTCATATAAAGGAATATTATGGATTAGGAAGTTCAGAATGAAAATCAAAAGATTCAACAGTCCAGGCATAATTGTCCACTAACTATTGTCTTAAATAGTAGTATCAAATTTGAAAATAATGACTAAGCACATATAGATAACTGATAAGGCCCATGTTTTTGGGGGATAACAGTAAACCCCCGAGCGGAACAATTCTTTATGTTGGTTAATAAACAATTAAACTTGTATGGTGTAAAAACATCCATAATGGAACTTAGGGAAACTTCTCAATTTATATGAGGTTAAAAAATCTTTAGGAAGTATCTGAAGTTTTGTAAAAATTAGATTCCAGTACAAAGACAGAGAAGAAGAATCCTACAGTCTAGTCAGATCTAATAAATTGGTGACAACCGTAGGAAATGGGCCAACAATCGCAACAACATAAACTTCCCTACAAGTGGCAAAACAGAAAGAACATTGTAAAAAAAGTGACAAGTAAAGATATTTTAGTTCTGTGAGTAACTTCCTACAGGTTTGAACCTTCGTTAGAGAAAAGCCACTTAGAACTGGCGAAGCAAAACTTACAATTTAGTAATTACTCTATAATCACCCTACCGTGCCTTGAACATGTAACACCAGACCATTGAGGTAGATTACCATCTCCAACCCATGCATACACCACTCTTTATCCCAGAGATGCCTTAATTTCATTCAGAGCTCACACTAGTCATATTCCAGAAGTTCAAATTAGCCGATGTAAACATATACATTCAGTTAAAATGTCAGTTGAATGAAATCAGTACTTTGAATGTATGAGTACGTAAGGAAAAGACTGAGTGCATAGATAACTGGGAGGATAAAATTGGAAATATACTTACCTCAACTCAACTCAATTCAAAAGTAATAACACGAGATGAAATCTTAAGTCTTCACATAAATAAAATATATTAACTCATGAATGTATATAAAATTACAATAAAGTACTCTTTACTCTTATTTAGGAGAATCTCTAACAGAAAATCGTCACTATAAGCTATGTGATGATTCATTGTCTCACCCCATGCTGTGTCACAGCCTTGATCATCGTGATTGAAGCTCACACTAACCCTCTAACCACGTTAATGAAAACTACGACATTTAAATATACAAAAGCAGGTTTAAATGTTTAAAGAAAATATATATTTCCCATAAACTCCAAAAGTTAAACGAACGACTATCAAACATTGATGAGAACACCCCTAGAACTTAAAAGTCAATGTACCAAAACATCTAAAGTGCAACAAATCTAAGAAAAGGGTAAAACCTAAATAAACATATGAGTAAGTCTAACTAGCAAGTCTGAGTCCGAAAAAAGTGATTTAAAACATTTAGGACCCATGGAAGCCTGATAAACTGGATCATCCTTGAATCTGATCTTGCTCACAGATCTCCTAATCGAGGTATGTCAGTAGCCGCCTGAAGATGCCTTGTACTCAACAAAGAAAGATCAAGTGTAGTATCAGTACATAACCACAGTGTAGTGGTTGGATCACATGGCTATTCCATTTAGTGAAACATATACATAAGTAGTCACAATATAGTAAACACAAAAATACTGAACATATACAATATCAGTTATCACTTCAGGAGCAATGTACCATTCCACATTCACAATAATACGCATATATGACAAGTCAATGACCCTCTCATGGATCCATACCCAAATAGTTCGTGTGTCAGATGGTGACATATAATCCAAGTTAGTGTGTCAGAATGTGACACCCATTCTAATATGTATGTCGGTAAGTGACATTCGATCCAGCTACTGTGCCAAAATTTGACATCTGATCCATTTAACATTTCACAATCACAACCACAATGCACATACTCATATTCATAAAATCAAGGGTTGCTTCATGGCTTACAATCATCCATTCATAATCATTTGCATTAGATGTGATCAATAGTCTAACATTCACATACATACATGCATTTCAAAGAAGCAAATACTAACATACATCACTCAAACATGATATAAAAGAATTACCTACTTCGAAACAAAGCGTGAATCCTTCTAAGACACTTGAAGTTTCCCTTTAGGGTTTTTTTCCGTTTGTTCTAGGTCTACAAAAAAATTATATACACAAGGATCAAAAATCAAAGGTAAAATTATTTATATTATAACAAACCCAATAACCCAAGACCAATCCCATGATCCTAAGGTGCAACTAGAGATTGTTCCCACCATCCAATTCAGTCCAAATCCCTCCCCCCAAATAATAATTAACCAAGAATATAAACTGAAAGACAAATTAGGGAAGAAAAATCCTTACTTGAAGATCTAGAAGAGGTGGAAAAGCATCAACGAATCTGCTGCCGACATCTCTTTGCTCTCAAGAACAAAACCTACAGAACATAACATTTTGGGGTTTATTTCTAACTTCAGTCGCGTCTGTCCGTTTCTACAGCGGCCCCGCCTAATGGAATAAATTATGTCCAGGCGGCTTGCAAAGAGACAGAGTGTCAAATTTTGAGTTTCAAAGCCCCATTACACAACACCCTTCAACCCATGGAGTTCAAAGACTGCACGTTCATGCTATGACCAGTTTTGGGAGTTCTACTTGTCCGAATTCAATTTTGTGAAGTCGTACGGGTTCCCAAACGTCTTAGCTATATATACATGCAATCAAATTCATTATCGGATCTCGAATTCATAACCAAATATTCCTAGACTCATTTTGAGTCTGATTTCATCTAAATCTAAACTAGGCTAGGAAATCCCAAGTTACTACAAAAAGTTTTTCTAAACCTAAATCTTTCCTCGTTGACTTTTTATAACAATGAGAATAAGTTATTTCACACAGATAGAGCTATCCTATCATGACTAAAGCATATACCCTTGGTGGGATTGGAACTCGAGAACCACTGTTGGCCCCGAATTAACCCATGGCCTAGCTTACTTAATTAGTGAAAGACTCTGAGCACTACTACAATGATCAAATGTCTCTCTACTCAACTTTTTAATAAAATAACATAGAATATTTAAAGGTCAAACATTCAACTAACTGTCTATGAATTCTCTAAACAAAGAGGGATGTCTCGACAAGACTCATGATCATTCTAACAAATAAATTAGTAAAAGAAAATAATAAAAAGGAGTCCTCCGGATAGCAAGGAGGCTCACCAACTCACTCTAAATTCTCAACTAGATTAACGAGGCATTGTATGCTTATCTTAGTTACCTGTATCTATATCATTAATATATGCAGGCCAAATGACATTAGTACATTGAATCTATTAGTATGCAAGGGGATTACTAAAGCAAGAAATCTAAAAGAAACACTTACCTTAGCTTTACTCAACTCATGATTAACTTAACTCAATCTAAAGCAACAATACACATGTAATATATATAAAGATTTTAAAGTAGTAGAAAGCAACTCAGTTTGTTAAAGAAATGCCATCACAACTCAACTTACTCATATAATAAAGTAATGTAACAATTTAAGTGTTTCTCTAACAGACAACCACCGCTATGAGTGTAACTTGTGATACAACATTTTGCCCACGATCCTATACTTTGCTGTCATATAGGCAGTCTTAAATGATTGGATCCACTACTATATGCTTTAAAGCACTTAGGAGTCATCTAAAAAGTATGATCTTTTACTACCTATGATGGCTACATGTTTTATGGAGACTTGAGTTCTTATGAACTCGCGTCCCATATTGGTGCTCAATACTACTCCAAAAACGTACTTAGCTCATATGTTTTTAAAACGAACATTTTTCTTTTATTTTGGATAATTACTCAAAACATAGCTTAAAAGCTCTCTTGGAAACCACTGTTTCCCTTTCTTGTTCAAATGTGAATATATTTTAAACTCTTTGGGAATAATTATTTCCCTTATAATCTTTCAAGAAGTGAATTTTCACTCTTATCCTTAGATAATTCAAGGCTTAAGTCTTAAAACAAATTTGAGACATTTGTAAAAGATTTTTTAAAGAAAATTCTATGAATGACTAGGTTCTTAATTTCTTGACTTGACTCTTAACTTTTGACTTGACTATTAACTTTCGTTCAATTGAATATGAATCAAGGTTCATGATATTATGATTATGCATGATTAAATAATTTTCATACATACCTTAAAGTGTTGGAATCAACTAGAAACATTGATACATTGCTAAGGAACTAGTACGGAAAGAAACGGTAAAATGGGAAGAATCAGACGCCAGAGTACAAACTTCAAAAGTTGCAGTGGGGTACTCTGGCTGGCATGGCGCCCAGGGCCCAAACTTGAGAATTTTATTCTTGGATCTCTGAGAGGGGCGGTGCCCCAGGCCCCTGCCCAGGTGCATTCTGACTTTTCTCCTATATTTTGCAGGTCTAAACCCCCTATTTCAACTTAGTTCTTTACCTAACACTCGAAATTGATTATACCCTCAATATACACATGATTCTACTCGAATTCACACCCAAATACATAAATAAATCTCAAGAAACTTCAAGAACACAAACCCACAATAATTCAAACGAATTTCATCAGTAACTGATATGATTTACTTTCAAATCAAATATATTTCACTTAATTGAATCATGATTTGCGCGTAGGTGAACTATCCCAATGCTATGTAATCTCGCATACCTCGTAGGATTGAATTCTTGGCGAAATCCACAACCAAACTTGAACGTTTTTGACGAATCTTTATTTTTCATATCCTTTCTCCTCTTTTCTCTTTTCTCAAATCCGTTGCGTGAACTTCAACTTTCCAAACTGATCTTATTTTTATTAGAACCCAATTAAACTCCTAAAAATGAATTAGATAATCGGGAAAGTTTAAGGCTAATATACCCTTCCTAAATCTTGTTTAGACTTTCC
Organism: Solanum chilense; assembly: GCA_032847665.1. Taxonomy (NCBI): domain Eukaryota; kingdom Viridiplantae; phylum Streptophyta; class Magnoliopsida; order Solanales; family Solanaceae; genus Solanum; species Solanum chilense. Next base: position 68,443,523 of record CM064963.1, on the reverse strand, counting down.
TTAATTGAATAGCCCAATTTCAAATGGACATATCTCACTCATACTAGCTTGGAAACGTACAAACTCGGCGGCGTTGGAAATATTGTTCCATGATCTTTCCTACAATATCTATAAGCACACCTAATAAATCCCGATCTAGGAGTTATGGTCGTCTAAATTCAACCAAAATCTAAACTTAACATACTTAACAGATTTTTCATATTTCTATTCTTCCAAAAAATTACTATTTTCACTATTTAACTTCTTCCAATTTCTTTGAATTAACAATGTGTTACATATACTATGCCTTATATGGGTATATAACTCCTCAACTAAGTGTATCCTCTAAACTATGCTCAAATGCAATAAGAACTTTTCTACAAAGTATGACCTTCACCAATTTTGGCTACATGGTTTATGAGAAGTGTGAGTTATCTGAATTCAACCCCATATAGGTGTTAAATATCACTCCAAAAAAAAAAAACACATACACACACACACACATTAATTTATGCATATGATATTAATTATTGATTTTGAGTACATCTTTTAAACTAAGTTTTTTATACTTCTACAAAGTTATTGTCTCCGGTTATATTGAACATATATCCATATAGTGCATATATTGATCGTGCGAAAAATAATTTTTGTACTCATTTCTAGGCATTCATGTTTTGATATTATATATTAACTTCTATAATTTAAAAGTTCTATATATAAGCTTACATATTATGTATTTTTACATAAATAAGAAATTTCTCAATTATCAATTTAGAAATTCATTATGCAAGTTCAAAAAATTTATAATTTCTTTCGTGTTCAAGCGAAATTTCTTTTTTAAATATGTTAATAATTTGTGAATTTTCTCCTAAGACGTATATCACAATTATATAATTTATGCAACTTAAATGATTCTTTTTATTGCAAAATTCCTTTGTATATATTTTCTTATTTTCTTCATTATTTTCCTTTTAATGTTGATTAAGGAACCAATGATTTCTTATTTCTTGAATAATTCATTCATTAGAGGTTCTTGGGTTAAGTGATAATTGACAAATAATCAAATTAATGTTTGCACATTGTTAATAATTTTTAAATACCTATTTTTCCTTTATTTTTAATGTATGAATATTAATAAAAACGTATTTGCAAGTTCAATGCACTTATTTTTCATGAACGCGCGAAGCGCAGAAAACTTACATAATTAGAACAGAGTGAAGTTTCCCTTTCGGGAAACCCGAAAAGCTTCCAAGGTAACTTTACAAAAAACTTGAAAAACAAACCTAAGAACTTAACAAAATATTTTTATTTTTTTTTATTTTTTTTTAAAGGAAGGATCTTTTGGAGGGATTTGTAGAGGGATTTGTAGATTTTTTCTTTCTTTGATCTCTTGCTCTTGCTCTCCTTCTTCTGATAGTGTATGATATTTATAGGCGTCTTCGGACTTCAAATTCCGGATTTCAAATGGAAAAGGGAATCTTATCACTTCAGTCGGGTACACATTTGGGCCCCATCGTCACGTGAAGTCATTATCCCTTCTTCTTGTATTATTGTTTCTGGAATCTGATCTGTCATCCATTATTTAAAGCAAACTTTACCTACTACACTTATTCCACTATCTTTTTGTCTTATAAAGAAAACTTTATCTCTATTTGACGCGTCCCAACAGTTTTTTTACAAGTGTGTGGTAGTGAGTAAAGTGGGACTCACATATTTGACTAAAGAGGCATCCCTCTTTTAAGTGTACAATAATATTACAATGTACAGACGATATTTACATATATATATATAATTTTATATTTATTTTTTTTTTTTTTTTTATGTATCTAAATTATGCAATTGAATCAAAGCTTGCTCCTGAATCATCGTCATTTGGGTCTTGGGCAAATTGCATTGAGTCTTCAAAATTATCTGAATTGCTTGGGCTAGGAGTAGAAATTCGTCTTGGGCTTTGTATTGGTCTTGGGTTTATATGTTTGTCTTTTTCTTGTTTTTGTTTGAGTAGTTTTTCTACAGTCTGGGTTATTAGGAATTCTAACTCTTTATTTTTTTGGGCTTTTTTAACTTTTTGTCTGATTGTCTGGTTAAATGAGAGTGGTAATTTTCTTCTTGAAGATGAACCTTCGTCTCTTTCACTTTTTGGCAAAGTGACAGCCATTAACGGGTTTGAGAAGTCTTTACCGGCCACCGTTTGAACCGGACTAGCTGTATCATCATCCGATACAGTGGATTTCTTAGCATTCAGTGGGGAATGCACACCCATCTCATCCATTTTTGTTTGGGATGGAAAACCCTGTGTATCTGTCTGAGTTTGTATATTCTTACCTTTGCTTTCTAATTTGCTGAGTCTTTCCCTGAGCTTGGCATTTTCTTCCATTAAGGCTTCATTTTTTAAATTTAGCCTCTTGAATGCTTCAGTCATGGATGAGCAATGGTCACAAAATATAATTTTGTTCGTGTCTTTTTGGATGTTATACTGAGGGATTTTTTCTGGGTTTTGTCTGAGAGCTGGAGAAATATAATAGTTTGGTCTTAATGTTCCTCTAGCATAGTCTAAAGCTTCTGTAAAATCATTAAAACCTTTGAAAAGTGGTTTACGAAAATCTTTGATTGAATCTAAAACTTCTATCCATGTCTGAAACACACCGTTTGTCTTACCATGAATTACTACATAATATTTAAATTTATTTTCTGTATTTTTACTGGTAAAATAGTATCCTAAAGCATTTAAAACAGCAATTATATATTTAGTGTCTTTTTTATTATGTGCTATCCATATGTTATCTATAAGACATGTCTGTTGTTTGTCTAATTGACAGTTAGGTAAATGTCTAAATGTTAAATTTGACGGTTCATATGCAATTAAGTTTTGTATTCCAAATTGCATTCTTTCTATTCTAACATCGTCAATTTTATCTAATGATTTAAAATGTAAATTAGCTAATACTGTCTGCTTATAAGAGTCTGCCAAACCTGAGGTTGAAGGTTGAACCCTTTTACCTTTGTCTGATAGTAGAGGTCTCATTCTGTAAAAATTAAGCTTTAATTAGTAATCTACTTAATTGATCTGCAATATTATTATCATTTCCTTTAATGTGCTCAAAAACTATAGAATTGTAAATAGATATTGTATCTAAAAAATTTAACCATCTCCTTCTACTGCTAGTTTTATTATTAATTTTTTGATAAAACTTTACTATTGCTTCACAATCTGTTCTTACTAATATTTCTGGTTTATTTAAAATATAAATTCTAAAACTGTCTAAACCATATATTACAGCTAAAATTTCAACATCTATACTAGCCTTATTACCTTTTTCTTTAAATTTTCCACTTTGATAGGCGCATATCTTCTCTTCTTGTTTAATACTATATTTATGTGGTTTTGATTTTAGTACTGCACCCCATCCTTCAAAGCTTCCATCTGTTTCTATTATTAAATAATCTGTTTCTAATGGCATATTTAAATCAGGAATGTTTTTTATTCTCTCTTTGATTTCTTGTACTAATTTTATGTCTTCTATATTAAAATTTCTTTGTCCTTTATTTCCTGTCTTAGAGTATAATGGTCCTGCTATTTTTCCTAAATCTTTTATAAAGGGTCTTGCATAATTAACTATACCTAGAAATTTTTGTAAGTCTTTTAAATTATCTAATTTATCTGGCATATCTAATGCCTTTTTAGCTATATGAGGTTGTAATCTAACTTTTCCTTCTCCTAAAATGATTCCTAAAAATTTATATAATTTTTACATAGTTCCATTTTCTTTTTACTAATTATTATTCCATTATTAACAAATAGCCTGAAAACTGTTTGTAAATGTCCTAAATGTTCTTTTATATCTTTACTAAATACTAGAATATCATCTACATATAATAATGCTTCATTAAATTCTTCTACTAGTTGTGCATTTCTAGTTTTAGCATTATATCTTTTAGGACAAGTATTTGCTAAATGTTCTATACTTCCACATGTAAAACATTCTAGCTTATTTTTATAATTTCTATCTGTTCTGTATTTTCTAACATGTCTGTCTCTATTTAGATAGGTTTCCTTGCTGATGATTTTCTAAGAAAATATCCTTTCCTATTATATCTCTTATTATTTTGTGGATGATATTTTTTATATCTTTTCTTTTTATGTTGGTCTTTGTCATAACTTTGAGTTGTATATATTATGTCTTTACAGAAATTCATTTCATTCTGTTTTAGTTGTTTTTGTATTTGTAAATTGGTACATTTTTCTTGCAGTATTTCCATTATATGTTGTATTCTATGTCCTATTGACCATTTTGCTTGAGGATTTTGAGTTACTCCATCTCTTTTAATCCATCTTTCTTCTATTTCTCTTCCTAAAGCTCCTGGTAATTTATTAAATAATTTTTTACCTAAGTCTTGGTCAAAAGCATTTCCACTAATTGTACAATAATAGAAGTAATCATTTAAAAATTTCTTTATATAATACCAATTACTTATACTTAATTGTTCTAATTTTATTACTGCATTTCGTTGTAGAGTTAATAATCCACTATTTGGATCTTCTCCTGTTATTAATGTATGTATTTTATTTGTAAAGTTATAAGGATTTGGTCCTAATGACACTAAATACTGAAATTCTGATGGGAATTCTACTTTATAAGCTTCCCATAATGCTTTAGTTGATTCTCCTAAGAATGTTTCTAAGTATTTGTACATAGTTTCAGCATCAGTCTCTGTATAATTTTTTATAAAGTCTGCTACTACTATTCCTTTCCATATGTCTATTACTGAATTCCACCTTTGTGGATCATGTGCTGCTATATTTAAGATTTTACCTTTACTTCCTCCTTCTTGGAGTATTATTGGTTCTTCTATAGGCATTCTTTTTCCCATAGGTTTAACTTCTATTGTTGGAGTATCTCCTTGTCTATATACTCTTCTACGTGGTATATTTCCTGTGCTGTTGTCTGCAGTATATCCTTGTTCGTTTGTTCTTTGAAATGGACTACTAGAACTAGCTGTTTCCATTAATTCTTTCTGACTAAATATAGATTCTAATTCGGATATTTCACTATCATCATCTTGTATTTGTTTCATTATATTATTGCTTTTCTCTAATTTATCTTGTAAATCTTTTTCTAGTCTATATCCTTTATTATCATTTCTTTGTTCACATATTTTAAAATGTATTATTGTTTGTTCTAAATTTAGGTTTTTTAGTTTACATCCTTTACATGTAAAAAGTTTATTATTATTTTCTTTGCATATTTCTTTTGCTTTTTCTATAGCTATATCTACTGCATAATCTTCTTCTAGTGTTATTTCCATATTCATTCCTTCTAAAGGCATTTCTTCTATAGTACTTTCTTCTTCAAAGTCTTTTTGAGCTTCATAATTATAGTCTGTAAATCTAATTGAAGGTTCTCCTTTAGAATTTGTATATATTAAGTGAGCATCTGGTGTTAATGCTTCTTTTTCTTTAAAGTCTCCTAACTTCCATTCTAATCCTGCATATTCTTCAGGGTCTATTTTTATTGGTTTTATTAGTTTTATTCCTTTATTCCCCATTACTTCTACTACATCATTTATTTGTAGTTTAAATCTAGTATTACTATTATCTGTCATTTTTCCTAGAAATCCTACACATATTAATAAATTTTTTCCACTACTCATTTCTTCATATCCTTTAGTTTGTATTCCTATTCTTATTTTAGTTCCAAATTCCTTTAAATTCATCATAAAGTCTGGACTTATGTAAAAAATTCCTCCATTATTAGTCATGTCTACTTCTGTTAATCCTATAATTGCTTTTTTTATATCTGACCATCTATTATCGTATATAGTAATTAATACTTTTGTTCCTAAATTTTTTCTAGTTAATCCTTTAATTCCTATAACTACTAATCCTATATGCATTAGATCTTTTTTAGTGTATTGTATTTCTTTTATAGATTCAGTGTTTACTAGTGGTAACGATACTGAATTTTTTCCTAATACTGATAGTTGTTCTTCTCTATAGTGTCTATATAATTGAGATTTTGAATTTGTATTATATAGTACTTTTGGATTTAATAATTTTAATTGATTTTGTTGAAAGATTTGTATATCTTTATCTGTGTCTATTATTTCTCCTAATTGTTGATTATTTTCTTCTCTTGTCTTTTTATTTAATATTTTTGATATAAAGTTATTACTTATTTTATTCTGGGTGTAACTAGGTTCTGGTCTTTTATCTCTTGATCTAGTTGGAAAAATGTCCATTTTTTCTGTTCTTTTTTAATTATTTTTTCTTTTTGAGGAGTAATTTCTATTTTATTTAGTTTTTCTATTAGTTCTCCTATTCCAGTTGTATCTATATTCTTACTTTCAAATTTTTCTTTATAGTTTCTATCTATCTTATTATTTAGTGATAATAAAAGTGATATTATTATATTATTTTGTTGTATAATAACTTGATCTGATTTTGAAGATGGGATAAAATCTTTATAGTCTGATGGAAGGTTTATTCTTTTTTCTATTAATTTTAGTGCTTCTTTATTTGTTTCTGCTTCTATTAAATTTATCATGAAAGAACTATTTCTTTTATTGATTCTAATTCTGTTTTTATTTCCTGTATTTTTATTGTTAATGTATTACTAATTTCTTCTTTAGATTTATTTTTTAATTCATTTAATTTTCTATTTAAGTCTATTCCTTGTTCTTTTAAGAAGTCTAGATTATTTTCTATTTTGCTAAAAAGCTGTTTCTGCTTATTTTGTATTTCTTCTTGTTCACTTAATATCTTTATAATTTTATTATTTGATTCTTTTAATTTTTCGCTAAGATTAATTATAAAGTCTATTAGAGTATTATATTGAGTATCTTCTGTATGTAAAATATGATTTCCGTTTCCGAAGTTACACTTAATTGTACTGTCTGGTTTTACTCTTTGGAATCTTTTTTCTGTTTGGATCTGCAAGTCTAGATAGTCTATATTCTTTGATGAAGCTATTTTTACTATATATTGTTTTTATCCTAAGGTAGTTGCTTTATAATCTTCATAAAAATGTTTTATTCTTTTACTTACATATCTTATTTCGTCTTCAAGTCCTTGTAATTCCCACTTTAAAGCATTTATATATTCTTCGTTATTTACCATTTTTTCAAAATAAATAGCTTTTGGTATAAAAAATTCGTTTTCGTATATATATATGTAAGCTTCTATAGATTCTTTTATTCTTATTAATCTTTTCTTATCTTCTATGTGTTGATATCTTATACAGTTATGAAATCTTACACTCCAAAAACAGGGCATACACTTCATAAAATATATTTTAGTGGATATTTCTAGTTTTAAAGTGTATTATTAATTTCTTTTCTAATATTATAGCTAAGAAAAATATATTATCTAATATATTAGTTAATTCTTTTTTAGAACCTATAGAAATAGCTACTTTTAAATTTCTTAATAATCTGTCTGATTCTAAATATAAACTTAACAAATTTCTTTTAACTTTTTTATATTCTCTAGTATTCTTATATGGTCTTCTCATATATTAACCTACTGGATTATAGTAATATGGACTATTTTTACGTACCTCTATTCTTTCTATTACTTCTCTTATTTCTAGATTTATTTGTACTAATTCTTCACTAGTCTGTTTATGGGCTTGTTTAAGAGTTTTTCTAAGTACTTTAAGTATTTGTCCTGAATTTTTATAAGTATAACTTAATGAAAGTCTCGATCCTAACCTGTATAAATGATTTTCTAAAATTTTCTTATAATTTTTTGTATCTTTTAAAAGTTGTCTATTATAAAACAAATTTCTATTTATAGCAAAAGTTTTTCTAGAATAATAGTCTTTTCTCATATAAGGTCTTTTAGATCTATGGCTCTGATACCAAAATAACGCGATATTTCAATAGAGCGATATTTCAATAAATTTGAAAGATTGTCAAATAAATTTCAAAGGTTTTCTCTTAATGTTGGGTAGTCCTACTCAGTACTCCTTCACTCTTTTTGCTCTGTGTTTTATGTATATCATATGTGTTTACCTTTTTAAATATATATGTAAGTTTATAAATATTATCATGAATCTATATTACTTAGTATATGGTTATTCTCTTAGCTTCTTAAAAATATCGATGGATTAACCTGTAAATTCCTAGGACATTGTAGGGTTAATTGTTCTGAGAAAAAGAACTACATATAACCGAATCCGGGGTGTGGTTAAAGAAGATTATTTTTAAGAACAAAGGCTAAGAGGACGAGATGAACAGTAATAATAGATTCGTGAATGGACAGAGTCCATAAAAAAAAATAAAAAAATAAAAAAAAAGGGAAGTAAAACTAGAAACTAATATGATAATTACATAACAGAGCAAAAGAGTGAAGGAGTACTGAGTAGGACTACACAACATTAAGAGAAAACCTTTGAAATTTATTTGACAACCTTTCAAATTTATTGAAATATTATCTTATTGAAATATCGCCCTATTTTGGTATCAGAGCCTTAGATCTAAAAGACCTTATATGAGGAAAGACTATTATTCTAGAAAAACTTTTGCTATAAATAGAAATTTGTTTTATAATAGACAACTTTTAAAAGATACTAAAAATTATAAGAAAATTTTAGAAAATCATTTATACAGGTTAGGATCAAGACTTTCATTAAGTTATACTTATAAAAATTCAGGAAAAATACTTAAAGTACTTAGAAAAACTCTTAAACAAGCCCATAAACAGACTAGTGAAGAATTAGTACAAATAAATTTAGAAATAAGAGAAGTAATAGAAAGAATAGAGGTACGTAAAAATAGTCCATATTACTATAATCCAGTAGGTTAATATATGAGAAGACCATATAAGAATACTAGAGAATATAAAAAAGTTAAAAGAAATTTGTTAAGTTTATATTTAGAATCAGACAGATTATTAAGAAATTTAAAAGTAGCTATTTCTATAGGTTCTAAAAAAGAATTAACTAATAGATTAGATAATATATTTTTCTTAGCTATAATATTAGAAAAGAAATTAATAATACACTTTAAAACTAGAAATATCCCACTAAAATATATTTTATGAAGTGTATGCCCTGTTTTTGGAGTGTAAGATTTCATAACTGGATAAGATATCAACACATAGAAGATAAGAAAAGATTAATAAGAATAAAAGAATCTATAGAAGCTTACATATATATATACGAAAACGAATTTTTTATACCAAAAGCTATTTATTTTGAAAAAACGGTAAATAACGAAGAATATATAAATGCTTTAAAGTGGGAATTACAAGGACTTGAAGACGAAATAAGATATGTAAGTAAAAGAATAAAACATTTTTATGAAGATTATAAAGCAACTACCTTAGGATAAAAACAATATATAGTAAAAATAGCTTCATCAAAGAATATAGACTATCTAGACTTGCAGATCCAAACAGAAAAAAGATTCCAAAGAGTAAAACCAGACAGTACAATTAAGTGTAACTTCGGAAACGGAAATCATATTTTACATACAGAAGATACCCAATATAATACTCTAATAGACTTTATAATTAATCTTAGCGAAAAATTAAAAGAATCAAATAATAAAATTATAAAGATATTAAGTGAACAAGAAGAAATACAAAATAAGCAGAAACAGCTTTTTAGCAAAATAGAAAATAATCTAGACTTCTTAAAAGAACAAGGAATAGACTTAAATAGAAAATTAAATGAATTAAAAAATAAATCTAAAGAAGAAATTTGTAATACATTATATAAAAATACATTAGAAATAGATGAAGAAGATGAAATAATTAATAAAAACTATGTATTAATAGAAATGGAGACAGAATTATACAATTTTAAAACAGGAATCCAGCAAATAGGACAAATAAAAAATCAAAAAGACCTTGATAATATAGTAAAAATATTAGATCAAATAGAAATAATAGGTAAAAACCCTTAAAACATTGGGAAAATAATCATATAGTATGTAAATTAGATATCATAAACCCAGAATATATAATAAAAACAGCCTCTATAGAAGCCACAAATCAAGATCAAGAAGATTTCAAAATACAAATTAAAGAATTATTAGAATTAGGAGTAATAAGAAGATCAACTTCAAAACATAGATCAGCTGCCTTTATGGTACGAAATCATAATGAATTAATTAGAGGAAAGGCCAGAATGGTCATAAATTATAAGAGATTAAATGATAATACTAGAACAGATGGATATAAATTACCAGATAAAACAGAATTAATAAATAGAATTCAAGGTAAAACAATTTTTAGTAAATTTGATTGTAAGTCAGGATACTGGCAAATAAAAATGCATCCAGATAGTGTAGAATGGACAGCATTTACTTGCCCTGAAGGACATTTTGAATGGCTAGTTATGCCATTTGGATTAAAAACAGCACCTCCAATATTTCAAAGAAAAATGGATAAAATATTTGGAGAATACAAAAGATTTGTTTTAGTATATGTAGATGATATTCTAGTATTTAGTAAAGATATAAAAGAACATTTAGGACATTTACAAACAGTTTTCAGGCTATTTGTTAATAATGGAATAATAATTAGTAAAAAGAAAATGGAACTATGTAAAAATTATATAAATTTTTTAGGAATCATTTTAGGAGAAGGAAAGGTTAGATTACAACCTCATATAGCTAAAAAGGCATTAGATATGCCAGATAAATTAGATAATTTAAAAGACTTACAAAAATTTCTAGGTATAGTTAATTATGCAAGACCTTTTATAAAAGATTTAGGAAAAATAGCAGGACCATTATACTCTAAGACAGGAAATAAAGGACAAAGAAATTTTAATATAGAAGACATAAAATTAGTACAAGAAATCAAAGAGAGAATAAAAAACATTCCTGATCTAAATATGCCATTAGAAACAGATTATTTAATAATAGAAACAGATGGAAGCTTTGAAGGATGGGGTGCAGTATTAAAATCAAAACCACATAAATATAGTATTAAACAAGAAGAGAAGATATGCGCCTATCAAAGTGGAAAATTTAAAGAAAAAGGTAATAAGGCTAGTATAGATGTTGAAATTTTAGCTGTAATATATGGTTTAGACAGTTTTAGAATTTATATTTTAAATAAACCAGAAATATTAGTAAGAACAGATTGTGAAGCAATAGTAAAGTTTTATCAAAAAATTAATAATAAAACTAGCAGTAGAAGGAGATGGTTAAATTTTTTAGATACCATATCTATTTACAATTCTATAGTTTTTGAGCACATTAAAGGAAATGATAATAATATTGCAGATCAATTAAGTAGATTACTAATTAAAGCTTAATTTTTACAGAATGAGACCTCTACTATCAGACAAAGGTAAAAGGGTTCAACCTTCAACCTCAGGTTTGGCAGACTCTTATAAGCAGACAGTATTAGCTAATTTACATTTTAAATCATTAGATAAAATTGACGATGTTAGAATAGAAAGAATGCAATTTGGAATACAAAACTTAATTGCATATGAACCGTCAAATTTAACATTTAGACATTTACCTAACTGTCAATTAGACAAACAACAGACATGTCTTATCGATAACATATGTATAGCACATAATAAAAAAGACACTAAATATATAATTGCTGTTTTAAATGCTTTAGGATACTATTTTACCAGTAAAAATACAGAAAATAAATTTAAATATTATGTAGTAATTCATGGTAAGACAAACGGTGTGTTTCAGACATGGATAGAAGTTTTAGATTCAATCAAAGATTTTCGTAAACCACTTTTCAAAGGTTTTAATGATTTTACAGAAGCTTTAGACTATGCTAGAGGAACATTAGGACCAAACTATTATATTTCTCCAGCTCTCAGACAAAACCCAAAAAAAATCCCTCAGTATAACATCCAAAAAGACACGAACAAAATTATATTTTGTGACCATTGCTCATCCATGACTGAAGCATTCAAGAGGCTAAATTTAAAAAATGAAGCCTTAATGGAAGAAAATGCCAAGTTCAGGGAAAGACTCAGCAAATTAGAAAGCAAAGGTAAGAATATACAAACTCAGACAGATACACAGGGTTTTCCATCCCAAACAAAAATGGATGAGATGGGTGTGCATTCTCCACTGAATGCTAAGAAATCCACTGTATCGGATGATGATACAGCTAGTCCGGTTCAAACGGTGGCCGGTAAAGACTTCTCAAACCCGTTAATGGCTGTCACTTTGCCAAAAAGTGAAAGAGACGAAGGTTCATCTTCAAGAAGAAAATTACCACTCTCATTTAACCAGACAATCAGACAAAAAGTTAAAAAAGCCCAAAAAAATAAAGAGTTAGAATTCCTAATAACCCAGACTGTAGAAAAACTACTCAAACAAAAACAAGAAAAAGACAAACATATAAACCCAAGCCCAATACAAAGCCCAAGACGAATTTCTACTCCTAGCCCAAGCAATTCAGATAATTTTGAAGACTCAATGCAATTTGCCCAAGACCCAAATGACGATGATTCAGGAGCAAGCTTTGATTCAATTGCATTGCATAATTTAGATACATAAAAAAAAATAAATATAAAATTATATATATATATATATATGTAAATATCGTCTGTACATTGTAATATTATTGTACACTTAAAAGAGGGATGCCTCTTTAGTCAAATATGTGAGTCCCACTTTACTCACTACCACACACTTGTGGAAAAACTGTTGGGACGCGTCAAATAGAGATAAAGTTTTCTTTATAAGACAAAAAGATAGTGGAATAAGTGTAGTAGGTAAAGTTTGCTTTAAATAATGGATGACAGATCAGATTCCAGAAACAATAATACAAGAAGAAGGGATAATGACTTCACGTGACGATGGGGCCCAAATGTGTACCCGACTGAAGTGATAAGATTCCCTTTTCCATTTGAAATCCGGAATTTAAAGTCCGAAGACGCCTATAAATATCATACACTATCAGAAGAAGGAGAGCAAGAGCAAGAGATCAAAGAAAGAAAAAATCTACAAATCCCTCTACAAATCCCTCCAAAAGATCCTTCCTTTTAAAAAAAAAAAAAATATTTTCTTAAGTTCTTAGGTTTGTTTTTCAAGTTTTTTGTAAAGTTACCTTGGAAGCTTTTCGGGTTTCCCGAAAGGGAAACTTCACTCTGTTCTAATTATGTAAGTTTTCATATTTAAGTTTTTAGTAAACTTCCCATATATGTAAATTATGTGTGTTTTATGTAAATCATATGTGTTTACCTTTTTAAATATATATGTAAGTTTATAAATATTATCATGAATCTATATTACTTAGTATATGGTTATTCTCTTAGCTTCTTAAAAATATCGATGGATTAACCTGTAAATTCCTAGGACATTGTAGGGTTAATTGTTCTGAGAAAAAGAACTACATATAACCGAATCCGGGGTGTGGTTAAAGAAGATTATTTTTAAGAACAAAGGCTAAGAGGATGAGATGAACAGTAATAATAGATTCGTGAATGGACAGAGTCCATAAAAAATAAAAAAAATAAAAAAATAAAAAAAAAAGGGGGAAGTTAAACCAGAAACTAATATGATAATTACATAACAGAGCAAAAAGAGTGAAGGAGTACTGAGTAGGACTACACAACATTAAGAGAAAACCTTTGAAATTTATTTGACAATCTTTCAAATTTATTGAAATATCGCTCTATTGAAATATATATATATATATATATATATATATATATATATATATATATATATATATCTATAAACACAATTTTAAGGGATATCGGTCTTAAAATATAGAGAAAGGTATAAGAACAATATTTTTGCATTCTTTTAATTATTCATTACTTCTTCCTTTGATTCGCGAAGATATTATATTCATGATTTCTTTACTTAGTAATAGAATCATGAACAACTAAAATTTCATCATTCTTTGGTTGTCGTGTTTACAAGATGTTTATAGTTTGACGTAGTGTAACATCTCACAACTAGAAACAACTAGAAAAGAGGTTAAAATCAAGAAAATTTATTTTTAGAAAGAAAGGGGAAAATCTGGATAAAAAACTGAGTTATGGTCATTTTCAAACGTTCATAACTTCTAGCTTATGATGAGTTAGAGGTAGTTCCTGATATCGTTGGAAAGCTATTGTAATCATATTTCCAACGCTGCAAAATTTGTGCAAATCCAGTTCATGTGAGTGAGTTAGGTCCTTTGAAAGTTCGGTTGTTGGAATAAGAAAAGTCTGATCTGGAATTTTAAAGGGTATTCTGGTATTTTCCTTACCCTTTTATTTTATTTCGTTTTTTTGGATATATTCTTAGGGTCTAAATTGGTATGATTCATTTTATACTTTTACCAAAAGAGTTAGGTTGTTGAGAGAAGAGGAAAAAAGAGGAGAAAAGAGGAGAAAGGAGAATTGGGAGCAAGAACGTCAAAGATCGTTGAAGTTCGGCTTGTGGAATTCGTCAGGGGTGATCCTATAAGGCATGTGAGATCTTTTAGAATATTGGGTTAGTTCACACACACACCAAACATGTTTCAACTTAATGATTTTCAGTTAGTTGAATGATAAAAAGTGAATTTCATGAAGAATATTGTTGAATTCTTATTGGTTGAGTTGTCGGATTACTAGTGATGTTAAGATTCGTGTTTCTGTGTTGTTTTTCGAGTTAAACCTATTGGGTATTGAGGGTATTAATGATCCTAAGTGTTTGGTAAAGAAAAATGGATGTTTAGAGGGTTTATATATTAAAAAATGGATTAGAAGAGTCGAGAATGCCTGTCTGTAGGACCTTGGGGTGCCACGCCTACCATAGACCCCATAGAAGAATCTCTGTTCGTAGGGCCTTGAGGAGGCGACCCAACTTGGCCTCAGAAGTTTCGTGCCTGGCGCCCTAGGCCTCTGAGAGCGCCAAGGATGCTATTTGTCCCCATGCGTCCACTACCTTTTCCTTACTAGTTCCTAAGTGATATACCGAAATTTCTTAGTTGATTCCAACACTCTAAGGTACATCTAAGCATCATGAACCTTGAATACATCAAATTCAAGGAAAGTTAAGATCAAAGTTAAAGAAGTTAAGAATCTAGTCTAGAAGTTACGTAGCAAGTCAAAGAATTGTTCTTAAGAGTTATCAAGGGTCTTTATCAACGTTTTAACTTTGTTTTAAGACTCAAGTTTCAAGTTATATAACAAATAAAGAATTGAGTTCATTTCTCAAAAATTTATAAGTGAACAAAGTATTCCCTATAAGTTCTTTTAAGACACAAATTTCAAGTTAAGTAAAGAGTAAAGAGTTGAAGTTTTTCCTTCAAAAAAATATATGGGGACTATGTATTCCCAAAAAAGTTTGAAGTAAATGTTTTTCACATCTTAACAAGAATGGAAACGGAGTTTTCCAAAGAGCCTTCGGCTAGTTTTCATAAAAGAGTTATAACATAATAAAATTAAGCAAACACAGAAATTGAGATTTCCAAGATAACCTTTGAGCTAAGTTTTGGAGAACTAATATCAAATCAGAGGAGAAATTATTTTTAAAACATAGATGTTAAGTATATTTTTGGGAGTAGTATTGAGCACCGATGTCAGGGATGCATGTTTCATATTAATTCAAGTATCCATTATAACCATGTAAAACCATCATAGGTATAAAAAGGTCATACTTTCTAGATGGATCGTTTTCACGATATACTAGTGGATCCATTAGATTGTTCAGGTCCTATACTCAGGCAAGGTTAGGATGGCCGGGCAACGTGGGCCGAGTAACGTTGTACCATCACTATAACTATTAAGTGATACTTGTTTGTTAGAGACTCCCACAACAGTAGTTGCATGGTTTCTCAACAGGTTCTGCTCTATATGAATAGGGGATGAGACTTCATTCATGTATTGCACGAGTAGACTTTGAGAGGAAGCATGATATGTCTTTTATTATGATTAATTATTGATGTTAGTTTATTTTGTTCTTATATAAAAATATCATAATTGTTTTGTATCTTTGCATACACACAAAGTATACAGTATGTTTTCAAAAACATTTTCTTTATATTGCATTGGTTTTTAAATTGCTTTATATTGAAATGAGTTAGTTATATTCAGACATGTTATTCATGAGTTGAGAAGAGGCAAGATAAGTGTTTATTCTTACTCTGTTCAAGTTAAGTTATTGTAGCATTTCAACTCGCATACTCATACATTCAAAGTACTGATGCCAGTTGGCTTGCATCGTATCATAATGCAGATGCAAGTAATTAGGATTAGCAATCGGCATAGCATTGATATAGTGAGAAACTTAGAGTCAGTTGGTGAGCTTCCTTTGATTCCAGAGGACATATTTATCATTGAGTGATTTGTTTTTAGCTTCTGTTGTTAGGATGATTAGGGGTCCTGTCTTAACATTTATCTTTACTTTAGAGGCTTCATAGACAAATATATTAGTTTCTTTGGTCTTTTCATTTCACTTGTAAACGATAAGACTTGAATATGCCATTTTGCCTAAGTATTATTTTAAAGCTATTTCCTTGAGTTATATCTTGTGTTTAAGTCTTCTGCTGAGTTAAGTGATCCAGGACAACGATTCGCACAAGGCTATCAAGGGTCATGGGTGTCTTCCACGTCTAAGGCGTATGCTTGGTGCATGACAACCATGGTATTAGAGTAGAAAGTTCAAAATTCCTATGGATTCTATGAAGCCGTGTATGTAGAATCCTAGTTATTGGTGCAATGCGCACCACATCGATAATTAGGAGGATGCAACATTTACGAATTTCTCAATTTCTTTTATATTCCTTTCATGCGTTAGAGTTTGATCTCTAAAAGGTTTCCTTCTAATTCGTGCCTATGCATGTTTTCGGAGAATCATGCCTTCACGAATAGAAGTCAGAGGTTGTCTAGTTCGCAGGATTGTTTATGAACAAGAGTGGTCAAATGCACCTGAAATGAAACCTCAAGAAGAAATTACCCATGCTTAATTCGTGAGACTATCCGGATATTAAGTTAAGTTGCAAATCATCAAATATCATAGAGAGGTAATTGACATGACTTGCTTGATACTTCAAGGATCCGTGAATTCTTAGGGATGAATCTACCAATATTCACAGGTTCAAGTGTCACGAAAGACCTAGAGAAACTTGTTGAAGTACTTCAGAAATTTTTTGACATATTTCATGTTGTTAATGTGGAGAGGGTGGACCTAGATGCATACCAACTAAAAGGTATTACTAGTGTCTCGTTCGACCAATGGAAAGAGAATAATGGTTAGGATGCACCAATTATGAGTTGAGTTGTGTTTGAGAGTTCTCTCATGGGACGTTTGTTTTGCCTGAGTTGCTAGAGGAAAAGATAAGAGAGTTTCTCACACTTATTTTGGAGTATATAAGTGTTAATGAGTACAGTCTAAAGTTCGCACAACTTTCCCGCTATGCTCCAAATATTGTTGCCAACATCAGGAGTAGGATGAGTTTATTTGTTTCTAGGTTGTCTCGGCAATTAAGAAAGTAAGGAAAGGTAGCTATGTTGATAGGGGATATGCACCTATCAAGGTTTATAATCCATGTACAACAAGTAAGGAAGGATAAACTGAAGGCTAGAGAAGAGTTTGAGAATAAGAGGACTTAGACACTAGGGAACGAGTTCATGCAGCAAAGAGTAATTCCAACCGGTCCTCCCTCAAACAAAAGCAAAGGGGACTTGCTACATAATCTACGAGTGCACCTGCAACTAAGAACAAGAGTGAGAATAATAATCAGAAGTTCAGAGCTAATATAGCCTATTCTTAAGACAATATGGAACAAAGGGATAGTAGGCCTCTTGTATGTGCTAAGTGTGGCAGAAACCACTCAGGTATTTGTTGTGAGGGCTTTACTGGCTGTTTCAAGTGTGGTTATGATGATCATTTTATGAAGGAGTGTCCTGAGAACCGCCAAGGTAGTGGAAATCAGGGCAACAAGGCCCAATCTTCTCTACTTGCTCCACCTGACAGAGTTGCACCTAGAGGGGATACTTCTAGTACTGGTGGAGGAACACATCGTTGATAGGCTATCAACAGTCGCCAACAGCAAGAGGGTTCAACATATGCTTTCACTGGCATGATTGAAGTTTTGACTTTACTTTTTATTCATTGCTAGACCCAGGAGAGAGTTTATCTTTTATAACTCCATATGTTGCTATGAATTTTGTTCTTATTCTTGAGAAACATAGTGAACCTTAATGTTTTCACACCTTTTGGTGAGTACATTATAGAAGAGAGAGTCTATCGTCATTGTCCTTTTTTCGTCAATCACAAGAATACCATTGTAACACATTGAAAATCCAAAACTCATGGTGAAGCCTAAAATAGGTTTCATAAAGTCTAAACACTATTTCTAAGTCCATTTTTAATGAATATAGGTCATTTCGAAGGTTTAAGAACCAAAACATCTAAAGACGTCCGGGATGTTGGTTCAAAGAGATGTTAGTGTGCCTTAGCCTTTTTACTAAATTTTAGGAGTCAGAAATGTAAGAAAATGGGTGGAAAGGTAGATAATGGGTGTTTGAGTTGTTTTCATGATTGAAACATTTGGGTAGGACTCCCCAAGGACCAACCAGGGCCCTTAAGGAGGATCCCTGCAATTTGATGCAACACTGCCTGGCAGTGTGCATCGATGGGGCAAATGACGTTCCTTAAGTAGCTTGACGGGGCATCGAGGAAACCGTCGTCCCATACTTATATAGATTTGTGAAGGCCATTGTTTACCTAGCTATTGTTACACGTGACGGGAGGGGTTGACGAGGCGTCATTGGCTCAAAAATATGTCGAGATCCACCATCATCCCATACTTAGAAAAATTAGAGGAAACCCTCACTTGCAAAGTCTCTGACAGAGATGACAGAGTGCAACATAGAGGGGGGTCGTCCGTCGCTTCACAGACGGACCGTCGATCGGGGTCTCATCGGTGAGAATCGAATTTCACTAATGAATTTTAATGATTTCGTTTAAATTAATAAGTGGTTTAGGGGTTAGTTAGTTATAAAAGGGAAACTAATTTATTTATTTAAGCCCCTCTATAAATTCTGTTAACACTCATTAACCTAAAGCCAATTCTCAAAATAAACTCTCTTATTTCTCTCTCTACAAGAAGTCACAATTGAAAGCTAGCAAGAACTAGGGTTTGGGGGCTGGAAAATGGTGGATTCTTCATCAAATTGTTGAAAAACATTAAGGTATGGGTTCTATTAACCTTTCAAATCCTTTCCTCAAAGAGTTCCTTCATAACAGATTTCAAAAAGATGAGTTTTCTTATGGGTTTCATTCAATTACGAAATTGAAGTTATGGATTGAGTTGTTAATGAATTCTTAGGGTTATATTGAGTAGACTAACATGTAATTAAACTTTTTTATGGTAATTGTTGATGGTTTGATCTTATTGAAGAATATGATCCTCTATCCCTAACCCTAGGTAGTGATCTTGATCTATATTATAATGTGATCATTGAATTGAGTTGGTTGTTGATTAGATTACTATCTTATTGTAATATTATAGTTAAATTAAGATTAATTATAGGACTATCATGCTAGTTCTTGAGATGTAATTTTAGGTTATGAATTATAATGTGAAATTTGCCTATGTATTTTGTCTCAAGTTCTGATCGAAAGATGAATTGTATTATAGAGATGAAATTGGCCTGGTTATTCTATTGATTATCATTGTGTCATGATGTTACTCCCCAAGTTGGGTTGAGTTATGTGTTGATGGTGTGACCTTGATGATAAGCTATGAGAAAGACTTGGTTAGTCTTAGAATCTCTATCTTTACTTCCAATTGTGATTACTTTTTGTTAAGCCATGATATTACATTGGAGTATGCCTTATATTGTAATTATATGGTGGTATGATGTTGAATTGAAATGTCTTGACTATGTTGTGAGGTATATTAAGGTGTATGTGCTATAAGGATGGTGAAAACTATCAACGTGCCTTAATATGTTATCAAATGCTAATGTGTTAACCTTACTTGTATGAATTGTGATGAAAGACTTATACTCATACAATTCTTATTGAGCTATTGATGATGATGATTATACAAGGGTTAGACCCTATGGCCTAAATTAAGTTATGATTGATAATTAAAGGATTAAAGACATTTTAAAAAGGGACTCTAGCTTAGCACCAAGTGAACTAGATAGAGGAGTGTCCCTTCCCACATAGGGAAGGTAGGAGCATTACATTAATCTTGAGATTGGAAACTATAATGCATGGTGCATAAAGAGGGTCCCAACTAAATCTCCTAGTTATTTAACTATGTTTCTCCCGTAGGAATACTAGCTAGTGGATCCCGGTAGTTGCTATGTTTCATGTTTTGTTCTACCTTGGCAAGTAGTCCGCCTACTTTTGGTGTAGGGTTTTATGACACTAGATTTCAAACTAGCTCATGTGGTCTATGTCGGTTAGGGAAAGATGTTCCCAAAAGTTAAAACGAATTAAAGGACTTGAACTCTAACTTGGATAACCTAAGGGGTCTAGCTTAGTATAGTTAGGGGTATTGGACTCTACCTAGACATTGCACTAGTTAGTCTTGAAGGGAGTCTTAGGAGGAGGTTCTTATATGTTTATGTTAAGTTAATATATGATGTATATATGTATGATTACCATGCAATATTAGTGATGCTATATGTTGATTAGTTCATTTTTGAATATGCCTTGGATTATAATGATAATATAAGATGAAATGTAATCCTAAATGCCATGATGTGTAAAGTTTGACATTGGTCATTTTTTCTTGTTGAGGATACTTGATTGAGTAAGGTTATGGGGATTTTCATGGTCATTACACTTGTTGACTTGATAAGGAATTGTGAGTAGTTGTCTTGCTTAATATGATATGTTTAACTCTTATTCATTCTATTGACATTATTTCTTGATGTTAGGGTTGCAGTAAATCATGATTCGAATTGTGTTGGCATAAGTATTAGTTTTTGAGATAGTAAGCGTGTTTGGTTAATATATATGAATTACTTGACTTTGAATTAATCCCCAAAAAAGGGTAAAATAGCATGTTTTAATAAAAAGTCCCTTTTAGCATGTTTTGCTTGTGTATGTCCATAAGATCTCATACTTAGTATATGTGGAGTACTAACCCCATTTTCTTCCCTTTTCCCAAACATTTCAGGTTTCGATCGTTGAAAAGTTTGGAAAGCAATATTGTTGAAGGCATGGATTCTTCCTTTCATCCAAGTAGGGTAGGGTTCAACTTTCGAGGGCAATGCACTCTTCTAGCTTTGGACTTTGTTATGAGCTTATTGACTCTATCATTCCTTTCCTTGTTATTTGAATATTGTACTTTCATATGACCTATACATGGTATTGATGAATAGATGTAAGGGCTATGCCCATATATTTATATCCGTTTAGATGGTATGAGATGACACAATCGTTGAGACTATTTCTTTCTCTCTCTCTCTCTCTCTCTCTCTCTCTCTATATATATATATATATATATATATATATATATATATATATATATATATATATATATATATATATATATATATATATATATATATATATATATATATGTGTGTGTGCAATAAAAGTAGAAGGCTTTGTAATCTTCCTATATGAAGGGTCTATGAATACTCGAAATGAATACATATTATGTGTATGTAAAGGTCTATGTAAACCTCCAAGTAGAGAAAATAAATTTTTTAAATTTTTCCGCATTTTTCAACCTATAGATGTAATGACATGAACTTAGAGGCTAGTCTTAGTCCTTGAAAAGGATGAAGATGCCGGTTAGGTCTAGGGGATAAACTAGATGTGACAAACTTGGTATCAGAGCATGAGGTTGAATACTGTTGAGTTATGTCTCTCTCTACCACGTCTATGTAGGTTTGTATTCATAATTGTGAACCACACCACATTATGAGTAGGAACCTATATGATGCTTAGGAATGACTCTTTTTCTTGGAAATTTTATATCGTGCCAATACAGTATACTTATGGTGTGCTTTTTCATCTAATCATATTGTTGTGCTTATAGTAAGCATGAACACTCGAAGGAATGTGGCTAAAAGACTTGAGGAGGAAGTTGCTAATCTGGGAACTCCTCCCCAGGATGAGCAAGTTCCTTCACTTGAGGAAAATGCTAATGTTTATCAAGCCCCGGATAACCCTCCACCTATGACGGAGGCGGAGATAAGGACTATTCTTGATCAAATGTACCAAGCCATGACTACACAAGAACAAGCCACAACGTTTCAATCCCAAGCTATGACAGGTCAAGCCAATCGGGATGTTGCTCCTCGTCCTCATCAAAAAGTAACTACTACGACTTCCCGTCTAAGGGACTTCACTCGGATGAACTCTCCTTCTTTCTATGGGTCTAAGATTGATGAATACCCTCAAGAATTCCTTGATGAGGTCTGCAAGGTGCTATATGTTATGGGGGTGACTTCAAGTGAGAAGGTCGAGTTGGTCTCATATCAACTCAAGGATGTGGCTCAAACATGGTATGTGCAATGGAGGGACAATAGGCCATTGAGGGGTGGTCTGGTGACTTGGGAGACATTTAAGGCAACTTTTCTAGATCAGTTCTTCCCTAGTGAGATGAGGGAGGAGAAGGTGACGGAGTTTATCAAACTTCGCCAATGAGGGAAGAGTTTTCATGAGTACTCTTTGGAATTTGTTAAGTTATTAAAATATGCTCCTACTTTAGTATCCGATCCTAGAGATGAAATGAGATGTTTTGTTACGAGGTGTTGGAGGAATTACAAGAAGAGTGTTAATCGTCCATGCTACATGACAACATAAACATTTCCCATCTTATGGTTTATGGAAGAAGGTTTGAGGAGGCAATAGCTAAGAGAAAAAGTAGAGATGCTAAAAGGGCTAGGTCATTTGATGGAGGCTCCTTAAAGAATAGGCTTGAGATACAAGATAAGTCTAAATTTAATAAGTGGGGTTAAAATCAAGTCCCTACCTAATTCCCAAGAGCTAGTTGTGATAGGGTTGTATTAAATCATGATTCTAAGTGTGTTGGGATAAGTATTACTTGTTGAGATAGTAAGCGTGTTTGGTTGATTAATATGATATACTTGACTTCACATTAAGCCCCCAAAAGGGTGAAATATCATTTTTTTGATAAAAAGTCTCTTTAAGCATGTTTTGCTTGTCTATGTCAATAAGATCTCATACTTAGTACATGTGGAGTACTAACCCCATTTTCTTCCCTTGTCCCAAACATTTTAGTTTCAGGTCGTTGAAGAGTTTGGAAGGCAATATTATTGAAGGCTTGGATTCTTTCTTTCATCCAAGTAGGGTAGGTCCTTAACTTTTGAGGGCAGTGCTATCTTCTTGCTTTAGACTTTTTTATGATCTTCTTGACTCTATCATTCCTTTCCTTGTTATTTGAATATTGTACTTTCATATGACCTATACATGATCTTGTTGAATGATGTAAGGGTTATGCCCATAATTTGATATTCGTTTAGATGGTATGAGATGAGACAATCGTTGTGATTATTTCTATATTTATATATATATATATATATATATATATATATATATATATATATATATATATATATATATATATATATATATATATATATATATATATATATATATATATATATATATCTGTGTGTGTGTGTGTGCAATAAAAGTAGAAGGCTATGTAAAATATGAAGGGTCTATGTATACTTGAAATGAATACATATTATGTGTATGTAGAGGTGTATGTGAACCTCCATGTAGAGAAAATAAAAGTTTTAATTTCCACATTTCTCAACCTATGAATTTAATGACATGAACTAAGAGGCTAGTCTTAGTCCTTGAAAAGGACGACGACGCTTGTTACATCTAGGGGGTAAAATCAAATATGACAACCACAGATGAATTAATTAAGTTAGAAATGGTAAATTTAAATTTTCATTCTTGTTATGGACCTGCTTCATGCCTATTATGCATCAACAGATTTCAACACTGGAATAGTCATATTTCAGTTTCAAGTGAACCAGTTATAGGTTTGAAAAGCAGCTCAGCAGTGCATATTGGTTGTTCCATTTTGTACCGTAAGACAACTAAGTTAGTTTCCAAGGGGTTTGTCTATGACTTAGTCAGTAGTGAATCAAGTGATGAGATACCTCCTATTAAGTTAGTTCAATTTCAGTAGTAAAAGAGTTTCTAGAAGTCTATCCAGATGATCTACCCAGAGTTACTCCTGAGAGAGATAGACTTCAGCATAGATCCTTTTCTAGATACTCGTCCTTTCTCCATTCCACAATATAGAAGGGTTTTATTTGACCAAATTAACTTAGGAGACAGTTAAGGTTTAATGGTTTAAAGCTTGTGAGAAAAACATTCAGGAATTGAAAAAGAAGTTGACCACTACCAGTTTTGACTTTACTGGAAAGTACTCAAGTTACTGTGGTGTATTGTTATACATTTAGAGTTTTTTTTGAGTTCTGTGTTAACAAAGGATGAAAAAGTTAAAGCTTATGCCTCCTAAAGTTGAAGTCCATGAGAAAAATTATCCAACCCATGCCCTAGAGTTTGTTGTCATAGTATTTGTTTCGAAAAGTGACATTATTATCATTATGGTGTTCATGTGAAAGTGTTCACCGATCACAAGAGTTTTGGCATGTATTTTATAAGAAAGAGCTTAATCTAATGCAAAACATGTTGTATATGGGTAGTACCACCCATTTTTAGAAAGATAAGCGAATTGGCAAAGGAGGTGCATAGACTTGCACAATTAGGAGTTCGATTAATGAATTACACTGTAGGAAGAGTAGTGATGATGAATGGTTCTAAATCATTATTAGTGTCAGAAGTAAAAGGCGAACAAGACAAAAAGCCTATCTGGCTTGTATTAAAGGCAAGTGTTTATAAGCAATATAAGTGATGGTTTTTGAACAAGGGAGAGATGGTTTTGAGGGATTAAGGTAGATTGTTTGATTGATTTGAAGTGTAATTGGGATGATCACCTATATCACACTAAGTTGCTTACAACAATAGTTACCACTCTAGCATCCAAATGGATCCTTGTGAAATTCTTTATGGGTGAAGATGCATATATCCTATTGGATGGTTTGAAGTTGGTGAAGCAGGGTCGATAGGACCAGATTTAGTTCATCAAGCTATGGAGAAAATGAATGTCATTAAAGAAAGATTAGAAACAACGCAGAGTCATCAAAAATTCTACATTGATGTTAGTAAATAGAGTTAGAGTTTGAGGTATTACTTGAAAAGCTTCACCCATGAAGGGTGTTGTGAGGGAATATCACTCTTAGTATATTGGTCCTTATAAAATATCCAAAGAGGATCGTCGATGTAGCTTGTGAGTTAGAACTATCGCAATAGTTAGCAACAGTGGATCCGGTATCCCACTTCTCCATGTTGAAGGAGTGCATGGGAGGTATATCACTTATAATGTCACATGAGTGTATTGGTATCAATAATATCCTCTCTTATGAGGAATTCCCGGTTATGAATCTAGATTGCGCAGTTCAAAAGTTGAGAACAAAATAAGTAGCATCAAGTCAAAGTTCTGTGGAGAAATCTGTTTGTGGAGAATCTACTTGAGAATCTAAAGATGATAGGAAGAATATATATACACATCTCTTTAAGTCTGGAGAAAATGCAGACCAAGGTACTAATTTTCTTGTTAGTACCCCTTAAGTCATGTGTGAGAATGTTGGTTGTTTGCATTAGCATGTTGGGGGTTTGAACTAGATTTTACATCCTTACCATTGTAAGAGTAATCTCATTAGAGAATTAATGTTCCAAAGGGACATATATTATAACATCTCGCCACTAGAAACCACTATAAAAGAGGTCAAAATTAGGAAATATTTTTTTTGCGGAAAGAAAGCAAAAAATGTGGAATATTGACAAAGTTAAGAAAGTTAGTTTTACCAATTTTTATACGGCCATAGCTTCTAGTTCAAGATGAGTTAGAGGTAATTCTTTATATGGTTTTAAAACTTGGAATGATCTTTCGAACACAGCCGAGTTTGCGCAATTCCGAGTTTGTATGAGTGATATATATCAATTGATGATTCTAGCATAAGATGTGCTATGAAAAGTTTCAAATTTTCCGCTAAAATTAATATTACAATTCCATGAATGATGACTATGGTCTTGTATAAGACATCTGAGAGGTCAATTACGTCATGTTACTTGTAGGGGGTGCCCCCCGATCATGACAAACATGGTATCAGAGCATGGGGTTATAAAAGTGGTTTTAGGGTCCAAAGTCTCATATTGTAATTTCTAGTGAAGTATCGTTCATCGATGGTGAGTTGCGACATATTTATGAGTGAGAGGCCATAGGACGATGCAATTTCCCTTCTTCATTATTCTCATGTCGTGCCATCTGTATGATCTCTCTCTTATGTTTTATTGTTCGGTGGTATCTCTTTGCTTGAGGGGGAAAAGGTGAGTTTTGATACTTATTTTCTTTTTATGGTTTGATGAGTATATGTGAAGGTGAATTTGGTATGTGTAGATGTGATTCCACTTACGGATATATATATGTGATTTATGAGAAATGACATTATGTGAAGATTAATGTTATGGTTTGAGCTTGAAATGCTTCGTAACTAGCTAAAGATGTATGTTGCCTTTATACATGTGTAATGGTTCAATTGTTTCTCTTTTATATGTGTTCTTATTCATAAATGCCCTTGTGTGGATTTGAGTCTTGTATAGGTTTGATCCTAGAAGTGAAGGTAGTATGCTTAGCTTTTAAGGTGATTGTGAAGTATGCTAGTTAAGGGAGAGACCTTATGACTAGTTAATTAGTACACTAATGGACCTATTCTAAGAGTGGGGAAAAGGGAAGGAAGAGTTTTATTCCATGAAAAGGGATCGTGATTTGCCCTAAAGTTGTCTTAAAATGAAGTTTGTATCCTTTATGTCATGTAGAATGAAAGTGAATTGATGTTGACCTACTTTAAAGTGGTTAGTTGTATTTAAACATTTGTTCAAAGTATGGTCATCTAAATAAGAGGTTAGATTGTACCTAGGTTTGATGTGTCACAATTTTCCTCCAAAGGTGATAATATGGGTTGTAATGACCTAGGAGTTACCTTGTCCTAGTATTGAAAGAAAAGAAGATTCCTTATGGCCAAGTCTCTTCTATGTTTCCCTTAAGGTTTTATGAACTTTGGTATTCAACATCTAGTGGAGGCCTTACATGGTTGGGTAGTATGACCTAGCTTGATTATTACGGATTTCTTTTAGGTAGAGCTTAGAGGAATGATGATGCTTGAGGTATTACCGCTTAATGATTGAGTTAGTAGACTCTTTATGTGAGAGTGGGAGTAGGAACCCTCAATGATGTCATAACTTCTTATATGAGGAGTATGTAGGTTGGTCTTGACTTGTCTTTACCTTTGTGTCTTGGGCATGATGTGAGTAGGCTTACCCAAAATGGTGGATAATGTGCCTAGATGGTGAAGCTTAGAAGGCCTTAGTGCTCTTATTATTGAGTTCCTTTGAAATTCCCTATGTTGAGAATCACTTTTAGGTGATGATAATGTAGGGTGTGCATGAGCCTAGATCTCAAGGGAGGGATGATGTGCTTAGTTGTTAAGGTTGGTAAGATAAATTTCTCTTAAAGATGATTTAAGTTTCTCTTAAATGGGTTTACCCTAAGGGGATGATGAGTTGAGTTGTAAGGTTGTAGATATCTCTATGTTTTCCTTCTATTTTTACTCAACTTTGAAACCAAAGAGTTCCTCTTAGCTTGTTCATGATGGGAGTTTTGTATATAAGTATAGGTTACATGTTCTCCATATGTTATGCGTGTATTAATTGACACTATGTTAAACATGTTTTGTATAATTCTAAATTGTTTAAAAAAAAGGAATTTTGATCAAATTCATGTTTTCTCATGATTATTGTGCATCTTGATATCTTAGTTATGCATTTACCTTCATGAGATAAGGTAAGGAGAATATTTGATGTCACTTCTAAGGTGTAGTGCTTTTACCTAACAATGAGAAATTGAGTGTCCTTTAATGAAAAATGGTGAGTTTCTTGAAATTTAGTGAGTTATATGACTTGGGAAGTATTAATGTAGGCTCGTTTTTGAGAAGTGAAGGTATGTCTAGATAGTGTTCTTGATATGTGCCTATAAATTGTAAGATTTTCTTTTATTGATGCATGTGTGTGAATATTATTGTTATGCTGGATACTGAAATTATGTGAAATTACTTCCTACTGTTGTGATGTGTGTGGTGTCACTTACTATTTTGACATTATTAGGAAGTTATTATGAGCATCTTTTCATTATAGTTGAGAAGTTCTCATTAAAATGAATAGACCTTTGTGCATTGCATGTATATGAACTCAATGATGACATGTAAGTATGTTGTGGAGAATGATATTCCTCCTTCATCATATCTAAACATGGTTATGCTAAGTATGGTTTTGAAGGTATTATGTCTAAAGGATAAGGATACTTGTTGATCCACATTACTCATGATCTATGTGCATCTAGTGTGAGTTATTTGGTTGCTTCTTAAGTGATGTTGAATCTCCCTATGTGTGACTTAAAGGTTGTTACATAATTAGCTCTTAATGAAATTAGAAGTAAAGACCATGTTATAATGAAAAGAAGGGTGTTCCTCCTATGAACATGACAAGAGCCTATTTGTTTGATGCTTTGAGGAGTAAGTGAATAAAGGGTTTACTTGCTTGTGTTGCATTGAGTTTAAAGTAGTTTGAAGCTTTTGTTCCTTGACCTTTGGTGTATAGACTTGAATTTTATGATGTGTTTAATGTTATGAGCTTCTCTATGGTTCATTGAGTCCTTGAAAGTGTTTTAAAATGTCACAAGAGTAATTCGAGGACGAATGTTTCCAAGTGGGGGATATCGTAAGGTCTCTAAAAATGAACTAAGGTTTTTAGAGACTCAATGTGAGTTAAATGGATAGTAATATTTTAATTAAGTGTTTTACAATATTCATGATTGATTTGAAATGGTTTAGAGGTCAAACGTCCAAGAACGTCCAAAACTTTAGTCTTTAGGCATGCTAGTTTGTTCTAGTGTTCCTTTATATGTTTTATTTATTTTTTGGTGTTAAAATTTATATAAGAGGTCCGTAACAGGTATATTTTTGTATTTAGTGTCAAAACGTCCAAGCTGGACTCCCCAAGGAGTGTCGTAGGGGTCTTTGAGGAGGACCCATCTTTTGACCAACAAGCTGACAAAGGCAGCAAGACTTTGTTCCTTTGTGAAACATGTCCGTGTCACGGACTAGGTTCTCCATAGGCAAAAAATTTTGTCCGCATCGCAGAAACAAAGCAGACTCTACTGTACCAGGAATTGAATCATAAAATCATGGGGGAACAGCTTCGCATAGTGGACTCGCTCCCCGACAAAGATTCCAAAAATGAAAGTTAAGTTTGATATTTCTAGAAGTCCAAAAAAGTATGGGGTGTTTTTGTAAATTTGGGAGACAATTATAAAGAGCTTTTTAGACTTATTTAACCCCTTTCCAAAGTCAAAACCCCAACATCCAATAACAAAATCAAAAATCCCAAAACTCCCTTTACTTCAAAATTCTCTCAAACCTCCATTGGAGGGAAAACTCAAGTTCAAGCTAGGGGCTAGATTTTTATGGTTTCTTCTCCAATTTCTCATAGGTATTACATAAATAAGGTATTTTTATCCTTCATCCTTAGTTATCCATTCATCTAAGGAGTTCAATCAACAATTTTCAAAAGTGATTCAAAGACGAAAATTTCCAATTTTCAATCTAGCCATGGGTTCATTGTCAAATTGATTTCAAAAAGCATTCAATTGGTGAATTATGATTAATCAATTATTTTAAAATGAATTTTGATCTAATTCCATGAAGAACCCATGATCATTCTAATTTTTGAATTTATGATATAATGTGGGTTTGGTAATCTTGATTAGATGATGGTCGGATTATGTTTAGAGTGTTATGAATTGCTTAATTCTATTTTTATATATGTCAATTTATTATGAATTGTTTATAATTTATAAATGGGGATCATATCTTGGAAGTATTGGTGAGTTGACCTATATCTGTCTATTTAGTATAGAATTGACATTGAATTGTGGTCATTGGTATGGTCCAATTATGGTGGCGGTGTTTACCTTCTTTTCTTTCTATCTATATCTTATAATCATGGATTTGAAATCAAATTTATGTTTGGTTTGTGGTTATGATGATCACACATGTGAAGCTTTATGCCTAGTCTTCCTTTCTAGTTCATGATCTAGGATGCATTGATAATGTTATGATAATTGGATGAGGTTGTTAGGGTTTGATGTGGTCTATATGTTTATCATTGATGATGTACTCTTGATGAATGACCCCGACCTATGTATCCCTATTTGATTGTGTGGTCTTATATGCATAATTAGGAGTCTTCCATTCAAATGTTGGATATGTTCTTATATCCCATGATGTAAGGTGAGTGTGTGTAGCATATAGTCCTTAAAACTCTATATGTTGGTGAATTAAGACTTGATAGATGTTTTACACATGTTGTGATCTTTAGAGGATGGATTCCTCAGTACCTTGTCGTTTCCATTATGTGATCATGTTGACCAATTACACATACCTCATGCATGTCTATTAGTAGGGTATGTGTCTAATGAAGTAACAGTTCTCATATGCACTATTGTCTACTACTATGCATGTAAACTCTATGTTCATGAAACTATAAAATATATCTTAACTAGGATAACTGGAAAGGTGTACACTGTAGGCAAGGGTATGAGACTTTTCCTATAGATTGCGCATGTGTACCTTGATAGGATAGTTCCCAGGGTGATTACTCTATATACATGAATATAAATGCATGATTAAGCTATGAACATGAAAGTATATGATATGATGAGGTATGCATATGCATAGTGTCTAAATGTAGTATGTGAAAGGTTTCCTCATATATGAACATGCACACACACATGAATGTATATAATGAATCATGCATTATGATCTAGTAAAGAGGGAGTCTCTTGAAAAGTATTCTCAGTTGTACTCTAAACTAGGTTGTTCTTGAATATTATATGTCCATATGAAAGGTATTCTCACATGAGATAGGTTGATGGAAGGTCTCTCTCTTATCTATAACCTATGAGATAAGCACAAAAGGAGCTAACCTCCTTAATCCATTTAATGAACTAAAGTTAATAAAGACTTTTCAATAAAGGGAAGTTAGCTTAGCACCGAGTGAACTTGATGATGAGGGGTGCCCTTTTCCAATGTGGGAAAGCTTGTTTATAGTCTTCATGAAGTGGATAACTACAATTCTCAAAAGTAATAAAGAAAGTTTCCATACATACCTCCAAGTTTCCATAACTATGCTGCCCCATAGGTTCTAGCAAGTGATATCACCTAAGATGCTAGCATGATATTCATATCTTACATTGGTAATTAAGATACCCTCTTTTGGTGTGAGGGAATGACACGAAATTCCATGTTTGTCTTACAAGGTCTAGTTGTCGATTAAGGCTAGGATATCCCTAAAGTAAAATAAACAATGGAAGTAAAGTAATGAAACCTAACTAGGATAACCTAAGGGAAGTTTCTTAGTATAGCTTAAGGTATGGTACTTTACCTATTCATTGCACAAGTATCTTTTGAAGGGAGTTCTAGGAAGGTGCTCTCTATGTATATGCATATGTATATGTCTCTCATGCATGAAATAATAGTATTAAGTTAATTTTTATGATAATATGCATGATTCATGGTTTATAACCAAATGTCCTCTTTAAATTATGTTTTTTTTATAGTTGTCATACTCAGTGCATTGTTGTACTAACACCATTCTTCTTCATCTTTATGCACAAAGTTTAAGTGGTGGATTACTAGAGGATGTGTCTCAAATTTAAGGGCTTGATACATGTTTCCTAAGCTCAAGAAAGGGATCCTTAAGATTCAATGATTCCCATGTCAAATTATAATTTTAGTTTCTGTAATAATTAGATTATTATTTCATGTTATAAAGGTCGGGTCCCTATTCTTATATGTTGATATTGAGTCTAAGATGGCAAAAGAGACTTAGAGTCTATCTATGTATTGTGATATTTAATATATAATTATATGATGTGATTTTAGCATTTGATGTGCGATGAGAAGTTTTAAATATTCCGCTAAATTTACTATGATATTGTGATGAAGGATTAATACGGGCTTGCATAAGACCTCTGAGAAGTCAAGTAATACATGATACTTCTAGGGGGTGATCCCTTCTCATGACATCCAGTCCCAAATTAGGATGTCTCGAATGCTGGATTCAGGAATGCCATTCAGATGTTGGGTCAGAGTATCGCTAATCAGTGAATTTTAGCTCATGTGAATCCTAATGGTGGATCAACAAATGCTACGATCCGTGACTTTGTTAGGATGAATCTGTGTGAGTTCTTAGGATCGTAGACAGGTGCAGATCCTCAAAATTTCTTGGGTGAGATCAAGAAGATCTTTGAGATTATGCAGGTCACTATAAATGATCGGGTTGAGTTTGCATCATAACATGTGGAGCATATCACTACACTCACTGGAAAGAGGATAAAAGTATAGATGCAACTCCTATTACATGGGATTGCTTTAGAGAGGCCTAGAAAGTTTTTTTCAAATAGAGTTGAGAGAAACAAAGGCTCAGGGATTCATGAACTTGAGGCAAGGCAACATAAAGTTCCAAGAATATGGTATAAAGTTTAACCAACTCTCCAAGTATGCTCTCACATGATTGCTGACTCTTGGGCTCAGATGAATAATTTCTTGTATGAAGTGCCAGATTTGGTGAAAACAGAGTGTAGAAATGTTGTGTTACTAGGATATATGACCATCTCTAGGCCTATGTCTCATGCTTAGAAAGTTTAGGGTGATAATCTTAGGGAACAAGCCACAGAGAATAAGAAGGTTAGGACTATCAACTATGACTATTTTGAGCAGAAATCATGTGGTGTAAATCGCTCGCAGAGTTAGCAGAAGTTTTCAGCCCTAGACCCTTAATCAGCTAGTTTCCCATCAAATAGGAATATGTATGTTCAGAAGGTTAAGGCACTAGGTTCTAAGTCTCAGGGTAGTATTTGAGGTACAAAGACTTACCCCACTTGGCCTAAGTGTGGTAAAAACCATCCGGGTGAGTTCCTCGCAAGAAAGCAAAGATGTTTTGGATGCAGTTGGTCTAGTCACAAGTTGAGGGATTGTCCTTCTAGAAAGGGTCAAGGAGGTAGTAATAGTAGAGCTTAGTCCTTAACTTCGGCAGCACCAGCAAGCCCGACTCAGCAGGGTAACTCATCTAGTACAGGTGGCGGTCAGTGGTAGAACATGTTGTATGCTCTTCAGGCAGGACAAGATCACGAAAGTTCTCCTAATGTAGTCACTGGTACGTTATGAGTCTTTGAACTTGATGTTTATGCATTGTTAGATACAGGGGCTATTCTCTCCTTTGTATGTATTTACATAGTAGTACAATTCAGTGTTAGTCCAGAAACTTTCTTAGAACCTTTCTAAGTCTCTACTCTAGTTGGTGAACCCGTTATAGCTAGATGGTTATACTGAAAGTGCCCTTTCACAATCTCTTAGAAAGTCATCTCAGCCGATTTTGTATAGTTAAAAATGATAGAGTTAGATGTCATTCTAGGCATAGATAAGTTACATTCTTATCATGCCACAGTCGATTCTAGAACTAGGATTGTTTGTTTTCTATTTCCAAATGCACCAATATTAGAATGGGGTGGTAACTTAGTGCCTATAGGATGATTTATTTCTTACCTTTATGCCAGAAATATGATAACTAAGGGTTATCTCTATAATCTAGTTCGGGTTAAGTATTCCAGCTTTGAAACTCCAACTCTTGAGTAAGTTCCAGTAGTCAGTGAGTTTCAAGAAGTGTTTTCAGAAGATCTTCCCAGAGTTCCTCCCAAAAGGGAAATTCACTTAGGGAAAGATGTCCTTCCAATACCCAGCCTATTTCTATTCCTTCTTACATAATGGCTCCATCTGTATCTTAAGGAATTGAAAGATTAATTGAAAGACCTTTTAGATAATGGCTTCATCAAACATAGTATTTCGTTGTGGGGTGCACATGTTTTGTTCATAAAGAAGAAAAATGGTTCTCTCAGAATGGACATTGACTATCGACAGTTAAACTAGATCACATGAATAAGTATCCCATCCCCAAGATTGATTATTTGTTTGACCAAATTAAAGGTTCTAGTCATTTATCAAAGATAGACCTCTGTCACATCTGGGGAGCACCCCGTAGATGTAACATGGCGTACTTTACCTCTCGGAGGTTTTATACAAGCCCATAGTTATCATTCCTCGCAGTGTCAAAGTAAATTTAGCGGAAAATTTAAAACTTTCTTAGAACATCATATGATAGAACATTACTTCATATATATATATATATATATATATATATATATATATATATATATATATATATATAT
This sequence comes from Solanum chilense, assembly GCA_032847665.1. Taxonomy (NCBI): domain Eukaryota; kingdom Viridiplantae; phylum Streptophyta; class Magnoliopsida; order Solanales; family Solanaceae; genus Solanum; species Solanum chilense. The sequence continues at coordinate 68,409,205 of CM064963.1, read as the reverse complement.
ATATATATATATATATATATATATATATATATATATATATATATCATTTTATATACTTAGACTTTAAGTCTCTTTGTCATATTAGACACAACAAAATTTAAATACATTAGAGACACGACCCTTAAGATATAATATAAAACTATACAATGTTTGATAAACTTTATAGTAACTAAACATTAGGACATCCTTGGACTTAAGGATTCATTTCCTTGAGCTGGGAATCACATATCCAGCTCCTCAATCATATACACATCCTTTTAAGCATATATAACCTACATTTCGTGTAAAAAGTAAAGAAGAATGGGATTAGTAGAATAATGCACTAAGTATGAGAACCATGCAAAAACATGCATTTAAGAGGGACGTTTTCTTAAAATCGTACTTCATGCCTTTTTGAGTAAATCTTCATAAAACCTTTATATCATAGAATTTATATCATTCACATACTTCATATAGACATATTCAAAGACCAAACATCATATAAGATCACATATAGAATTTGAGTCATTTTTGAGTCACATTACAGTGAGCTCTTTTTACATTATAGTGAGCTATCTTTTCTTTTATTCACTAACTTCCCAAGTAACACACTAGTGATACTTGGTGCAATGAATCATCTTATGGCCACAAGTAAACCATACATACAACCTATACAATCCAACACATACCATAATACAAGTATAACCTATCAAAGACACATTTAAGTCAAGGCTCTATTGGCTTTACAGTAAGCTACATCAATTAACACATATATTGACTTGACTTCACATAAATCATTATAAGACCTTGTTCATGACCCCAATATTCTAGTAGTACAATGTACATGTGAAGCCCCATAACCCCACACATACATAGTAAACCTTTCGTGAGACCACAAGCCTTATCATTCAATTCATACATTAACAGATTAAGTGAAGACAACCTCATTCATGCCAGCAACCTTCATCATATAGTCATTAATACTCACACAGTGCATACAAGAATAAGACCGCATCACATAGATTCATACTATGCACATCTTCATGACAAATAGACAAATACTACCATGTCATGCATAAAGACATAATCACAATCATACACATTAGAGCACAAGTAGCTCCTTAGAACTTCCTAAGGAGCTACTTGTGCAATGTCTAGACGGGTTCATTACTTCCACCTATCCTAAGTAACCACCCTTAAGTCCTCCTAGTTAGGATCCTAGTCATTTACTTCCATTGTACATTTTAATTTAGGGAAACTATAGCCTTAACCAACACTAAGACCATTGGTTTTAAATATGGAATTTGGTGTTGTAGAGACTTACACCAATGAACGGTGTTCTTACCTAGCCAAGGTAGAACAGTAAGACATGCTAGCATTTTAGTTGATATCAAATTACTAGATCCTATGTGGAAAGCATAGTTTATTGAATTTGGAAGAACATGTGAAAACCCTCTTTATGCCAAGATGGGCCATTATGCTTATTCACTTATGGAAACCTTATTTATTACTATTGAGGCATTGTGGTTATCCACCTCATGAGATTTATGGTAGACCTTCCTTCCCACATTGAGAAGGGACACACACTCATATTCAAGGTCACTCGGTGCTAATCTAAGTTTGCTTTATTGAAACGCCATTATTACATTACTTTTATAAAAATTAGGCTTAGGATATTCATCCCTTCAAATGCTTAGCTCATAGGTCATAGATGACAGTTCCTTAGCATAAATCACATGAGAAATTCTTTCACATGGACATAGCATATGCATTAGCTCTATCTAGTTTAGGATACACTTGAGCACACCTTTCAAGGCTCCTCTATTTACTACATTATCATTCATGTGTGTGTATACATATATGTGAGAAAAACTTTCACATAACACATTAAGGTCAGGGATGTTCATACATTCATATTCATACACATCGAAACAAAAACAAGAAATAATCCTATCAAGGCACACATATGCAATGCATAGGCAAAGTCCCATACCCTTGACCATACTAGTACACCTTTCAAGTCATCCTAGTTAAGGAAACACATATCATACTTTCATAGACATCATCTTAACATTCATAGTATTAGACACTAGTAAATATGAGAACTACCTTTCTTTAGACACTATGACCTATACTATTTGTAAGCATGCATAATATGTGAGCGTGTGTACATGAGTCAACATGATCACATAATGTATATCAATAACATCTTAAGGCAGCTACCCTCTTAAGATCATAATGCACAACAAAGCATAGACCATAAAACACCATTTAGCTTAAGAGGCAAGACAAATCTTCACATTATATTCAAGACTCTTAACCTCATCTATTTACACATTCACATAGGAGAACATGGGTAGATTAATGGAAGAACCTACACATGATCCTAACATAACACTTACATGCTCATAACAATAGTAACCTAACCTTGATTCACAACTAAAGTAGAAGGCTAGGAACAATTTATACATAAGGTGATAGTCATAACCACTCATCCATATTTTAATAAATTTTCCTTAAAGTCTATGGTAAACACATATATAATGACAATAAAGTAAACACCGCCACCATAAGTGGACTATACCACACAATGTCATACAAGGCCTCATCAACTACATTAATATAGAAAAGTAGGGAGGAATAGTAGACCTTACCAATTCATCAAGCATTTTTTATTAACATTGATCAATAAACCCTTTGAACAATGATACATGTATAAGGCAGTATCGAAATGAACTTTAAGCATGAAACAAAACCATGTACTAGTCGCTACAAGAACATAATACAAGGCATCACATGTATACTAGAAGGTAGAGAGTTATAAATCACTTGCTAATATGGTTTAGTGTGATTACCATTATTAATATTCATAACATATCAATAAAACCAACCTAGGATAGTATTTAAGTACATAATAATAAAGATTAATCCGTGCTTCATCTACCCTAAATTCAGATCACATTATATTTATAACATCATCAATTTATAGAATGTGAAGAGAATTTGATCTCTTATCAATTCTTTCTCACAATGATTGTCCATTATTCATGCTCAAAATTTAATAAATAATACATATAAAGAGGCAGTAGTTAAAGATATCAGGGCTTAGATAAAATCCTACCACAATTTGCTAAAAAGTCAAGATTATAGTGAACATCATGGAATTACAATAGAGAGATATGAGGGATCAAATCTTCAAGCATCAATCCACATTGGATACCAATACATAATTCATCATTATAACCTATTATAGGCAGTATCTAAGATACAATTGACCCTATAAAACATCATGAATCAATTACCATGGAATCGACTTACATGACAACCAACCTAACGTCAAGATCACAAGTTACCATTTTATAGACTAGAAGAACCTAGATCCATTCATATAAGCCTTCTTTACTTTGATCATACGAGATTCATATTCATAATTCAAAAATGATATTAAACTAAAAAAGTAGCTTCAAGTAACTTAACATGATTGAAATACAATTTTATACAATTAAGGACCAAGGGTACAATGATACCATTGATACTAGCCTAAGCATGTTCAAATGTTCATACAATGACCCACATAGATCCTTCATCATCATTTAATCACTAATTCACATAAATAAAAGTATATATAGACAATTCATAACAAGAGAATCACAATTCAACCATCAATAAGGCATGATGACAATGCTCATGCAAGGCTAATCGATTTTGGAAAGGAACATGGGTTTATCATGAAATTGGATCAAAATCACGTTAAAACCAATACATTAATATAAATTCATCATGATTTAAGAATTTAAATTGTTTTTAGAAATAACCCATGGCTAGATTGAAGAAGAAGAACGCTGATCATGAAACTTTCTTTGAAAACTTGAGATTCACTCTCCAAGTGAAAGGTTAATTAGAGATGAATGATCACCATACATTTGTCTAGTTGAAAACCATCTAAAAATTGGTGAATAAACCCATGAGCATACATTCTACAAGTTGTTGTTGAGCTTCAACAACAATGGAGGTTTTCTATAAAGAATTGGTTTTGGAGGGAATATTTAATTTGAGTGAACGGGATTGGAAATGGGTCGGTCACATTTTAGATTACTTATATACACCCAAAAATAGGTAAATCAAAAAATTAGATTCAGGTTAGGACGTGGGGTGAATTTCCCATTCACCCCTTTAAGGAAACAGTGCATAAGACAGTGGCACCAGGCTATGAGTTGGATAGTTCTTCTCATGAGCCTTAAGTTGTCTAGAAGCATAAGCTATCACCTTATCTCGCTGCATCAACACACAACCTAGAACAACTTTAGATGCATCACAATAGATCACACAACCGTCTGACCCCTCTGGTAGAGTCAAGACAAGAGTTGTAGTCAATCGTGTTTTCAATTCTGCAAAGCTTTTATCACAATCATATCACAATTGAAACTTGACCATCTTCTGAGTCAACCTAGTTAATGGAGAGGCTATGGATGAAAATATTTCCCCAAACCTTCTATAATAACCTTCTAGACCTAAGAAAATTCTGATATCTCTGACATAGGTATCTCTAGGCCATTGTTTCACTGCTTCTATCTTCTGTGAATTACTCGGATCCCTTCGCTAGATACTAGGTGACCAAGGAAAGCAACAGATTGCAACCAAAACTCACATTTGCTAAACTTAGAGAATAACTGGCGATCCATGTGGTTATGTAAAAAAATTCTCAAATGACTCGTATGGTCTTCCTCATTCTTAGAGTAAATGAGGATATCATCAATGAAGTCGATAACGAACAAGTCCAAGTACTGTTTAAAAAATCTATTCATCAAATCCACAAAAGCTGCAAGAGTATTAGTTAGTCCAAACGACATAACTAAAAATTCATAATGACCATATACCGAGTTCTGAAGGCTATTTTTGAAATGTCACTATCTCTGACTCTAAGATGATGATAACCCGATCTGAGGTCTATCTTTCAGAAATGGCTAGCACCCTGAAGTTGCTCAAACAAGTCATCTATCCTGGGGATGGGATACTTATTCTTTAGTGTGACCTTGTTCAACTATCTATTGTCAATGGACATTCTGAGCGAACCATATTTCTTCCTTACGAACAACACTGGTGCACCCCATGGTGAAATACTAGGTCTGATGAAGCCCTTATCTAGAGGGTCTTTCAACTGCTCTTTCAATTCCTTAAGCTCTGCTTGAACCATTATATCAGGAGGAATAGAAATAGGCTGGGTTTCTGGAAGGAGATCAATTCCAAAGTCGATTTTCCTTTGGGGAGGGACTCCGGGAAGATCTTCTGGAAATACTTCTGGAAAAATCACAGACTACTGGAACTGACTCTAGAGCTGGGGTTTCAAGGCTAGAATCCTAAACCCGAACTACATGATACATATAACCCATATATATCATCTTTCTTTCCTTAAGGTAAGAAATAAATCGATACATAGGAACTAAGCTACTATCCTTCCATTCTAAGATTGGTTCATCTGGAAATTGAAGATGAACAATCCTAGTTCTGCAATCGACTGAGGAATAACATGAATGTAACAAATCCATGCCTAGAATAATATCAAAGTCTACTATTTCTAACTCTACTAGATCTGCTGAGGTGACTTTCTGAGATACTGTGACAAAATAATTTTTGTATACCCGTCTAGCTATAACTGGGTCACTGACAAAAGTAGAGACTAAGAAAGGTTCTGAGAGTGTTTCTAGACTAATACTAAAGTTTAGTTCTATAGTGAGTTGCAAAATGTCTTTACTATGAGTGAACCATATGTGTGTCAAATCCTTAAGCTAGTTGGATGCCAATTTCACCCTATCACTACCAGTTACTTGCATAACTCCAAATATTTTACTGACCTCATCAATGTACTTCTTTGGGTTCTCACACAACTTGGGACCTTGGAACATAGGTGAATCTTTTTAAGCAAATGTCGAATACTAGCTGCCACTGATCCACATTATTATTAATTAGAACTCGAACCTTGTGATTGTTTTAGTTGGTCATACTCTGAGCCGAAAGCTGAATTGGTATTCTGAAACGTTCAAGAACGCAACAAGTTCCAGCAGTTCTAGTCCTGAAACTTAAGTATTTTCCCGTGGATTTCATCACCAGGTATGTGGGATTTCACTAGTGGCTTCCTTTCACCCATTGGGTCCCTAGTTTTCAGTCAGATTCTTGATTCCCATATCATGATTAGATTTAGGGTTTCTAGAACCTCAATAGAAATTTATAAATTTATAGTTTTATGTTCCAAATAAGATTATCATGTTATTATTTAGTTTATTGCATGAATTTTACAACCTTAGCTATGTATTTCTTAAGTTTTTGAACTGCACATGTTAGGTCAGATATTTCACATATACATGCCTCAGGTATAAATGCATAATTAGCATATTAATTGTTACATTATTAGTTTGCATGTTCAGTTTCGAGCTCTCCAGTATTTACAGCAATTCAAACATAATCAGTTAATTTACAGTATTCATTGGGAGTAGCATAATTTTGAGTTGGACTAGGGTTCAGCGTCCCCAATTAGTCCCACAACTACTAGCAAGTAGGTTGTAAGTCCCCTCTGTGGTCAATCAGTTTAGTGATCACGCCAGCATGCCTTTATACCTTTGGCAATGCATATTGGGTCCTCTCGATGGGGCGTATACATCGTACTCCACATTTAGTGTAATAACCCAAAAAAAATAGATATGCTAAGTCATGCTTAATATGTTTAGAATGCCTACAATTAGACTGGGTTCACACGTATTGATGCACATAGAACCAGACCTCTGAACCCTTGTGACATGCAAGTCAATTAACTTGGAAAGTTATTTGATCTAGGAAAGGTCGGGTCTATTAAAGTAGGGCACTCAAATACGAAGATTTACACGGATGAGTCTTTACCACACGTAAAGAGGGGAAATCTTAAGTTTGAAGGGTCTAGGGATAAAATTATCTTTTTCCAGGCTAAGGGTAGTATGTTAATTACCCTAAATATGTAATTAATTATTTAACTAATAAGGTGGAGGGGTATTTTGGGAAGAGATGGACAAAATTGCCCGTTTATCAAAATCTTGCTCCACCCGGGTTCGAACCTAGGTGGGAGCACTGATTAAAATTGTTTTAATTAAATTGGTAAATTAATTTAATTAATAAATAATTATTAGCTGATTTATGAAAAAGGAAAAATTAGATTTTTTTAATGGTATGAAAGAGTCCTAGTTTGACTAAGTCTTTACCTAAGCCTAAACAACCTTTCACATTTAACTCTCTCTCACACGTCAAAATCTCTCTTTATTTTAACGTTCTATCTTCCAAAATAAAAGAACTGACCATAAACTAAAAGTTCTTCACACTTGAACAACATTCACATTAATAATATAATCAAAACATATCAAAAAATGTTAGGCAAAGGGAGGGTTTTTCCTTCGAAGTTTGGTGTTGAAGCTCGGATTAGGAAGTGAGTTGGAGGAGGTATTTGTGCAGCAAATTCAAGGTTTGAACGTCAAAATAAGGTATGGTTTTTCTTACTCTTGGTTACTTTCCCAAAATACCCCTAGGATTTAGTCGATTCTAATCCGAAAACTAGGATTGTTTCCCCGTTGCATGTCCCTGTCACTAGCTCCTATCGATGGTTGTAGGTTTGTATGTCTTCTGGTACATATTAGGCATGTAATATTTTTTCTTCATGAGTATGTTCATGAATATGTGTATGGAATCTTATGACTGATAACCTATGTTTTCCAAATATATGTGTTAATGTGTGTGCAATGTACAGTCATGACTTTTGGACAAGGATCGGAGCATGAAAATGACATGTTTATGGTTGTATTTCACGTGCAAAAACTTGATTAAATTGTGATGTTCATAAGTGATGTAAAAATTATTATTTGAGTGCAAACTGTTTATAGAATGTGATCTTGAAAATGCACCTCAAGAACACACTAAAAACTACTCCAAACGTATACACATTTCACGTGAAAGAGGTGAGAAAATAGACTGCAAAAATGTGATCAAAATTTCCAGCATTGTGTTTGCTTAGTTTCGGCCAAAACAAGGATAACAACATGAGATTAAATGAATGAAAAATAGGTGAGGTCACTAGGGATTGAACCCGAGACCTCACACTTGAAAAGCTCCAAAAACAAAAATAAAGAAATGGGGTTAAGGGGGATCGAATTTGCGTACCCTTGACTGATAAGTTGGTGAGTTTCACTAAGGCTTATTATAATTAATTAAAAAATTAAAAATGAGTGAGGCACACGGGATTCGAACCCGAGTGCCCTTGGACGATTTTCCCTAAGTTAAAAATAGATATAAAAATGAGAGGAGTGGGGTTCGAAACCCACTACCGCTAAGTCAGATATAAGGAATTAAAAGAAAAATAAAAGGTTGAGGCATGTGGGAATCGAACCCACAACCACACAGCAGAATAAAGGAAATAAAGAAGAAAAGAAAATAAGGTTGCGGGGGTTCGATCCCTCACCCTCTTGGTCAAAACAAAAATTGGTTTAAGGAAAAAGGAAACATAATGAGGTTGTGGGGGTTCGATCCCACATCCTCTCAGTCCCAAACGAATGAAAACTAAAGAAAGAAATTGTCCCAACCGGAGTCTAGACCCCAGACGAGACCGGCGTCGTTAACCTCTCAGAGGTCGCAGACAAGCCTACTTACGTCATTCTTACTTCGTCTAGGTTAATTTTAGCGGAAAATTTGAAATTTTTTATTTCTTAACATACATACTAATCATTTGATTAGATTCAAAATTGTTCACCATCAACTATCTAACATTACGATCATCAAATGAAAGAAATAGTTTAATATAGCATTAAATGTATACTTGACAAAATGGCACCAATACAATGTCTGAACAAAAGAGAAAAAAAAACGCTAGATGAACATACTCCACTAGCTCAATCCTATAACTAAGCTAGAATATAATGGGCAAGCATAATCAAAAGCATGAGGTCCTACCAAGTCCGGATGAATGCTCCACGTCCGGATAGTTTCAGCGTCAACCTGTAGCTCTAGCGTCCACCTGTGCCTGCACCTAATGTTGTAGAGTTGTATGGGTTAGTACACACTTGTACTAAGTATGGGTATATGCAAGCACACACCAAGGACATCCATGATTAAGAACAACTCTTTCTTAACAGCATGATTATGGAAAGTCAAGTCAGTGGACTTGCCAAATAGGGATTAGAAAAGTTAGTGAGCTTTCCAATTTTTGATTAGGAAAGTCATGCCATGAAAGTAACATGCATCATCATAATTATCATATTGCACACAACACATAACATCTAGCACATAGCACATAATATATTCCATATAACACATAACATTTTTCATATTATTCATTCATATGCTCATGAGACCTTGAAATCATGTACTTGACATCAAGACTTCCCGAAAATAAGGTCTCAACATATGGGACCTCAACCAGGGAGCCTTCTTTAGCAAACACAGAGTCTGCTTCATTCATTGACACGTACTTCATTTCATTTCATTTCATTCATAGTCTAGTGTAAACACCAGCTATACCTAGGATGTAGTTTAAGACTTTCATCGGGTTCGCTGTGCAATGATCAAGAATGACCTAGTATCATTACTTAATTCTAGATCACCTCCTGATCATCCTATCCTAACACCTTCGGTATCATTCATTTCATTATGTGCATCATTTAAGGTTGGCCTCATTCATTCATTGGGAACTTTAACTTTAACCAACATCGATCATGTGAGCATCATGAAATCCAGTGTCTTCCCCACACCGAAAAGAGGTGGAATCACCGGCCAAAGTGACCCAAAACATGCTAGCGTACATGGGAATTGAACCTCCTCCCTTCCCGAAAGAAGGCATCATCGCTCATAGCTAGTCTATCGGTGTTCAGTATAAAGTTCCATTACATTTAACTCAAACGTCATGGAAGCTGGCTTCTACTATGAGGACATCATAGCTCAATAGATGATTTCTCATATCATCAGGCTTCTACTATGAGGACATCATTGCTCAAGAGATGATTTCTCATCTCATCATTAGTATCAAGTGTGTTAATCTCAATACTTTCATTAGAGTGTTCATAGAGATTGGTCTCTTCATTAACTTTACACTCTCATAGTTGACTACACTTTGGTAACATTTACTTAGGCTCATTTGAGTTTGGTCTCATCTTTTACATTAGCCTCATATAAGGTTGTCACAACATTCATTAACATTAGCACATTTTCTCTTCATAATTACTCACCTCATTTTACGTGAATGTTCATTTCATCATATAACAATGCACGTGGCCATTTAGTGTGTTTGACACTTTTACTTAACTCTTCTAGGGTCTGATCATTTCATTGTTCATTCCACCATTTTTTTGTTCATGTCATCATTTCATTGTTCATTTCATCACGTGCCAATACACTTGGTCATTTAGTATGTTTCACACTCTTACTTAACCCTTCTAGGGTTTCATCATTTCATTGTTCATTTTATCATTTCATTGTTCATTTCATTATGTCATTGTTCATTTAATTATGTTGATTTTTCATTTCATCATGTGCCAATGCACTTGGCCATTTGGTGTGTTTTACACTCTTACTTAACCCTTCTAAGGTTACATCATTTTATTACATACATCTTAGGTTCACTTATTTTTAACGTATGCTAGATTTATGGGTCTATACATACAAGCCATGAGGCTTCATTCATAGTTCGCTTAAGTGATTCATATCTTTCTAAGATTATTTGGTACAAGACTTATGCATATTGTATGTATGCCAAGATATCGATTTCGATCTATGTAGGCAGCGTTATTCTTGAATATTTAATTCACGTATGACTTATGTATCAATACGGAACTTGGGCAAGGGAACCCGGTTTCAAATCCCTTGGACAACACTTTAAATTTTTCTTTCTATTTAATTTAAATCCACATGACATTGGGACCCTAGATCGAGCCCCAACATTAATATTTCCTATTTTATTTATATTCTTTGAAAAATTCTCTTTCTTGGCCTAGGGGTTGTGGGTTCAAACCCCCACAACCCCTTTTATATTTTTTTTAATTTATTTTCCTTGACTATCTCGAGTTGACCATGAAGTTGTGGGATCAAACCCCCATAGCCTCCCTTTATTTTTCTTTTAACTCGCCTCTACTGCCTAGAGGTCATGGGTTCAATTCCCACGTCTGACATTTCTTTGATTTTCATTTTCTCTTACTCTCCTCTGCTGCATTGAGGACGTGGGTTCGATTACCACGCCTCATATTTATTTTGTTTTCATTTTTTTACAAAATTTCTTATATAGAGGTTGTTGGGTTCGAATCCCACTCCTCTAAATTCTTAATTTCATATATTAATTTCCACCCAGGAGTACCCAAGTTCGAAGCCCCCTCAGCCCCATTTCTTTATTCACCTTTTTAGTGGTTTCTACGGGTGAGGTCGAAGGTTTGATTCTTAAGGACCTCACCTAATTTATACTCATTTAAAATTTCAGATTTGTTCATCTATGTTTAGCCGAAACTAACTTGTAATTATCTTGAAATTTTGTCACATTTATCAGCTCACTTCCTTCATATTTACATATGAATTCACAGGGAAAATTCGTAGATTATTTAATACGTCTTAGGTGCATTTTTTCATGGATTTGTTTAGCCATGAGATTATCACTCAAATCAGCCACATTTCAAATCATATGAACATCACGAATTACATAATCATTTGTACATGAAATAAAACCACAACATCATATTTTTAAAGCCTTAACCATAGGCACATAGATACGGTTCACATAATTTCTGAAAAATATCAACATAAGTAACATAATTCCAAACATACATATAACCACATAATCATCATGAAAACACATTTAATCCCTAGTTTTCTACCAGCGAACCTAACCAAGCTATGATTCAATGGGAGCTAGTAATTAGGACATGCAACGGGGAACAACCCTAGTTTTCAGAATAGATTCGTCTGAACCTTAGGGGTCTCTTGGGAAAGGGACCAAGAGAGAAGAGAACACATACCTTTTTGACATTAAAACCTCGAATTTCTGCCCAAAAACTTCACCCAAGATCACGTCCAACTCCCCTCAATGTCAACACCACTCGACCGACAACCTCTCTTTGCCTAACGTGTGATTAACGTTTGTTTTCTTGTATTTCTGTTGTGATTTCTTCAAGTGTGAATAAATTTGGCTTACCTACTGTTTTTTAAGTTATTTGGCAAAGGGAATCGTGAGTGGGAGTGATAGAGACGTGAGAGAGAGAGATAAGCATGGGAGGGAAGCATTTTCTTAGGATTAGGAGTCTAGTTAATTATTAAAAATTTGATTTCCTTTTATTTTTACTCAGATAAAAAATAATAAATATAAATTAATGACATTAATTGACCAACTTAAATTAAAAATAATTTAATTCATTGCTTCCACTGAGGTTCGAACCCGGGTGGAGCAACACTTAACTTCAACAACCAATTTTTGGAACTCTCTCCCTAAAATTCCAATCCACCTTGTTAATTAAATAAATAATTATATATTTAAGGTAATTATGATACTACCCTTAGCCTGAAAAAGACCATTTTACCCCTAGAGCCTCCAAACCTAAGATTTTCCCTTTTTAAGACCGGTAAAGACTCCTTCAAGTAAATCTTTGTATTTTAGAGCCATACATGGTTGGACCAACCTTTTCTAGATCCACTAACTCCCCAAGTTATTTGGCTTGGCTGTAGAAAGGGTTCAGAGGTCTGGTTCTACACCCATCAATCCGTGTGAAACCGGTCTAATCGTAGGCATTCTAGACACATTAAGCATTACTTAGCATATTCATTTTTGGGCTTTACAGAAATTAAGGAAAAATGAAATGAAGGCGTTGGGGTTCTTTCTTGGGTCCCCAAGACGTGTGGATCAAACAAAAATAAATAAAAATGTAAAATTTGTCCAAGGGATTTGAAATCGGGTTCCCTTTCCCAAATTCTGTATTGATAAATATGTCATACGTGAATAAAAAAATAACCTTACCTACATAGATCGAAATCGAGATCGTTCCATACTTACAAGAAGAATAAGTCTTGTACCACATAATCTTAGGAAGATATGAATCACTTAAACGAACTATGATTAAAGCCTCATGGCTTGTATGTGTAGACCCAAAAGTCTAGCATACGTGTAAAATAAGTGAACCTAAGATGAATGTAGCAAAATGATGAAACCCTATAAGGGTCAAGTAAGAGTGTGAAACACACTAAATGGCGAAGTGCATTGGCATATGATGAAATGAACATTCACGTAAAAAGGGGTGAGTAATTATGAGGAGCAAATATGCAACACCTAATGAATGTGGTGACAACATGATAAGAGGATAATGTGAAAGATGAGAGCAATATAAAATAAGATTAAGTAAATCTTACTAAAAAGTACTCACCTATGAGAGTGTAAAACTAAAGAAAAGACCAGTCTCTACGAACACTCTAACGAAAGTATTGAGATTAATGTATGCTTAATACTAATGATGAGATGAGAAATCATCTATTGAGCTATGATGTCCTCATACTATAAGCCACCTTCCATGACGTATGAGTTGAATGTAATGGAACTTTATACTGAGCATTGATAGGCTAGCTATGAGCGGTGATGCCTTCTTTCAAGAAGGGCCGAGGTTCATGTAACTCTCATGAGATGAGACTGTCCGTCATGCCGGGTATGGGTCTCCTTATATCTCCTAGTCTTTTAATCTATATTGCTAATATAGGGATCTATCAAGGTTCAATACCCTATATACTCTAGCATGTTTTGAGTCACTTTTTCCGATGATTCAACCTCGTTTTGGTATGGGGGACACACTAGATTTCATGATGCTCACATGATCTATGTAGATTAAAGTTAAAGTTCCCAATGAATGAATGAGGACAGCCTCAAATGATGCACATAATGAAACGAATGATACCAAAGGTGTTAGGATAGGATAATCAAGAGGTGATCTAGACTTAAGTAATGACACTAGGTCATTCTTCATCATTGCACAGCGAACCCGATAAAATTCTTAGACTACATCCTAGGTGCAACTGTGTTTACACTAGCTTATGAATGTATGAAGTGAAGTACGTATGAATGAACGAAGCAGACTTTGTGTTTGATAAATAAGGCTCCCTAGTTGAGGTCCCATATGTTGAACCCTCATTTTTGGGAACTCTTGATGTCAAGTCCATGATTCGAAAGTCTAATGGCGTATGAACAAATGATATGAAAGATGTTATGTGTTATATGAAATATGTTATGTGTTCTATGTAAGACGTTATGTGGTGTGTGTAATATAATATGTATGATGATGCATGTTAAACTCATGGAATGACTTTCCTTATCCAATTTGGCAAGTCCACTGACTTTCCTAATCCAAATTTGGAAGGTCCATTAACTTACCTAGTCCAAATTTGGCAAGTCCACTAAATTGACTTTCTATATATCATGTTGTTAGGAAAGAGATATTCGTACTCATGCATGTACTTGGCGTGTGCTTGCATATACTCATACTGAGTACAAGTGTGTACTAATCCCATACAATATCTACTTTTAGGTGGAGGCACAGGTGGACGTTAGAGCTTACAGTACGACGTTGCAGCTATCCGGACATGGAGCTTTCATCCGGAGTTGGTAGACCCTCATGCTTTCGAGGATATCTACTATTATTTTCTTGCTTTGATGTAGTCTTTAGCTAGTAGGGCATGTTCCACTATTGTTTCATTTACACTTTAATTTCAGACTTTGTATTGGTGTCGTTTTGGCAAAAATACGTTTAATGCAATTATGAACTATTTCTTTCATTTGATTATCTTAATATTATATGGTTGATGGTGAACGTTTTATCAGTTTCAGTAGAATGTCTTACATGAATGTTAAGTAATAAAAAGTTCAAAAATTTTTCGCTAAAATTAACCTCGATAAAGTAACGATGACGTATGTAGGCTTGTCTGCGACCTCTGAGAGGTTAACGACGCCGGTCTCGTCTGGGGTCTAGACTCCGATTGTGACAATTAGCTCATTTGGTTTTATTATTGGTTATTAGTATATCCCATAGATCAGTCAGATTCTCTCCATTGGCCATTTATCAGTATATTCAGTATTTAGTTTCAGCATGTTATAAATTGGTCATTGCATTTAGTTAGCTCAGAATTCAGTTATCTTGTCAGATTATTATACTTGTTGTTATGCTTATTCAGTTATGTTTTATTTCAGCTTTACTCTATCCTACATGCTCAGTACCTTTCAAGTATTGACACATACGTGCGCTACATCTTCTCGTGATATAGGTTCAGGTTCTCAGCATCCAGATTATGCATCGATCAATTTCCGATCTACATTTCAACAGATTCAGTGGTGAATCCTCATTCTCTGAGGACGACAGTAATGAGCGTCTATTTCAGTCTTTAGTCATTTAATTTCAGTTTTTGCTAGATTTAGCTGAGAGCTTCTACCAATATTTCTAGTCCAGTTTAAAGGATTATTTCAGAAATAGTTCGATTCATCTTGGTATTGAGTTAATATTTCATTTGTATTAAACTCATTGTTTTCAAATATCTCAGTTATAAATATGCTTATTCCCCATCTTTTAAGATTTAATTATGATTTAGCTTCCGCATTAGCTTATTATCTTTAGTATACTCATGATAATGCCAGCACGGTTAGCTTGGGATCACTTGTGGTTCTAAGTTCCATTTCCGCGTCTCAGGGGGAGGTCGGGGCGTGACACTACTAAGACAAGTATACGATCATCACAACTAGGATAAGTTTATAAAAAGGACTCCAATCCATACAAGGCATCTTATAAAGAACCACATATATACAAAGGGAATCATTGAACACTTTTAAGCACGTGTTCTTAGGGTAGCATGCTTCCATAGGTAGTCACTAAGAATTTAAAGTTAAAATCATAGTATTAGGCCTACCATCTTGTAAACCATATAGGAACAGATCATTCCAACAGAACTAATTTTTAAATATAATAACTACTAACATGCTTTAACTATATCATAACATACATTTCTCAATATAATATGTTATTTAAAATAAATTTGATATATATTCATAATTGGAATCACATCATCAAAACATGCCAAAACTCACCTTCACATATACTCATTCAACCATAAAACCAAGATAAGTATTTAAACTCACCTTTTCTCCCTCAAGCATAGAGAAAAATCTCATACAAGCAATCACATTTAAAAAGACCAACGGGCGAGAAAACATAAGCGAAAGATCTTACAGAGTTAAGTTCTATGGCACGATATGAGAATGATGAAGAAGGGAAATTCTATCGTCCTATAGCCTCTCGTACCATTTGATGTGTCGCGACTTACCACCAATGATACAAGACTCTACTAGACGTGGCATTATGAGACTTCTTGAACCCTAAACAACTTTTAAAAACCTCATGCTCTAATACCACGTTTGTCACATCCGGGGAGCACCCCTAGAAGTAACGTGGCATACTTGACCTCTCGGAGATCATATACAAGCCCATAGTTATCATTCATCACATTGTCATAGTAAATTTTGCGGAAATTATAAAACATTCTTAGCACATCATATGATAGAACATTACTTCATATATATAAATAAAATGTCATATTACATACTAAGACTCTAAGTCTATTTGCCATCTTAGACTCAACAACATTATAATACATTTGGGACACAGCCCTTACGACATAATACAAAGCTATACAATATTTATTAAACTTTAGAGTAACTAAACATTAGAACATTCTTTGACTTAAAGATTCCTTTCCTTGAGCTAGGGAATCACATATCAATCTCCTCAATCATATAGACATCCTTTTTAAGCATCCATAACCTACAATTTGTGTTAAAAGTAGAGAATAATGGGAGTATAAGAATGCACTAAGTATGGCAACCATACAAAAACATGCATTTTAAAGGGACGTTTTCTTAAAATCATACTTTATGCCTTTTTGAGTAAATCTTCATAAAATCTTTATACAATAGCATTTATATCATTTACATACTTCATATGGACAAAATCAAATACCAAACATCATATAAGATCACATATATAATTTAAGTCATTTTTTAGTCACATTAATGTGAGCCTTTTTTTTACATTATAGTGAGCTATCTTTTCTTTTATTAACTAGCTTCCCAAGTAACCCTCTAGTGATACTTGGTGCAATGCATCCCCTTAAGGCCATAAGGAAACCATACATACAACCTATACAAGCCAACACATATAATCATACAAGTACAACCTATCAAAGACACATTTAAGTTAAGGCTCCATTGGCTTTACATTAAGCTACATCAATTAACACATATATTAACTTCACTTCACATAAATCATGTAGGACCTTGTTCATGACCCCAATCTTAGTCTACTAGTGCAAATTTAAATGTGAAGCCCCATAACCCCACACAAACATAGTAAACCTTTCATGAGACCACAAACCTTATCATTCAATTCATACATCATCATATTAAGTGTAGACAACCTCATTCATGTCAATAACCTTCATAATATATTCATTAAGACTCACATAGTGCATATTAGAGTAATACCACATCAAATAGACTAATACAATGCACATCTTCATAAAAAATAAACAAATACTACCATGCCATGCATAAAGACATAATCACAATAATACACATTAGAACACCTTCCTAAAACTTCCTAAGGAGCTACTTGTGCAATGTCTAGATGGCTTCATTACTTCCACCTATCCTAAGTAACCTCCGTTAAGTCCTACTAGTTAGGGTCCTAGTCATTTACTTCGATTGTCAATTTTACTTTAGGGAAAATATAGCTTTAAACGACACTAAGACCATGGGTGCTAAAAATGGAATTTGGTGTTGTAGATCCTTACACCAATGGAAGGTGTTCTTACCTTGCCAAGGTAAAATATTAACAAATTCTAGCGTTTTAGTTGAAATCACATTGCTAGATCCTATGTGGAAAGCATAGTTTATGGAACTTGGAGTTACATGTGAAAACCCTATTTATGACAAGATGGGCCATTATGGTTATTCACTTATGGAAACCCTATTTATGCCCATTGAGGCATTGTGGTTATCCACCTCATGTGATTTATGGTAGACCTTCCTTCCCACATTGGGAAGGGAGACAAACTCATATTCAAGTTTACTCGGTGCTAAGCTAAGTTCCCTTTATTGAAAAGACATTATTACATTACTTTTATAAAATATATGACTAGAAGAGTCATCCCCTCATATGCTTAGCTGATAGGTCATTGATGATATTTCATCAACCTAAATCATGTGAGAAATCCTTTCACATGGACATAGCATATGCATTAGCACTATCTAGTTTAGGATACATCTGAGCACACCTTTCAAGGATCCTCTATTGACTAGATCATCATTCATGTGTATGATTGTATATATATGTGAGGAAACCTTTCACATAACATATTAAGTTCACACATGTTCATACATTCATATACATACACATAGAAACCAAAACTAGAAACTATGCTATCAAGGCACTCATGTTCAATGCATAGGAAAATTCCCATACCCTTGCCCATACTAGTACACCTATCAAGTCATCCTATTTAAGGACACATATCATACTTTCATAGGCATCATCTTAATAGGCATAGTATTAGACACTAGTGAATATGAGAACGACCTTTCATTTAGACACCTGACCTATAATATTTGTAAGCATGCATAATGTGTGAGTGTGTGTACATACGTCAATATGATCAGATAATGGATATCAATAGCATCTTAAGGCAGCCACCCTCTTAAGATCATAATGCACAAAAAAGCATAGATCACACAACACCATTTGGCATAGGTGGAAAGACAAATCTTTACATTATATTCAAGACTCTTAACCTTAGCTATTCACACATTCACATTGGAGTACATGGGTAGGGGTTATCCATCCTTATTGATTCATTAATGTCAATACCTACACATGATCCTCACATAACATATACATGCTCGTAACAATAGTAACATAACCTAGATTCACAACTAAAGTACAAGGCTAGGCACAAGTTACACATAACGTGATCATCCTAACCACTAATTCATATATTCATCAATTTTCCATCAAGTCTATGTTCAACACATATATAATGACAATTAAGTAAAGACATCCACCATAAGTGGACACATATATAATGACAATTAAGTAAATACATCCACCATAACTGCACCATACTACACAATGTCATACAAGGGCTTATCAACTACATTAATATAGAAATGTAGGGAGGAAGAGTAGACCTTATCAATTCATCAACCCTTTTCGATTAACATTGATCAATACACCCTTTCATAAATAATACATGTAGAAAACCATGTACAAGTCGCTACAAGAACATTATACAAGGCATCACATGTATACTAGAAGGTAGAGAGTTATAAATCACTTGCTAATATTCTTTGCTGCGATTACCATAATTAACATTCATAATATACAAAAAACCAACCTAGGGCAGTATTTAAAAACATAATAGTCAAGACTTAGTCGTGGTTCATCTACCCTAAATTGATATCACATTATGTTCATAGCATCATCAATTTATTGAATGTGAAGAGAAGTTGATCTCTTATCAATTCTTTCTCATTTTGATTGTCCATTAGTCATGCTCACAATTTGATGTATAATACATATAAAAAGGCAGTAGTTAAAGATATCATGGCTTAGATGAAATCCTACTACAATTTGCAAAGAAGTCAAGATTACAGTGAACATCATGGAATTACAATAGAGAAAAATTAGGGATCAAATCATCAAGCATCAATCCACATTGTATACCAATACATAATTCATCATTATAACCTATTATAGGAAGTATCTAAGATATAATTGACCCTATAAACATCCTGAAGAAATTACCATGGAATCGAGATACAAGACAACCTACCTAATGTCAAGATCACAAGTTACCATTTGATAAACTAGAAGAACCTAGATCAATTCATATAAGCCTTCTTTACTTTGATCATACGAGATTCATATTCATAATTCAAACATGATATTAACCTAAAACAGTATTTACAAGAAACTTAACATGATTGAAATCCACTTTTATATAATGAAGGACCAAGGTTAGAGTGATCCCATTGATACTAGACTAAGCATGCTCAAATCTTCGTACATTGATCCACATGGATCCTTCATCATAAATTATTCATTAATTCAAGTAAATAACAGTAGATATAGACCAATCAACGTAAGAGAATCTCAATTCAACCATTAACAAGCCATGATCACAATGCCCATGCAAGGCTAAATCGATTTAGGGAAGGAACATGGGTTCATCATCCAATTGGATTAAAATCACATTAAAACAAATAAATTAACATCAATTCATCATGATTTAACCATTCAAAATATTTTTAGAAAGAACCCATGGCTAGATTGAAGATGAAGAACTTTGTTCATGAAACTTTCTTTCAAAACATGAGATTAACTCTCCAAGTGAAAGGTTACTTATAAATGAATGATCACCATAACTTTGTGGAGTTGAAGACCTGTAAAAATGGTGAAGAAGCCATGAGGATATCCGAGTGGATTCACAGTAGATAGAAGCAGTGAACCAATGGCTTAGACCTACCTCTACTACAGATATTAGAAGTTTTTTAGGTCTAGCAGGTTATCATCAATGGTTTGTGGAAGGATTTTCATCCATAGACTCATCATTGAATAGGTTTACTCAGATTATGGTCAAGTTTCAACAGTCGAATGATTCACATAAAGCTTTGCAGAATTGAAAACTAGATTGATACTACTCCGGTCTTAGCTCTACCAGAGGGCTCATATGGGTATGTGATCTATTGTGATGCATCCAGATTTGGCTTAGGTTGTGTGTTGATGCAGAAATATAAGGTTATAGCTTATGCTTCTAGACAGGTTAAGGCGCATAAGAATAACTATCCAACTCACGACTTCTAGCTTGCAATAGCGGTGTTTGTCCTGAAGATCTGGAGATGCTACTTGTATTTTGTTCATGTAAATGTGTTCACTAACCATAAAAGCCTTTAATATGTGTTCACCAAAAGAATAATTGAATCTTCGCTGGAGGATATGGCTTGAGTTCTTTAAGGATTATGATATGAGTGTGTACTACCATCATGCTAAGGAAAATGCAGTAGCAGATGATCTTAGCATTTAATCTATGGGTAGTATACTTCATGTTAAGGAAGAAAGGAAAGAACTAGTGAAGGATGTTCACAATATTGATTGTTTGGGAGTTCGCCTTTTGATCATATAAAACAATGGTTTAACAGTTAAGAATTGGTCAGAATCTTCTTTAGTAGTGAAGGTTATGGAAAATAAAAAATAAGGATCCAATCTTGCTTGAATTTAACGGTGCAGTACACAATTAGAGAGTGGAGGTTTTCTCTTAAGGGGAAATAGTGTGCTTTCTACCAGGGTAGATTCTGTGTTCCTGATTAAGTGAACTGAGACAACATATTCTTGCAAAAGCCCATAACTCAAGATTTTCTATTCATCCAGGTTCCACTAAGATGTACCATGATCTGCGGGAACTTTATTCGTGGAATGGCATAAAGAGGGATGTTGCAAATTTTGTGTGTAAGTGCCCCGATTGCAGCTAGTCAAGGTAAAACATCAGAAACCAGGGGTTATGACTAAGATATTGGAATTCCTACTTGGAAGTGGTAAGTTATAAATATGGATTCTAACATAGGGTTTCCTCGTACTCACAAAAAACATGACTCAATTTGGGTGATAATTGATAGGATGACTAAGTCTTTTCGCTTTTTGGCGGTCAAGACTACAGATTCGGTAAAGGACTATGCCAAGCTTTACATTAATTATATTGTGAGGTTTCATGGGGTTCCCTTTTCTATCATGTCAGATAGAAGTCCTTAGTTTACCTCTCATTTCAAGAAGTCATTTCAGAAGGATCTTTGTACTCAGGTTAACCTTAGCATAGCATTTCATCCGCAGACAGATGGACATGCAGAGCGTACTATTCAGACACTAAAGGATATGTTAAGATCTTGTGTGATAGATTTCTAGGGTTTTTAGGATGATCACTTTCCTCTTCTTGAGTTCGCCTACAACAATTGCTACTATTCCAACATTCAGATGGCCCCTTATAAGGCATTGTATAGGCATAGATGTAGATCTCCTGTTGGTTGGTTTGAAGTAGGTGAAACAACTTTGATAGGAAAAGATTCAAAGCAAAATGCAATGGAGAAATTGCAACTCATTAGAGATAGACTTATGAAATCCCAAAGTCGTCAGAAATCTTATGCATATGTAATGAGAAGGGAACTAGAGTTCCAAGTTAATGATTGGGTTTTCTTAAAAGTGTCACCTACAAATGGGGTGATGAGGTTTAGGAAGAAAGAAAAGCTCAGTCCTAGAAATGTATGCCCTTACAATATCTTGAAAAGGGTCAGAAAAGTGGCATATGAGTTAGAGTTGCCAGCAGAACTAGAAGCAGTGC
Organism: Solanum chilense; assembly: GCA_032847665.1. Classification (NCBI taxonomy): domain Eukaryota; kingdom Viridiplantae; phylum Streptophyta; class Magnoliopsida; order Solanales; family Solanaceae; genus Solanum; species Solanum chilense. The sequence goes on along the minus strand of CM064963.1, from coordinate 68,386,777 downwards.
ATTATCTCTTCTACATCTCACTTTTGAAGAAGTTTGTATGTGATCCAGCCTCCGTGATGCAATTAGAGAGTGTGGTTGTGAAAGATAGTCTTTATTATGAGGATATACTAGTTGAGATCCTTGACCATCAGGTTAGAAGGTTGAGACACAAAGAAGTCTCTTTAGTCAAGATTTTGTGGAGGAGTCAGTCCGTGGAGGGAGCTACTTGGAAAGTAGAAGAAGCCATGAAAGCCAAGTATCCTCACCTTTTTCCTTTTCCACTCTAGCTTGAGGTAATAGTTCCTCTTTTTCATACATTCATCCATAAATTAAGTCTTAGAATTATGTTCCTTTAGTCTGTACTTGCATTTCCAGTATATTTGCATGTTCTTGGAACTTAGTTCAGTCAGAAATTAAGTTTTTACTATTTAGTTGTGGGGATTACAGCCATCTCCCTCTATTTCAGCTAGTTTAGTCTTCATTCGAGGACAAATGGTCCCAAGAGGGAGATAATGTAACACCCTGTATCCAAAATAGATCCAAAATGCATAATTATAGAAGTTGCAGGTGCAAGCGATGGAGCCAACAATGGATCATCATTCGACTTACGTTCTGTCAGTCCAATCAGTCGATGGGCCCGTCAACTTTCAGTCCTCAATTGTGTACGATGATCGACCAATATGGACCATCATTCGACTAATGGACCGTCAGTCGACTCCATCGACTAGCCATCTAACTTCCAGTTCTGAGTTGCGAATGACGGTCGACCAGTATAAACCATCAGTCGACCTACAGTCCGTTAGTCGACTACATTAATTGTCTAGCTAACTTCCATTTCTCAGTCGCAAACGATAGTCGACCTGTACAGACCATCATTTCACTTATGGACTATTAGTCGACTACATCGATTGGTCATCTAACTTTCAATTCTCAGTCACAAACAACGATCAACGAGCACAAACCGTCAGTTGACTTCGTTCATGATTCCAACAGCTTTTAACTCAGGGGTCTTTTGGTTTTTTCCTTGTTCTTTAAGACCCTAAGCTACATCATTTACACCCTAAAACATGTCGTTTAGTTACTTTAAGCCTAGAAACATAACTATAACTTACCTAACTCAAAATCATTAGTCAAAACATTGGAAATTAGAAGAAAGAGAGGAGAAAAAGGTCAAGAACCCAAGTTCAAGAATGCAGAAAGTTTCCATCAATTCTAGCCTCTGAAATCGAAAGATTTCTCCGTGGAATTCATCACCATTTATGTGGGACTTCACTAGAAGGTTCCTTTAACCCATTGGGTCCCTAGTTTTCAGTCAGTTTCTTGATTCCCTTATTATGACTAGACCTAGGGCGTCTTAAATGTTAGAATTATTGGGTTCTTATATGATAGAATGATCAAAATCAGATTAGTACATCAATGTTTAGATAAATGCATGAATTTCATAACCAAACCTATGTTTTTTTGTAGTTCTTGAATTACACATGCTAGGTCAGATATTTCAGTTATTCAGTAATACATGCCTTTGTTATTAATGTATCATTATCAGATTAATTATTGCATTCTCAGTTTTCATGTTTAGTTTTGAGTTGTCCAGTATTTACTAATATTCGTTCATACACAGATAACCACTTAATTCTTTGGGAGTAGCATAATACCAAATTGGACTAGGGTTAAGCCTACCCAAACCCAGAACTACTAGCCAAGTAGGTTGTAAGTCCCATCTGTGAGCATCCGTTTGGCGATCACGTCAACATCCCTCTATACCTTTGGTAGGGTATATTAGGTCCTCTTTATGGGGCGCATACATCGGACTCCACATTTAGCTCATGTGGTTTTATTATCGATTATTAGTAGCTCTTATAGTTCAGTCAAGCTCTTTTGCAGTGACCATATTTACAGTTCATTTAGTATTCAGTGTCAGCATGTTATAAATTTGGTTATTGTATCCAGTTAGCTCATCATTCAGTACATCATGTTTAGAATATTATACTTGCTAACATCAGACTCCAGATTTAGCTTATGTGGTTTTGTTATAGGTTATTAGTAGCTCCAACAGTTCAGTCAGACTCTATTGCACTAACATATTTAGAATTCATTTAGTATTCAGTCTGAGCATGATATAAATTTTGTCATTGCATCCAGTTAGCTCATCATTCAGTACATCATGTTCTGAATATTGTATTTGCTTTTGTGCTAGTTCTGTTATTTATTATTTTAGTTGTACTCTATCCTACATGCTCAGTACATTTCAAGTACTGACACATATGTGCGCTACATCTTCTCGTGATGTAGCTTCAAGTTTTCAGCATCTAGATTACACTTAGATCGATTCATGATCTCCAATTCAGCAGAATCGGAGGTTAGTCTTCATTCTCGAAGGTTAATAGACATGAGTTTATTTTAGTTTTTTTTAGTCCGTTAGTTTCAATTTTGGTAGACTTAGTTGGGGTCTGTCCCATCATTTATAATCAGTTAGAGGATTATTTCAGACATAGTTAATTTAAGCTTAGTATTGAGTTAATATATTCTCTACATTAAACTCAGTAGTGCATTGAACTCATCAGTTTTCATATATCGTAGTTATATAATATGGGGATTCCCCATCTTTTTATTTTAGTTATCATTTATCTTCCGCACCAGTTTATTATCCTTAGTATGCTCATGGTCATGATACCACGGTTAGCTTGGGACCACTTATGGACCTAGGTCTCGTGTCCGCATCTGGGGGGTAGATCGGGGGTGACACAACTGGTTTGGCGAAGCAATTATGTACTTAGAAAAGCTCCCCCATGCTCCTATTTAAATTGTTGTCTAACTTGTATTTGATATCTTCACAGAATTGGCTAGACCAAAAGTCGCAGGGAGAAATTATCCACCTCCGCACATAAGAGAACTAGAGTTTGAAGAAGATAAAAAAGAAAGAGGAATTAGCCAGACAAAGGAAATATACCAAGTAATTGAGGTCTAAGAGATGAATTCCCGTTGGCCCTAATGTCCCGTCATGAAATCGAAGGTTCATCAATGCAGTACATGCCTAGGGAGCAGATGATAATGTAAAAGGTTGAGCCTAACATCGTTGCAGAAGCTGAAGTAGAAAGAAAAGCAGAAACAGATTGTTAGCATTTTAGGAACTAATGCCCCAGTAGATTGAGCGATTGCTTTGATAGGATCCTCTCTCTACTTCTCTCTGTGTCCTTCTTTATTTTTTTATTTTGGATATTTGTGATACTTATATTTGAGGTAAAACACATTTATTTTGTGGTGGGGTGAGGCCAAAACCTTTTGCCTTTTGTGTTGATATTTTTGTGATTAATGCTCGTGTTTTGGTGTATATATATTTGGATCGTCTATTTTAATTGTATTTTAAAATTGCATTGCGATTGCTTGAGCTTATTGCTCCTTTATGTTTTCAAATTTCAAAATATTTTTGGCCCTTCTAAAATTCTTCTAAATTTTTTACTAAAGAATTTCATCACCGCTTGTGTTGAAAGTGGTTGTTCTCGTTTAAACTTAAGTCTCAGTTTTGATTAATGCTGATGATTTGAATAGTGCTCTAAATCGAACAAATATGAATGTGTTGGTCTCAACCAACTGGCCCCGGACACTTCTGATTGGGTCCATCCATCCCCAACCTTAGTGATGTACTACGAAGGGGTCAGTCAAGTCGTTTAGATTACGGCTACAATGATACAAAATGAAATTACATAGGCAATATGTGAACTCTTTGCATATAATTGTTATCTTTATGTATCAGATTGATTTCTCTTGTGATTATCATTGCACACAAGCGAAATCACAATCTTGTTTGGATTTAGTATCGATGCCTTGTCTAATGAGCTTACTTTGAGTAATGTTTGAATAAACCTTGCCCCATTAGTCATGTTGATTTAGTAATTTGTCCTCTTAAAAGGATCTTAGGCAATTTTAAAAAGTTTAAGAAAAATTTGACATATACGTCTTTTGTAAACTACATGTGAGCGTGTGACACTCTTTTGAACATCCCTTAAGTCTTATCCATCTTTGGTACAAAACTTGATTGATCATAGACCTTTATTCAACCACTACCTATAATCCTTGTGACTATTGATTGAATGAATAACCAACATAAGCCAAAAGCTTAAGTTGGGGGTATGGTGAAAAAGGAAAAGCAAAAATCAATAAGTGTAACAAAAGTCTCCCCAACTCATGGCGTTGCAAAGAAAATTAAAACCCTCCATATAATTAAAAGAAGAATCAAAATGAAAAAGAAAAACTGTTGAATAAAAGTCCAAAAGAAACAAGAGTTTCCAAGAAATCCATTGAGTTGATAATAGGATGACTTAGAAGCACTAGAAAAGAATTGATAGAAGAAAGTGAACAAAATAAAGTGTTGAAAGCCCCAGAGTTCATGAGGATCTTTCTTCACTAAATCTAAATGATCATACCTTTGCTCTTAGCTTCATTACAAGACTTGGAAAGACCTTGTTGATCTTGAGTAAGAAGGATCGAAGATTGATTGAAAATAAGGGAAAATCTATAAGTGAAAAAATTCATTATGTTCCCCTTTCTGAGTGTGAGTGTTGCATGTTTTTCCTGGTCTTAAAATGATTAACATTTGTGTGTCAATATGGAATCATTATTTTGGTGAGCGAATTTTGATATTGTTGTTGAGCTTGAATTTGCGTTAGTAGCAAGTATTGTAAGCATGAGAATCTTTGGTAATGGTGTGTCACAACTTTCATCTTTGATTACACAATTGATTTTTGTATAAGTAGCTTGAGTCTTGTTGTGTATGTTCATGATTGATTCATGTGCGGCACTATTTTAGACATCCTTTTTGGACTGCTGAACATTAGGTTTACCTGGGAAAAACCAAAAGTTTAAGTTGGGGTGTTTATGAGTCCTCAAATTTGAGTCATTTAGCAATTTATTTTGATAGAAATAGAGTCCTCAAATGTTTATTTAGTCTTAATATTTGATAAAAAGTCTTAAGTTTCACGTTTTGGAAGTTTTAGTAAAAGCATTAACACTTACGCACAAAAGGGAACAAAAAGGCTGAAAAGAACGTAAAAGTTGAAGCCTGAGTTGTGCCAAGTGCATTTGGCGAGTCGTCGAAGAGATGTATTCCTCCCTTTGTTTAAACATGTGAAGCCCTGAAGGAAGTGGATCAAAAAAAGTGACGTAAGGAGTAGTTGGTGCTTTGCCAAATAGTTTCGTGAGGCAATGATATACCATCAAATAGTCCAGAACATGAAGATAATGAAGGCAAGCACAAAATGACAATGAGACAGAAGAAGGGAGATTCACCGAGTAAATCGGCTATCGTGACTAACCTCGCCGAATGGTGCACCGCAATAGTTAATCTAAAAGTTATAAATACTAGTTTTAGGTTCTATTTTTAAGTTTCCGATCATTATTAGTAATTTAACTTTTAGAACTCTAGTTTTGTATTTTCTATCACATTTAGAGAGGTTTTGTTGAAAACTAGAAGAAAGAAGGGTTTCATCTTCCCCAAGTTGGAAGTGGGTCTTCTCTATTATTATTCCTTTGCTCATATTAAGGTATAATTTCTTTTACCTATCTGATTTCAGTATCGTTTTAGGTGTAATTTTTTATTTCTTGATGTCTGGCTAAAAAACTCCCATTTTTGAGGTGTGATTTACCATATATGTGTTTCTATTATTGTTGGGTCTTGCTTGTTGATATGTTATATGTATTTAAATGGGATTTCATATAGAAGTTGTGGTTTAATTTAATGATTTTGTAGTTGAAAATACAAAGTCACCTATGTGTTTTCGCCTTGCTGGAGATGGAGGTCATAAAACCAAGACCGCTAGACTGATAGCCTGAGGAGTGGGTTGACATAAGGTTCAACCCGAAAGGTTGAGCACTAGTCCCATATCCTAACACTCAACTCGAGAGAATGAGTGGTGTAATGCATAGGCTAGGCTTTACACAGAAAATGGGTGTCTGAGAGGAACGCATTTGAAACAGGGTAAGTTGCCTGAGAGGGACCTTATTTTTATCTAAAGCTTAGCATAGTCACCAGTTACAAAATTCTTAATGAAAGCATGCATGTACCAAACTATTTATCTCAATTTGTATTGCGGTCACACCCCAAGAACATCTCCCCATACTTGATTCCCTTATGTTATTTTTATTGTTTTACTACTTGTGACAAAAAAACACTTTGATATTTGACACTTATGTGTCCGCTCCCTTAATTTAAAATGTTTTTATTCATAAATATATTTGGCTATGACTAATTAGAATGCAATTCTAATTAACTACACATTCTCGAAACCACTCCCTTGGGACACAACCCCAGCCCTAGGTTGAGTTACCAAACTATCAATGATCGTAGATACTCATATGGTAAGTTAGTGTCATTGGTCACGATAAGCATCACTGATCATCCTAAAAACTGAAATAACTAAGGTGTAACAAAGGGGATCCGCCGGAAGCAAGCAGGTTCACATATAAAATTCACAGACAACTAGATCAATGAAGCGCTGGATATTGATTTAGGTTACTTATATCTGCATCATAAAATATACAGGCCAAAACGCGACAGTACATTGAATGTACGAGTATTTGATGGGAATTATAAGATAAGACATAAGCTTGGAATGGAACTAAAGAAACTTAACTCATCTCAACTCATTTCAATATGAAGCAGTAATAAGGATGCAGTAAAAAAATGTTTTAAAACGTGTAGATAACAACTCAGTGCATTGATAACACAATAGTAACTTAGTTTTGTATACGAAAAATACAAGTAACTCTATGGAAGATTCTCTAACCGACAACCATCACTATGAGCTATGTGATGATACAGTGTCTTTCCTCATGCTTCCAAGGTCGTCCTATACGTTTACAAGGTATAAAACATAATACTAAGCTGATCCACTATTCTATGGTAAAAGCATTAAGGATTCATCTAAAAAATATGACCTTTTCTACCCATATTGGCTACACGGTTGATGGAGACTTTGAGTTATCTGAACTCATCTCCATATCAGTGATCTTTATTAATTCCAAAATGTAACTAGCTCATATATTTCAAAACATAACTTCTCTGTCGTTTGAAACTAGCTAAAAAGCTCTTTTGGTTGAAACTAGCTCAAAAGCTCTTTTGGTTGAAACTAGCTCAAAAGCTCTTTTGGAAATCAATATTTCTTCTCTTGTTTAAATGTGAAAACATATACTCTTTGGAATACTTATATCCCATATATAAACTTAAAGAAAATAAACTTGCTCAACTCTTCTCAACTCTATGTATAACTCATATAATACAAGTTATAAAACAATTGTAAACGACCTCTTAAAATGACTCGAAGGACTCTTAACACTTGACTCTCAACTCTACCTTAAATTTGAATTATGGATTAAGGATTATGATTACAAATGAATTCTAGATGTTTCGAATTTGTTTAAACTAGTTAATCAATAGGAAGTTATAGTACGCTTTAGGATAACTTAGAAGGGTAAAACGACAGAAAAAGGGTGAGGGCAGACGTCCCGAGCGCACTGCTAGCACAGGGCGCTAGACCCAAATGTTCAAAGGCTTCTTTTTGGCACACTAATGGCACGCCTACTCAGTCCCTCTAGTTCATTTGGGGGGCGCTGCACCAGTACCATCCCAGGTAGTTCCGACAAAATTTTCAACTCATTTTCTAACTTTAATTCGATTAGATTTGATTCTGTTTCTCAATTTATCCTTATATTTAGTTATACAATACATGTACACAAGAATCTACACAAAACAACTCATAAAATCAATACCATTCCCTCAAAAAGTCCTCAATCCCTTTGAATTCAAGAATGAAAGGATATTAAAGAACACAACTCAATAACATTTAAACATCAACTTTCTATAATGAATTTCACGCAGAAATTAACATAATTGGCAATTGGATGAACGAACCCAACTCTATGTGAACTCACATAACTCTTTAGGATGAAACGATCTTTGATTCCGCAAGAAACTTCCAAAACGCCTTGACTTTTCTCCTTTCTACTCTTCTTGAACTATTCTTGGAAAAAAATAGAGTGAATTTTGAGTGCGTAAATTAAACAAAATCAGTTTACAACCCTAACTAATTTATAAAATGAATTAACTTGATTGAGTAAGAAAAAGAGCAAATACCCCACTTAACTGCGGTTAATTTTCCTTAATTGAACATCCCGACTTATATTGTCTTTCTCATACCAGCTTGAAAATTAGCAAACTTGACGGCGTTGGAAAGAAGATTCAAATACCTTTCATTTGATATCTTATAGTATGGTCATTTGAATTAGATCCAAAACTCCTATTTTAAGCTTAACTTGCAAAATTTCAGATTTTACTATTTCCAATTTAGTTCTTTTTATGTTTAGTTCTTTCAAAAAACCGATGTGTTACAATTCATGCTCATAATTCTGCATGAAACCTATAAATCAAACATTAAAGGGATAAGTAGTATCATTGAGTTCTTGATCTGTTGAGTTCCGAGTAACGAGTTATGTATATGGTTATTGAAAACCTTGAATTGATTCATTCACGTTCATAATTTGTCATGAACCCTATTAGGATAAGTCTTCTACAATTATTTATAACTTGTTTTAAGACTTGAGTAAATGAGGATGGGGATGAGGATAAGGATGAGGAGAGTTGAGCTTCATTTTTCAAAATAAATATATCGGAGACTAAGTATTCTAAGAGTATTTGTTTTACATTTAAGGTTAAAGGAAACATTGATTTCCATATGAATTCATCATGAGTTTTTCAACACTATCTCTTTTAAGAGAACCTTTTGAGCAATAATCTCAAAGTTTGAGGATGAAGATATGTTTTTAAACATATGAGCATCAGTTATATTATTGGAAGTAGTATTGAACATTGATATGGGGACGAGTTCAGATAACTCAATGTCCTCATACACCATGTATGGAAACATGGGTAAAGAATCATACTTTTTAGCTGATTCCTTATAAATTTTAGGCATAGTTTAGTTGATCGACTTAGTTGATGATGTTCTATACATCAGTATGGTATAGGGAAGTTCTGGCAGTGATGATTGTCGATTAGAGAATCTCCCAAATAAGAGTTATTATTGTATTTTTACAAAAGACGGAGTTATTATTGTGTTTTTACATATAATTGAGTTATTATCTATTGTTTTAAAAGTTTTCCATATATCACATTTTTTATTGTTGCTTTCATATTTAGTTGAATTGACTATCCTTGATTAGAGTTGAGTATCCTAAGTTGAGTTTAGTATCATTTAAGTTGTGTACCTTACCTTGAGTTGTTTAGTTGAGTATCATATCTTTGAGTTGAATATCTTATCCTTCAGTTATGTAGCTTATCCTTGAGTTAAGATGAGTGACTTTGAGAAGAGAAGTATGTTTCCTTTTATCAACTTCAAGCTTATGTTATATATTAAAGTTTCCCTTACATGTTCGTGTGTTCAATGTACTAATGTCATTTGGCCTGCATCTTTCATGATGCAAATACATGTATTCATGGTCATCAATAGGCACTTCATTGATACCTCTTGTATCCCAGAGTTTCTTTGGTGAACCTCCTTACTTCCCGAGGATTCCCATTTTACTTTTAAATTTTGTAAGGATGATCGGGAGTCATGTTCCGGCATCCATCATGGAACTGAGAGTCTTTGTAGAAAGCAATAGTTGATAATGATTTTTATCCATTTTCAATTTTTAATGTTTTAAGACTTGAGTTGCCTTCATATGACTAGCTGAATGTTTCTAAATGTTCTAAGTTATTCATTTTTTAGACTTTTTTAGAAAATCCTTGCATCTGCAATTCATATATTATTGTGTAAGTCTTCCGCTGAGTATTGAGCCAGGACAAGGGTTTGCTTGGGAACTAGCAATGATTCACGAGTGCCAGTTACGTCCATGCTCTATGGACGAGGCGTGATAAATTTTGTATAAGAGCACATATTTTAAGTGTCCTGGGGTTTCTTTGAAGTCATGTTATTAGGATCTTATTTATGATTGTAAGGGCCCCACTTTTATAAATAAGTGACTACATATATTTCAGAAAATTTTTCCTACTTTCATACTCTGTATCGTGTAGTAAAAATGTGTCATAAAGTAATTTATTCTAACTCGTGTTTTTCTCTTATACATTTGACTACCCCTCAGACTCAAGGTAATTGAAAGGCAAAACCATATACTTATCAATGAGTAACTATCAACAACAATCTTGATAAAATCATGATACTGCAGAGGGGATCGAGAGAAGCTCGAGAGTGAGTTTAAGTGTTGAGTTTCGAAAGAATGCACTCCTAGTAATATGAATAATGCTTTTAGCTGAAATCAAGATGTACTCTCTTCTCTAAACATTATTCAGGTGAGACGCTTATAGGAGAGTTTGTTTTTGGTCTTGGGGAATATTTTTACCCTAAAATATAGTATGAATTACGAGATTACAAGCAATAGTAGTAAAGACTGCCCTTAAGTTAGGGAAAAGCATGCAGAGGTACAGAAATTTATGAAAGAGAGACGACAGTGATGGGGCATATTATGTTATTGCAAGCATGGCCCCAGTCAGTTATAAGTGATGAGTTCCTTTATGAGTAGAAAAAGGAATAATAATGTTGTAGAGAGTTCTTGATACAAGGAAGAGGAATACTTACTAGTCAGGATGAGATATAGTATACTTTTAACCAGACTATAGCTAACGTTGATGTGCCATCGTTTTAGAGAAGACTAAATATAAGTATGGAATCATAATTAAGAGTACTCATGAGATGATAGACCCAAGATAGGCTTATGAATATTGAAAGGGTTACCTCATAGCATTCAGAACACAATAGAACTTTATGATAGTTAATGCACAGTAAATGAGTAAATAGTACTTAAGTTTTGAAATTAAAGGTGAAGCAATATGTAGGTAGGTAGACGGAGAGATAAAGATTTATTACTTGTCATGAGATGTTAGTGGGTGAGTGTTTCTTGACTATGGTAGTCGCAAGTAATATAAGGTGTGAGCAATCATATTGATGTTACTTTTTGGACATATACACTAAGCTTGAATTCAAGATGAGTGGCAAGATCAAAAGATTGCAACATGAGGGTGATGATGCTAGTTTTGAGATCTGATATAGTACGTTTGACCTGAAATGGGTGAGGAAATCAAAGTGATACTTCGCAATGAAAACATAGTATTATGACCCATAGAAGAGAGAAATGGAGGTGGAAAAGTTGTTAGATTATCAAGATCAGTAAGAGGTACACCCGAGATTGTATATGGTCATACGAGGTCCCAATTGAGGTTATGATTTTTCATATGTCCATAAATTATATAATTGAGCTGCCGATATGGGATAAGCTGGTGCAAGTGTTAATTTTTCCTATAGGTTAAGAGAAACATCTTAGAAATGAGGTCTTAGTACCATTTTATAGAGAGTTCGGTAGTCACGAGGTAAACTTTTCCTAAGTATTAGAGTAAAGGGGATGTAGAGAAGTTTATAGATGATGGAATAGGTCCATAACTTTCATGTGTCATCTTTAGACTTAAGGGGGAGATGAGATTAGAAATCAATTCAAGTGTCTAGAATAAGATGGTAATGAGTTCAAAAGAGTATAGGACATATCTTTTCAGGGTCCTTTTTGTAGTGGAGCAATGTTAAAAGGAATTTTAATGTTCCTATCGTGACAATGACGGTGTCATAATTCCATCTAAGGATATAAATATGGAAGAAGGGGAATGAGGTTTTACTATGAGAAATAGTTAAATGAGCGCCCTTAGGTTGTTTCGAATAGTAATGCATATAATTAGTTAGTATGATAGAGATGAGGAGAGAATGAGTTGTGCCAGGCTCCAAAATACTGGGCAGTAGTTCTGGCGCTATGGTGGTGCGTCTTAGCAAGCCCTTGCCCAAAATTTCAATGATTTTGCTTTCTCAATCTCATACCCTAACTCATGTAGAATCAAATTAATTCCTTTGATCTCCATTTGAAACATAAACCGAACACACTAACAATAAAATACAATCAAAAACCTACAACGAACAACAGTTTCGCAACTCTCACCTCAATAACACAATATGAACTCCATTATTTAAACATGAAGCACAAAATCTCAAGAACTCAACAACATTCTCAAATACTCAATCTCATGGATGAAATTCTTAAAAGAAACTCATGATTGACATGTGGGAGAACAAACCCAAAACAATGAGAGCTTACATAATGCAAATAACTAGGTTCTTTAGAGAAATCTTGGATGAACGCTTGGAACCTTGGTCATTTTTCTCCTCTTGAATCTTCTCTATCCCTTAACGTTTTGGGGGTGAATGAAACTGATTCTAAGCTTGAAATGAGTCGTTGATGCTCATAATTTTGCATGAACTTCATAAATTTAGTACCTTTGAGATGAGTAATATCTTTGCGTTTTATGTTCTTGAGTATTTAGTTCCTAATCATTTTGAGATTAAATTCCTAAAGATGGGATTACATATTATACATTAAGGTCCTTGAGTTGAGTTGTTCATCACCTGGTCTTTCTTCATGTGCTTCATTTTCGGACGTGTTCCATTTAATTGTGACTCCATTATCTTCTTTGTATTAGCTTCTAAAATCTACATTAATGCTTGATAGATCATACATGGCCTAATCTCATTTCTTAACTTACATTTCAAACTAAAGTAAGTTCAAAAGGAAAGTTCAACAATTCTATTTTAGTCATGTTGAAGATTCTATTCTAATCAACAATGATTTTTAACTAAGTCTTTAAATGGTAAAGACGAGAATAAGAAGAGTTGTATTCATGACTAAAAAAGAGAAAAGAAAACGAATTATTACTTAAATGTAACAGTTCTACATTTAAAAAGAGAGAAACATTGATTCCTAAACAAGCTTATGAGTTGAGATGTAATTCACAGTATTACCTCTTTTAAGAGGATATCTTGAGTAATTGCCTCAAATTGAGATAGAGTTATCTTTTATAATTTTGAGTGTGAGTTTATATATTATTGGGAGTAGCATTGAGCATTGATATGTGAATGAGTTTAGACAACTCATATTCTTCATAAACCATGTAGCCAACATGGGTAAAGGATCGTACTTTTTAGACAAATCTTTATTTCTTTTAAGCATACCTTAGTGGATACTAAAAGGACTCCACATAATTAGACATTCACTATAATATAAATATGTTTATAACATTTCCCCTTGAATGTCAGTAAATATGTGCCTCGTTAAAACCTTATTAGATAAAACCAGTGGGAAAAATCTAGTTGAGAAAAAAGAGTACACATCTATAATAATATGCATTATAGATGCCTCATTAAAAACGTTACAAGGAAAATCCAATGGGATAAAAACTTGTGAGGAAAAAAGAGTACATCACATATTAACTCCCCCTAATGAGAACATTAATCCACATATTTGAATCTTCATTTTCCAAGCTTGTGCCCCATATTCAAGAAAGTTATAGTTGGTAGATATTTTGTGAATAAAATAACTATATTATTAATTGAACAAGCATGTTGCATGTTGATATCACCATTCCTAGGAGTTGTGTGTTGAAAAGTTTTGACAAATAAATCTTTTTTTCGGGATCAAAAATTTTTGCAAGTTTCTTACTTCAAGTTTTTAAAGCAAATAATCTATTGGCTTTTGAAAACTCTTCGAGAGTTTCAATTCAAGTCATAAACTTGCTGACCAATACAAAAGATTCTTAATTGCATTAACCTATATATGAGGATAATAAACAAGTTCTCCAAAAACTTGTACATGCTTTAGATATTGAACCCTTTGGATATTTTCCTATCAACTTTGTAAAGTGTCAACATTCAATATTAGATGTATGACATTGATAAATATTTCTACAGCAACATGTTTTAATAGACGAAGAATTCATATCCTCGTAATCTTTTAAAATATTGTGAGCTATTGTATCAAAAATATCGTCAACCATATATCATTTTGCATTAATTTATAGTACGACATAACTTATTGAGATCTCATCACTTCATTATTTTTAGGTACGTACCCCTCTCATAAGGTTTCATAAAGTGTTATGTCATAAGTTCTTCAAGAGCACATTATTTGTATCTTTATTATGATCATTTTGATTCTTTGATCCTTCCCATTTTCTCAAGGATTATTTTATTTAGAATTGACTAATCTATCATGTTTTATTCATGTCGTACAATCTATACTTAAGTGACATTCAATAGTACTATTTACAACTCGTGTTGCTTCTAATCTCCCCCTTATGTTAGACAAACTAACAGATATCTCAATCTTTAGGAGAATCTATCTTTGTACATCATTGTATATTCATTGATTATACTACATATCTGAATAATCAGATGAAAATATTTGGTCCCTGATCATAAATCAATTGAAAGATAATTTGACCATAGTTTATTGGCTCAGATCAACACATAAAACTTTATTTTCATAGGCAATAATTTCACTATCTATCAGAGACAGTTAATGTCACATATCAGCTTAAATATTTATTACTATTATCAAGATAAATTATCTTGATTACGTATTCTGAAAGTTGTGTTCTTAACTCAATTATCTTGTACAAACATTTATGTAAATGTCTAACTGCAAATTGATAAGAAACACACATATGATTATCTTATAGATGCATCGCTTTATCGTATCACATTATAGGTTAACGGGCCCATATTCACTTTTTATACTTTTCAATAATTAGGGATTTAGTCTAAACTTTAGTTGATCCAATCAACTTATTACGAAAACAAGCAACATAAAGAATTCTTAAATAATTTTCTAGTTCTTCAATATATGTCTATTACTTAATATGCACATCTTTGAAATAACCAAATTATTCATGTCAACTAATGAAATTTTAGTACTTGTAAAGTCCAACTTTACTATGTCATGTGCCCTATGCTTTAGTAATTTTCTAATTTACTATTATATGAGTAAATTTCAATTCTATTACTCTAATAGTAATTTTTAGATTTATTTATTTTCAATTACTCTACTCCGTTAGAGGGTAGTCGTGATTGCATCACTGAATAGACTACTCTGTTTATTATAAAATTGTGCATGTCATCGTATTATTCGTCTCAATATTATTGTAACATCAAGTTGTGAGATAACAATAGACACACATGAGACCATCTGAAAGAAGCATCTATTAGGAACATTAAGTATCTAAAAATCCACTAGGTGGATGAATAGGTCCACAAATATATGTATCCGTTCCTAGAACGCATGGGATTCAATCTCAACTTTAGTTTATGATGGTCCCGTATTTAACTTGCGTTGCTAACAAGCAGTACAAGAAAATTCACCATCTAAAAGAGTTTTTATGTACTTCTGGATGTCCATTTTAATTTTCCATAATTCGTCTTAACACTATAGATTAATGATGTCTCAGACAATCACTCCAAATTAAGAAAGTATTGGAAAGACTAAACTTCTTATCTACTATTGAATGTGTCTCGATTGAACTAATTATTATCCAATAAAAGTCAAAAGATAAGGTATCAAAACTTTTCTATAATGCATGTCTCTTAATTAGAGACATTCTTGATGATACCACATCATGGACCAAAGGAAGCAATCTTTCTCACGCTTAGCATGGTGACTTACTACTCATTCCCTTTAGAGAATGAATTTATAGTTTTAGCATTTATCAAAAGTTCTCATTCTTCATGAATGGAACACAAACATGTGAACATATCAAATTATGATAGATTTAGTACATCATTTCATATTTATGTGCATTTTCAGTCAGTTGTTTCTTTCAAACATATTATGCACTACTACCACATCAATTTTAAATAGAGCAAATTTAATAAATTGCATGACTTATCATCAAAATCACATTAGTTTTCTATAGTCACTATTATATCATCAATATGGTGCATTAAGACTCAAATTCAATGTCATATCCCTATAAGAATGTCACATGCCATAAATTGATAAAACTTGAATCCAATATCTTGTTATCATGGTGCATATGCACTTTAAACTAATGTATTACCCTTTTGGTGCGAATGGACATGAATCCATCGTCTTACTCTTTTTATGCGATTGAACATAGATCCATCGCCTTACCTAATAATTCATTCCTTACCGTGATCTTTTTCTACAATAACTTCTTTATTATATAATTAAAGCAATTATCAATACTTCAAAATTGATTATCTAATTAGTTTTTATATCATTTTTTGCTTTATTAGCTTGAAAACTTATTAGAGAAAATAACCTTTTAAAGTACAAACTATCATTTTTAAAATAATCATCCAAATTTTATAAACTTGCTAGAATTTAATTAATATACTTCTTTTTTTTCAAAGACAAGATGATACCAACGCTGATCTATGTAATAATAATGTAAATGTTGAAATTAGTGATGAAAAGAGAAAACTAAACCTTTTGAAGAAAATTCTAGCATGCTAAGATGGACGAAATACAAAACATCGACACACACACACACACACAAAGGGGGCAGAAGGAACATACATAGCAAGAGGAACCACAGAAAAGCATGAACAGATCCAAACATGAACTTGATAAATATAAATCAAAATTTTTTTAGAGACATTGTATAACAAATCAGTGCAAGACCAAGGAAAGAAGGAAATAAATACGTAGAAGAACAAGTAACAACAAATCGACTTACCTTCCACGATGAGCTTGGAAATAATATAGAACTAGAATGGAAGAGGAAAATCTACGAAGTTACAAAGCTATCAGCTCGGGTGTATACAATGAAACAAAAAGACTTCCTCAGTTCAACAAAGCAAGTTATTATAAATGCATATTATTATATTACAATAAATGCAAAGCTAGGATTAGTAACTTTTGGACCAAGTCAATTTTTTGTGCGCGTTTTTGTGTTTGTATGTATGTGCGCACGCTTTATGTTATGTATAACGATGTAAAGTAAGATAACAAAAAATGTCACTCAAGTAAATCAAAATAACTTATTGAAATTTACAAGGTGAAGCCAAGAAATTAAGAGTCTGGTTGTTCTCACTTGTCAGACTGTGGAAGATATGATCAAAAAGAAAATTCTAGAGGAGATCCCCAAAACATTCAACATCAAGAATGTCTTCAAGCGTAAGGAAGAAAAGGAGGTTATAAAGGAGAATGCCTAAGCATTTGAGTGAAGCTAATGCTTTTCATATGATGAGCCAAATTATTTGTTTATATATGATTACCTATAATATGAAAATATTAGCTTCACTTAAATCCTCATGCATTCTCCCTTTCTAAACTCCTCCCCTTCCTTAGGGTTAAGTTATTCTTAATGTTAAAGATCTCGCGGATTTTCTTTGAATTCTTTTCTTTGATCTTATATGACACAGTTTGACAAGTAAGATAAAGTAAGCTCTTTATACTCATGTAGTTAGCAAACATAATCAAATCAAAAAATTAAATACGAGAAAATCTATACAATAATGTAAAGCTGAATCTAAAATTGTTGATATGGCACCCTCCAATGACCAGCATTTGCATTATATATTTCGCTTTTTTTAAATAAATATTTCCGATTTTTCCCCCGTAAAAAATTTATATATGTTTAAACGATTTAAAACATCATAGTAAATAAAAGCAATTAATTCGTCGTTTGAATCCCAACAGTTACATTAAAAACTCAGCCCACTACCATTACCATATATCACCTTTTCCTAAATCTTTTTCTATTCCTTCTTAAAGATATTATTATATTACAATTAATACCAATCTAAGTTACAATTTTATTTATTACTATATTATTTTTTTAAATCATATTATTTAATTAAGTTATAAATTTATTAATTACTATAAATACTTAAGTATATTATCCTCACCAATGGTAAGAATTTCTTTTTTTCTTGATTATATTTACACTTAAGTACATCACTTTGTTATGCCTAATTTTATATTGTTTAGATTATTTGTGATTAAATTTTTTTTGTTTACTGTATGAAAGATAGGATGAGTATATGTCTATGTTGTTTGTGAGAATTCAAATTCAAAATTCAGAATTCAAACAAAATAGGTAGTATTATTTGTTTTATTTTAGTTTAGTTGATGTCTCTTATTTATAGTGTTTTTCCTTCTATATGTTTTGTTTGTGTTATTTTCTTCATTATTGTTGGTGATTTTTCCATTCTTTTTGTTCTTAATATTTTATGTGAATCTTTTTATTTGTCATGGTGAAAGATAAGATGAACATATGACAATATTTGAGATTTAAGTTAAAGTTTGATGAACACACTATCATTATTAAAATATGAATATTTTGTTTATATTCTTTTTTACTCTTTCAAGATGTTATAAAATGTATGATTATAATATTAATTTAAATAGAGTAATCTCACATTTTGCTTGACAGGATAATATTCTAACTTCAATAGAAATAATAATTGACATACTAAATTCATATTTAATTTACAAATTGAAAAAATAAAAGGAAATTTATAAAGTATGATTATCTTCTTGCTTTGAATGCACATGACAAGTCAATAAAATTTGATATTTTCCTTATCTCAAAATAAAAAATATAATATGTATGCATATGCTGCAATAATAAGTTTTTTCATTAAAAAAAGTATAAAAACAACTCAACTTTCTTGCTAAGGGGGTTTTGATTAAGTTTGTTTAAAAAGTTTTTCTCAAATTTGTTATATGCATTTAAGAGATTGTTTCAAATAATTAATTTCTCCAAATACTTTACATTCTTTGTGTAATTGAGGTTCTTTATCTCTCGATTTATTCTTTTTATATAAATTTATAAGTATATTATATTGTAGTAAAAATTATTCTAAGACTTGTGAAAGATGAAAAAGAGAGTTGATTCATCATTATCGAAGAAAGGATAACAACTTTTGAAGAATATGAACATTAAAAACAAAATAGTAAGGGACTACAATATTTGGACGAAAAGAGTTATTTTATAAAACTATAATTGATCTTCTTGAACCACAATAAATATTTAAAAAGTAATTTAATTTGATGAACAAGAAGGATAATGGCATTTTGATGTTCTGAGCTTTCAAAATTTACAAGTTTATTTGGGTTTAAATTCTTTAATTTTGCGAGAAAGATACAAACAAAACAAAAAATATATGACGAATAAAAGATAGATTTATTAAAAATTGTATAAAATTATAAAAGGATGACATACACATATCCAATAAAATTATAGGCTGAGATCATTGAATGTGAACTCTTATCTTAAGCGATTTAAAATTACAACCAATACAAAAACTTAAATAGTATTTAAACTTGATTAGGACATCAAATATGATATATTTGAATTAAACACAACAAAAAACCTTCACGAAACTGTCATCAATACTAATTTAATTCTTTTTTGACAAATTAAACAAGTTATTTATGATCGCGCGAAGCGTGGCTAAGTTTACTAGTGTCACGACCCAAATCGAGCCGCGAGTGGCACCCACACTTATCTTCCTAGGTGAGCGAACCAACAAATCTAAACCCCAACATTTACCAATATATCAATTATGAATAGTACAAATAATGCGGAAGATCCAAAACTCATTAACGAAATCAATTAAATAACTTCTAAAATTTAATACTTATTATTCCCAAAATCTGGAAGTCATCACATCAAGAACATCTATCCTCGAATTTCTAAATCTAAGAGTATTTAAGAAGCTAAAATAAGTAAAAGAGATGGTCCATGTCCAAACTTCAAGACATCAAGACGTGAAGGAGAGAATCCAGTCCGAGCTAGGAATAATAGCTCACCCTGAAATCTGATATGCTGGAGACTGGCTAAAGTTGTGGACGAGTCGAAGTCGATGGCACGTTTGCTGCACTCCACAAATGACAAGAAGAAAATTACAAGTAGGGGTCAGTACAAGGAACACGTACTGAGTAGGTATCATCGGCCAACTCAAAATAGAAAGCAATATATACTGAATAATAATATAAAATCAACCACTATACTTAACAGGTGACAATCAACAAGTACAAGAACCATTGGCAACAACACCAAGCACACCTATGAGAACTCAAGCCTCCACACCATACTCACTTGGGAATTAGTTTCTTCGAATTTAAGTATGTTAACATAATTTAAGATTACTCCTCTTTATTATTATTGTGTCGGAATGTGACACTCCGATCCATTATTACTACCGTGTCGGAACGTGACACTCCGGTCCCCTAATACTACATGTCGGAACGTGACACTCCGATCCATTATTACTACCGTGTCAGAACGTGACACTCCGATCCCCTAATACTACGTGTCGAAAAGTGACACTCCGATCCCCTAATACGACGTGTCGAAACGTGACACTCCGATCTATTATTACTACCGTGTCGGAACGTGACACTCCGGTCCCCTAATACTATGTGTCGGAACGTGACACTCCGATCCATTTATCTTATTATTTTAGTTCATCAAGCCTTCTTTATGTCAAGGCGTCATCTTAATAGAGGGTATTTAAGATTGAAGATTCAACAGTCTCATCATTCTAACCACCACAATTATACGATCGCAACATACAAACACACAATCAAGCATATAGAAGACTTTACAATACCACCCAATACATATCAATCGCTATTTAGTGTTTATCTATCACATTGAAATAAACCATAACCTACCTCCACCGAAGAATCGTGATCAAGCAAGCTACTTTCCCAATGCCTTTGCTTTCCTCTTCGTTCTCTCTCTCGCGCTCGTTCTCCCCTCTCTGTCTTTTTCTTTTTCTTCTCCAGATTCTTTTTCTTTTACCCTAAATATCATATAATTTATTATGATAAAAGTAACCCATTATTTATTTTAAAGTTATCTCCTTTAACCCCCAAGTAAATAAATTATTAAACTTACCCCACTAATTTCATAAAGTTTGTCATGAATAGTCCAAAACACCCCTTTAAAACTTTTAGCAGAAATCCGACCCAGTTGGGGTTACGCAACTTGTGACGGTCCGTCGTGTCTATGACGGTCCGTCCTGCAGGTCCGTCACAAAGTTCAGAGAGTTAAATTCAGTAAAGAGGTTTGTGACGGTCCGTCGTATCTACGACGGTTCGTGTTGCAGTTTCGTCATGAAGTTCAAAGAGTCGATATCAGTACCTAGATTTCAGAGTTGAAGTGTTTTGGAACGAAGACCCTCGACGGTCCGTCGCGTAATCCGTCGACCCAGTCAGTTATTATCAAAAAAATAATTCTACTGCTCGAATTGACTAAACAGGTTGTTACAATAGATACCAATTTACCCATCATTCGTCCTCGAACGATCACAGGAAGAAAAACAAGGGCGAGAAAGAGTACCTGAATCTGTAAAAAGATGTGGATATCTTCCTTGCATATCAGCCTCATTCTCCCAAGTGGACTCTTCAACTGGCCGATTCTTCCACTGAACCTTGATAGATGCAATCTCCTTTAATCTCAACTTGCGGACCTCTCTATCTAAAATAGCAACAGGCTCCTCCTCATAAGACAAATTCTCATCAAGAAGAACTGAATCCCAAGAATAATGTATTTTCCATCCCCATGGTATTTTTTTAGCATAGACACATGAAATACCGGGTGCACTCCTGAGAGTCCTGGAGGCAATGTCAATTCATAAGCCACCTCCCCCATGCGTTTCAAAACTTCTAATGGACCAATATACCTCGGACTAAGCTTACCTCGCTTACCAAACCGCATAACCCCTTTCATGGGTGAAACCTTCAGCAAGACTTGTTCACCCTCCATAAAATCCAAGTCCCTAACCTTTTGATCTGCATATTCTTTCTGCCTGTTCTGAGCTGCTAGAAGCTTCTCCTGAATGAATTTTACTTTATCTAACGATTCCCTCAAAAGGTCGGTACCCCATGGTCTCACCTCAAATGCATCAAACCAACCAATGGGAGACCTAAATCTCCTCCCATACAGTGCCTCAAATGGGGACATATCAATACTTGAGTGATAGCTATTATTGTATGAAAACTCTTCTAAGGGTAAGAAGTTATCCCAATGACCACCAAATTCTATCACACATGCACGAAGCATATCCTCCAACACTTGAATCGTTCGCTCAGACTGTCCATCTGTCTGAGGGTGAAATGCAGTACTAAGATCCAACCTAGTACCTAATTTAGCATGCAATGTTCTCCAAAACTTAGAAGTAAATTGCGTACCTCTATCTGATATGATGGAAAGTGGAACTCCATGCAATCGAACAATTTCTGAGATATAGAGTTTGGCTAACTTCTCTGCATTGTAAGTAACCTTGACCGGAATGAAGTGAGCAGACTTAGTTAATGTGTCAACAATTACTCAAATGGAATCAAACTTACCCAATGTCTTTGGAAGACCAACCACGAAATCCATTGCAATTCTTTCCCACTTCCATTCAGGAATGGGCATTCTCTGAAGTGTTCCTCCGGACCTCTGGTGTTCATACTTTACCTGCTGACAATTCGGGCATTGGGAAACAAAATCAACAATGTAACGCTTCATTATACATACATCTTGGTTGCACCAGGATGTATAGAATACCTTGAACTATGAGCCTCTGTAAGAATAGTGTGAATCAAATCATCCACACGGGGCACACATACCCTTCCCTTAATTCTCAAAACGCCTTCCTCATCAATTATTGCCTCTTTAGCCTCTCCTCGCAATACCATATCTCAAATTCGGCTCAGCTTCTCATCAGTAAACTGCTTTCCCTTAATCTTGTCAAGAAAAGAAGATCTTGCCTCCACACAGGCCAAAAATCCTCCCTTCTCTAGTACTTCCAGCCTCATAAAGTCATTAGCCAGAGTATGAACCTCTCTAGCCAATGGGCGTCTAGAAACCTGTAAGTGGGCTAGACTTCCCATGCTCCCTGCTTTTCTACTCAAAGCATCTGCCACCACATTAGCTTTTCCTGGGTGATACAAAATAGTAATATCATAGTCCTTCAGTAGTTCCATCCACCTCCTCTGCCTCAAATTAAAATCTTTCTGAGTAAAGACATACTGTAAACTACGATGATCTGTATAGACTTCACACTTGACCCCATATAGATAATGTCTCCATTGCTTTAATGCAAAGATGACTGCAGCCAACTCCAAATCATGGGTCGGATAGTTACGTTCATGCACTTTTAATTGCCTCGAAGCATAAGCAATTACATTCCTCTCCTGCATTAGCACTGCACCCAAACAAGAATAAGATGCATCACAATAAACAATGAAATTCTTACCTTCCACTGGCAAGGTAAGAATTGGTGCAGTAGTCAACAAGGTCTTGAGGTTCTGGAATCTTTCTTCACATTCGTCCGACCATACAAATGAACATTCTGCTTAGTCAAATTTGTCTGTTGGGAGGCAACAGAAGAAAATCCCTTGACAAATCGACGGTAGTAGCTAGATAAACCAACAAAGCTCCTTACCTCTGTAACATTAGCAGGTCTTACCCAACTCTTCACTGCTTCAATCTTAGAAGGATCCACCATCACTCCATCCTTAGAAACCACGTGCCCCAAGAAAGACACTGAATCTAGCTAAAACTCACACTTTCAAAATTTGGCATAAAGCCTTTTCCCCCTCAACACTTCCAATACAATTCTCAAATGATCCTTATGTTCTTTCCTGCTCTTTGAGTATATCAGTATATCATCAATGAATACAATGACAAAGAGATCCAGATATGGCTTGAAAATCCCGTTCATCAGGCTCATGAAAGCAGCAGGGGCATTCTTTAGACCAAAGGACATTACTAAGAATTCATAATGCTCATACCTTGTTCGAAAAGCAGTCTTTGGCAGATCTGCTGCCCGTATTTTCAATTGATGATAACCAGATCCCAAATCAATTTTTGAGAAGGTACAAGCACCTTGTAACTGATCGAACAAATCATTAATGCGAGGAAGAGGATACTTGTTCTTAATAGTTACCTTATTCAGTTGCCTGTAGTCTATACACATCCGAAAACTTCCATCCTTCTTCTTTACAAATAAAACAGGAGCACCCCAAGGGGATGCACTTGGCCTAATAAAACCTTTACCTAACAACTCCTGAAGTTGGGCCTTTAACTCCCTTAACTCAGCTGGGGCCATTCTATAAGGGGGTATGGAAATGGGGCGAGTACCCGGCTCCAGATCAATACAAAAATCAATATCCCTATTCGGTGGCATACCAGGAAGATCTACAGGAAACACATCTAGAAACTCACGGACTATCGAGACAGACTCAATCGAAGGTACTTGGGAACTATCATCCCTGAGATGTGCCAAGAAATCTAAACAACCCTTACTAACCATTCTCTTAGCACGAAGGAAAGAGATAATATGGACTGGAGTGGAAATATAGTCACTCTCCCACAACTAGCGGATCTGTCCCAGGCTTGGCCAATGTCACAGTTTTAGCATTACAATCTAAGATTGCAAAATTTGGAGAAAGCCAAGTCATACCCAGAATTACATCAAAATCAACCATCTCTAGAATAATCAAATCTACATGAGTATTGCTCTCCACAAAAGTCACAAGACAAGACCTATACACCTTGTTAACTACCACAGACTCACCCACAGGAGTAGAGACACGAATAGGCATGTCAAGCAAATCACAATATAAATCAAGACCAGTAGCAAAGGAGGAAGATACATATGAAAATGTGGATCCAGGATCAAATAATACAGAAGTCATGCAATCACAAACCAAAAGATTACCTGTGATAACGGCATCAGATGTCTCTGCTTCATACCTCCCGGGGAAAGCGTAACAATGGGCCCTATCACCTTCCTGCCCGTTGCCCCTACCATGTTGCGCTGCAGTAGTTCCAACTTGCCCGCCACCCCGTCTGATTTGGTGACCACCATTTCCTTGGCCACCACGTCCTCCAGAATGGCGGCCTCTACCATGACCACCTCTACCTCTAACTATTGGGGGTCTGTAACTCTGTTTTGGACAATACCTCCTAATATGTCCAGTCTCTCCACATCCATGACAATCTCTGGAGTCAAGCATAGGTCTCCGTGAGAATGACGAAGTCTGGGGATAATTTCCAAACTCAAAGAAATATTGACTGGTTTGCGATGGACCCCCAGCTACAGCCTGCAGTGAAGACTGAATAGGTCTGGCTGGGTAACCTCCTGAACTCTGCCCTCTGGAGTAAGAACCACTAAACTCACCTCCCTTACGAAACTTCTTAGATGTCGACGCCATGGTGAAGTCGTCTGGCTTCACTCCCTCCACCTCTATCACAAAATCAACCACTTCCTGAAAGGATTTTGCTGCAGCAGCTACCTGTAAGGCTGGGATCTGCAAATCTGACCTCAATCCTTTCATAAAACGGCGAATCCTCTCTTGTGGACTGAAGCAAAGCTGGGTGGCATACCTGGATAGTGCACGAAATTTAGCCTCATAAGCAGTAACAGACATCCTGCCTTGCTCTAGGCTTAGGAACTCATCTCTCCTCTTGTCCCTAAAAGTCCGGGGTATATACTTCTCCATAAATAAGCTAGAGAATGATGCCCACGTCATAGGTGGTGCCTGTGCTGGTTGACATTCAACATACGACCGCCACCACATTTTGGCATTCCCCTTAAACTGATAGGTCACAAACTCAACACCGAATCATTCTACTATGTCCATCTTATGTAGCAGCTCATGACAATCAACAAAAAAATCATAGGCATCCTCAGTTTCAGCACCCTTGAAGACTGGAGGTTTCAACTTCAAGAATTTAGTGAAAAGTTCATGCTGATCACTCGTCATTATAAGCCCTGTAGTCAATCAAGGAAACGTGCCTACTTCCAATGAGGCATCCATGCGGGGAGCCACAGCAGCTGCATGTTGTACTCCCGGAACCTGAGGTGCTGGTGCAGAAAACACTGGAGGTGTCTGGCCCTGATCAGATAACCCGCTAAGATAAGTAAGAACCTGATTAATCATCTCTGGGGTAGGTTGGGGTGGTAATTCCTCGTTTTGAACCTGCTCGTTTTCCCCTTTTTCACCCTCTTTCACTACCTCATCAGTCGGTGGAGGAGTCACCGCTCTATTACTAGCTGGACCAGGTGTTTGTCCTCTACCTCTAGAGGGTGTCCTCCTGCGACCTCTACCACAGCCTCTTGCCACTGCTCCTCCTCGAGCTACAACCCCAATGGTTGGCTCAGACGCACCCTGTCTTGCCGGTGTTGGTGTTGGCACAGTTGTTGCTCTAGTCCTAACCATCTGCGAAATAGAGTGAGGATGTCAGATACCAATTTGTATCACCTAGATACCAATTGGATCCAAATAATAGCATGAAAGAAAGAAAGAATGGAATTTTCCTAAAGTCCTATAGCCTCTCAAAGAAAAGTAAGGGCGTCCCCCTACCGTTCCTCAAGACTCTACTAGACTCGTTCTTGTGTGATGAGACCAACGAACCTAACGCTCTGATACCAAGTTTGTCATGAATAGTCCAAAACACCCCTTTAAAACTTTTAGCAGAAATCTGACCCAGTTGGGGTTACACAACTTGTGACGGTCCGTCGTGTCTATGACGGTCCGTCGTGTCTATGACGGTCCGTCCTGCAGGTCCGTCACAAAGTTCAGAGAGTTAAATTCAGTAAAGAGGTTTGTGACGGTCCGTCGTATCTACGACGTTCCGTGATGCTGTTCCGTCGTGAAGTTCAGAGAGTCGATCCTAGTACCCAGATTTCAGAGTTGAAGTATTTTGGAACGAAGACCCTCGACGGTCCGTCGTGATCGTGATGGTCCGTCGCGTGATCCGTCGACCCAGTCAGTTATTATCAAAAAAATAATTCTACTGCTCAAATTGACTAAACAGGTTGTTACAACTAGTGTTTTTTAATAGCTTGAACTTTCACCTAATAAATTACCGTAAGTTAATTCATTCCTACACATGATTTTTTTTTTCTTCCATTACTTCTTTAATATATAACTTAAAGAAATTATAAATACTTTAAAATTGATTATATAATTAGTAATTATATCATTTTTTGCATTATTAGCTTGAAAACTTTTTAGAGAAAATAACCTTTTAAAGTACAAATTATGAATTTTAGAATAATCATCCACATTTTATAAACTTGCTAGAATTTAACTAATATATTTCCTTTTTTTCAAAGACAAGATGATACGAAAGTTCATCTATATAATAATAACGGAAATGTCGAAATTAGTGATGAATATTCAGAGAAAACTAAACCTTTAGAAGAAAATGCCAGCATGCTATGATGGCTGCAAAAGAAAACATCAACAACATGTATAGATAATTATCACAATACAAATGGAGCAGAAGGAACATACTTAGCTAGAGGAACCACAGAAAACGGATGGACAAACCTAAACACGTACTTGATTAATATAAATCAAAAATTTCGTAGAAGCATTGTATGTTAAATAAGCGCAAGACCAAGGAAACAAGGAAATTAACGCGTAGAAGAACAAGTTACAACAAGTCGACTTACCTTCTAAATATAAATCAATTTTTTTTTGAGAGACATTGTATATCAAATTAGCCCAATACCAAGGAAACAAGGAAATTAACACGTAGAAGAAAAAGTAACAAAGAATCGACTTACCTTCTACGAAGAGCTTGGAGAGAAGATAGACCTATAATTGAAGAGGAAAATTTACAAAGTTACAAAGCTATCAGCCCGGGTATGCACAAAGAAACAGCAAATTTTCCTCAATTCAACAAAGCAACTTATTAGAAATGTATATTTTTCTTTTACAATATATGTAAATTTATGGTTAGTAACTTTGGGACCATGTCAATTTTGTGTGTGCGGGTTTGTGTTTGTATGTGTGTGTTCGCTCTTTATGTTATGTAATAACGATGTAACATAAGATAAAAATATCAATCAAGTAAATTAAAATAACTTATGGAATTTACTAGGTGAAGCCAAACATTTAAGATTCTGCTTGATCTCTCTTGTCAAATTGTGATAGATATGATCAAAGAGAAGACTCTAGAGGAAATCCACTGAATATTCAAAATCGATTATGACTTCAAGCCTAAGGAAGAAAAGGAGGTTAGAAAGGAGAATGCCTAAGCATTTGAGTGAAGCTGATGTTTTTCATATGATGGGCCAAAATTATTTGTTTATATAAGATTGCTCAAATATGAAAGTATTAGCTTCACTCAAATCCTCAGGTATTCTCCCTTTCTAAACTTTTCCTTTCCTTAGGGGTTAAGTTATTCTTAATGTTAAAGATCTCGCAGATTTCCTTTTGATTCTTTTTCTTTGATCTTATATCCCATAGTTTGACAAGTTAGACCAAGTAGGCTCTTTATGCTTATGTAGTTAGCAAATATAATCAAATCAAAGAATTAAAAAAGAAGAAATGTTTTATAATGCTTGGACTTTCACCTAATAAATTACCGTAAGTTATTTCATTCCTTAACGTGATTCTTTTTTCTTACATTACTTATTTATTATATAAATTATAGTAAATACTATAAAATTTATTATCTAATCAGTTATTATATCATTTTTTGCTTAATTAGCTTGAAAACTCCTTAGAGAAAATAACCTTTTAAAGTACAAACTATCACTTTTAAAATAATCTTCCATATTTTATAAACTTCTAGAATTTAACGAATATATTTCCTTTTTTTCAAAGAAATGACGATACCAACGTTGATCTATATCATAATAATGTAAATGTTTAAATTAGTGATGAATATTAAAAGAAAACTAAACCTTTAGAAAAAAAATGCAAGCACACTAAGATGGCTGGAAATAAAAACATCAATATATATATATATATATATGCATATATCATAATACAAAGGGGGAAGAAAGCACATATTTAGCAATAGGAATCATAGAAAACGGATGGACGGACCCAAACATGAACTTGATAAATATAAATCAAATTTTTTTTTAGAGACATTGTATATCAAATCAGCGCAAGACCAAAGAAATAAGGAAATTAACATGTAGAAAAATAAGTAACAACAAATTGACTTACCTTCTACGAAGAACTTGGAGAGAAGATATAACTAGAATGGAACAGGAAAATTTACGAAGTTACAAAGCAACCAGCTCGGGTATAAACAAAGAAACAATAAATCTTCCTCTGTTCAACAAAGCAAGTTACTATAAATGAATATTTTTATACTACAATAAATGCATAGTTAGGGTTAGTAACTTTGGGACCAAGTCAATTTTATGCGTGCGTGTTTATGTTTGTATGTGTGTTCGCGCGCTTTATATTTATGTAATTACGATGTAACGTAAGATAAAAAAATCACTCAAGTAAATCAAAATAACTTATGAAAATTTACTAGGTGAAGCCAAGAATTTAAGAGTCTTCTTGATCTAACTTTTCAGACTGTGGCAGATATGATCAAAGAGAAGACTCTAGAGGAGATCCGCAAAACATTCTACATTGAGAATGATTTTCAAGCCTAAGGAAAAAAGGTGGTTAGAAACGAGAATGCCTAAGCATTTGAGTGAAGCTGGTGGTTTTCCTATGATGGGCCAAAATTATTTGTTTATATACGATTACCCATAATATGAAAATGTTAGCTACACTCAAATCTCCCTTTCTAATCTCCTCCCCTTCCTCATGGGTTAAGTTTTTCTTAATATTAAAGATCTCGTGAATTTCCTTTGGATTCTTTCATTTGATCTTATATGCCACAATTTGACAAGTAAGATCAAGTAAGCTCTTTATGCTCATGTAGTTGGCAAACATAATCAAATCAATGAATTAAATATGAGAAAATGTTTTATAATGCTTGGAATTTCACCTATAAATTACCGTAAGTACAAACTTTCACTTTACAAAGAATCTTTCGTAATTTATAAACTTGCTAGAATATAACTAATATATTTAATTTTTTTCAAAGACAAGATGACAAACGATTATCTATATAACAATAATGTAATATATATATATATATATATATATATAAGAGGAAAAACAAAAAACGGATGAACGGACCCAAACATGAACTTGATAATATAAATTAAAATTTGTTTAGAGACATTGTATATCAAATCACCGCAAGACCGAAGAAAAAAGGAAATTAACACGTAAAAAAATAGTAACAACAAACCGGCTTACCTTCCATGAAGAGCTTGGAGAGAAGATAGACCTAGAATGGAAGAGGAAAATCTACAAAGTTACAAAGCTACAAGCCCGGGCATAAACAAACACACAACAAATCTTCCTCAGTTCAACGAAGCAAATTATCATAAATGAATATTTTTATATTACAATAAATGCAATGTTAGGGTGAGTAATTTTGGGACCAAGTCAATTTTATGTGTACCCGTTTGTGTTTGTACGTTTGGTCGTGCGCTTTATATAATGTAATAACGATGTAACGTAAGATAAAAAAATCACTCAAGTATATCAAAATAACTTATGAATATTTATTAGGGGAAGCTAAGCATTTAACAATCTTCTTGATCTAACTTTTCAAACTGTGGCAGATATGATTAAAGAGAAGACTCTAGAGGAGATCCGCAAGACATTCAACATTGCGAATGACTTCAAGCCTAAAGAAAAAAGGAGGTTAGAAAGGATAATGCATAAGATTAAATAGGCTCTTTATGCTCATACAGTTAGCAAACATAATCAAATCAAATAATTAAATATGAGAAAATGTTTTATATTGCTTGGACTTTCACCTAATAAATTACCGTTAGTTAATTCATTCCTTCACGTGTTTTTTTTTCTTCCATTATTACATTATTATATAATTTAAAGCAATTATAAATACTTTAAAGTTGATTATCTAATTAGTTATTATATCCTTTTTTATTAATTAGCTTGAGAACTCCTTAGAGAAAATAACCTTTTAAAATAGAAACTATCACTTTTAAAATAATCTTCCATATTTATAAACTTTCTAGAATTTTACTAATATATTTCCTTTTTTTTCAAAGATAAGATTATACCAACATTAATATATATAATAATAATGTAAATGTTGAAATTAGAGATTAATATTCAGAGAAAACTAAATCTTTAGAAAAAAATGCAAGCACGCTAAGATGACTAAAAAACAAAACATCAACAACATATATATATATATATATATATATATATATATATATATATATATATATATATATATATATATATATATATATATATATATATATATATATATATATATATATATATATATATATATATGACAATACAAAGGGGGTAGAAAGAACATACTTAGCAATAGGAATCATAGAAAATGGATGGACGGACCCAAACATGAACTTGATAACCATAAATCAAAATTTTTGAGAGATATTTTATATCAAATCAGCCCAAGACCAAGGAAAAAAGGAAATTAACCTGTAGAAGAAGAAGTAAAAAGAATCGACTTACCTTCTACGAAGAGCTTGGAGAGAAGATAGCCTAGAATTGGAATAGGAAAATCTACGAAGTTACAAAGATATCAGCCCGGGTATGCACAAAGAAACAACAAATTTTCCTCAATTTAACAAAGCAACTTATTATAAATGTATTTTTATATTACGATAAATGCAAAGTTAGGGTAAGTAACTTTGGGACAAAGTCAATTTTGTGTGTGCGGGTTTGTGTTTGTATGTGTGTGTGGGCTCTTTATATTATGTAATAACAATGTAACGTAAGATAAAAGTATCACTCAAGTAAATCAAAATAACTTATGGAAACTTACTAAGTGAAGCCAAGCATTTAAGAGTCTGCTTGATCTCACTTGTCAAACTGTGGCAGATATAATTTAAGAAAAGACTCTAGAGGAGATCCACTAAACATTCAAAATCTAGAATGACTTCAAGCCTAAGGAAGAAAAGGAGGTTTTTGAAGGAGAATGCCTAAGCATTTGAGTGAAGCTAATGTTTTTCATACGATGGGCCAAAATTATTTGTTTATATATGATTACCCAGAATATGAAAATGTTAGCTTCACTCAAATCCTCAGGTATTCTCCCTTTCTAAACTCTTCCTTCCTTAGGGGTTAAGTTATTCTTAATGTTAAAGATTTCGCGAATTTCCTTTGGATTCTTTTCTTTGATATTATATGTCATAGTTTGAAAAGTTAGATCAAGTAGGTTCTTTATGCTCATGTAGTTAGCAAACATAATCAAATAAAAGAATTAAATAAGAAAAAATATTTTATAATGCTTGGACTTTCACCTAATAAATTATCGCAACTTAATTCATTCCTTCACGTGATTTTTTTTTTCTTCCACTACTTCTTTATTATATAATTTAAAGCAATTATAAATATTTTAAAATTGCTTATCTAATTATTTATTATATCATTTTTTGCTTAACTAACTTGAAAACTTCTTAGAGAAAATAAACTTTTAAAGTAGAAATTATCACTTTTCAAAGAATCTTCCATATTTATAAACTTGCTAGAATTTAACTAATATATTTTATTTTAAAGAGAAGATGATACCAACATTGATCTATATAAAAATAATGTCAAATTAGTGATGAATTATTTAGAGAAAACTAAACCCTTAGAAAAAATGCAACCACTCTAGGATGGCTGGAAAACAAAACATCAACAAAATATATAGATGATTATCACAATACAAAGGGATCAGAAGGTACTTATTTAGCTAGAGGAACCAAATAAAACGGATGGACGAACCTAAACACGTACTTGATAAATATAAATAAAAATTTTTGTAAAAGCATTGTATATTAAATAAGCACAAGACCAAGGAAACAACGAAATTAACGCGTATAAGAACAAGTAACAACAAATGGACTTACCTTATTTGAAGAGCTTAGATAGAAGATAGACCTAGAATGAAAGAGGAAAATCTACTAAGATACAAACCTACCAACCCGGATAAACACAAAGATACAACAAATCTTCCTCAGTTCAACAAAGCAACTTATTGTAAATGTAATTTCTATATTACAGTAAATGCAAAGTTAGGGTTAGTAACTTTGGGACCAAGTCAATTTTTTTACATAAATAAAAGAATTTTATTTTGTTGTATTTTATTGTTCAAGAGAAATATTTCTCTTCTCTCTTGTTAACCCCTTGAAGGTACAATTAAAGTGGATTCATGAACTCATTAATTTTCATTTGAAAATTAGTACTCAAATTCAATGCAAATCAGTATTATAAAATGGACATGCCATGCACAATCAAGGAAGAAACTATTCATAGTAAAATTTCAATTCCAGATTTGTCGTTCTACCATTCACATCATCAAAATATCAATTATTATTAAAAATATATATCTAATAAAAAAAATTAGAGTATTTGATGTCAAGTAACCTTAAGTAAATAAATTTGACATGTTTACATAAATGAATGTAACAAAAAGGTACTCAAACAAAAATTAAAAAAAAAAGAGATGAATCTAAGTAGTTAAACAAAAATAAAAAAAATGATAATTATTAATATTTAATACAACACAAGTATTTTTCGTTAATTCACCTTTTAGATAAGAAAAAAGTGGTAACAAATTATTCAACAAAAGCAATAATAATAATTGATATTTAGAAAGTTTTTTATAAAAGAAATGGACCTTTAATGGAAGAAAGATCCCGATTCTGGACAGTGCAACAACAATAGCAATTCCTTTAGAGGCTCAGATCGAAATCTTCAACGAAAAAGCTTACTAAATAAAATTATTTTTATTTAGATCGGAATTCTCAATGGAAAACCTTACTGAATAAAATTATTTTTGTTCAGATCGGAACTATTAGACCTCAAACTCGATATTGTCTAGGGATGATAATTGTCGATTTTGGGGTTTTCAATAGCTAAGAAAATAAACTATTGAGCGTTGTACAAGGATATCAAAATGATAGTGTTGCGGCTAATTTTATAGCATTATGCTCCTAGGTTTTAGGGAAAGAAAATGGTTCTGGCGGCTGTCTTTCTCTTTTCATTTTTGTTTTGATAGGATTAAATTTTTTCCTGTCTTAATTTATAGGCTGGGTGTTTCAATATTTTTTATGATTTGTTTTCAAAAATAGTCCTTATGTCCATTTTTAGTTGTTATAATTTTATTTTTTAATCAAACTAGTATACGTGCCCGCGGGATGCACGGTTATTTTACTTAAAAATTTATTAAAAAAATAACTCATTTAAAGAAGATAATAAAAGATTAATATGATTTTTTTGAAGTGGTTTTAGTACAAACGATATTTATTTTCTACAATCTTCATTGAAAAATTATTAATAATTTTCTTTTATGCTTTTTTTATGAGGTTACTTAGTTTTAAGCGAATTCATTCTATAATTTTACATGTAATAGAAAAAAGCTTATATTAATTTGAATTCAAAAAATAAAACCAGATATTATTTATTTTTCCATATTTTGCTTAGTAAAAATTTATCGAAGCGTTTTTTTATATAATATGTGATAAGATGCTAAAATGTCATTTCACTTTGTTTTTAATATAAAATATGAGATTATATTAAAATAATTTTTTTTCTATATGAAAA
The DNA here is from genome assembly GCA_032847665.1 of Solanum chilense. Taxonomy (NCBI): domain Eukaryota; kingdom Viridiplantae; phylum Streptophyta; class Magnoliopsida; order Solanales; family Solanaceae; genus Solanum; species Solanum chilense. Next base: position 68,352,490 of record CM064963.1, on the reverse strand, counting down.
TTTAATTAATTTTTTTTATATTTTATTATATTGCTAGAAATTCTTTCATTATATTATTCGGTTTATTCCTGACTTTATCTACTGAGAATTAAGTTGCATGATATTATATATTGCATGATTTCTTTATACAGTATAATTCTTTTTTATTCTTTTTCTTCAATGATATTCTATCTAACTTTTTCCTTTTTTATATCTTTTATAGTTCAAATAATGTCATTATTAAATTACGATTGTGAAATAATTTTCTTGCATATAAATTTGATTTTATCTTCAAAATTGAAATATTCACATGATAATTTTGAATTTTATTTTTATTTCAAATATCTTTTCGAGAGGTTTTTTTTATTGATTAAACATTTTTATTTTTGTTGTTATATAGTATGATTTTTTTATGTATTTCAAAAAACTTTCTCATCTCAAATTTGAATGTTTATATTTTACATTGAAATTATGTATTTATATGTTTTTCATTTTCTTGTTCATATCTATTGTTATTGTGCGAACCATTTGTCATGTGTTCATTTTTTAAAAAACAAAATAAATAAATCAATGTCCTTCTCTATTACTCATAATATTATGTAGATAAATATATAACTTTTTACTTCCAAACTTAAACGACATTCTTATCATACTTTTATTATATTAATCAAAGTTCTTTCATTATTTAAATTTAATAAATATAATTTCAATTACTATGTGAAACAAAATGTCATCCAAATTAGGGAGTGCATGTAGCATATTGGCTTTTACGATTAAAATTTAATAACTTTTTTAGCATAACTATTATAATTTATATCAACGAACGATGAAGAATGAGGAAAATGTATTTTCTTTAAAAAATAAAAATTAAAATTGATATCAATAATTACCTAAGGTATGATGACATTTCATTTTCAAATTATCTCAGCTCTTTCATCTTCTCTGTCAATATTCATAATGATTTTACTTATCATCATCATATCTATATTAATTTTATTCTTTCAAAATAAAACACCTATTAAGTCGTTTAAAGAATAGCAAAACAATATAAAAATAAGAAACGCTAATCAAAATTAAATGTAATTGAGTTTAGTATATATATTCATCTAATAATCTAATAAATCACTTAAAAAAAGATCATTTTAATTAATCATAAAAATGAACAGAAAAGGCTAAATTATGAAGGAAAAAAAAGGAAATATTACATGTCATGAAAAGTATTAAATCGATGAAAGAATTATCATACCAATAATTTATGTGCCAAAAGTATTAAAAGGTGGCATACATTGTCGATTACCATAAAATTCTTCAGAATTTCTCCATTTCCTTATCATTAGTTTCTTCGCCTTCAACCATAATCAAATAATTTCACATAAAACAATTAAGAAGAGGGCATACAATAATATACTTTCCCTTATTTTTTCTTTTATGATATCAAGTGCAGTTAACTTTTTTATTGAATGTAACTTTTGGTACACATTTTTGAATTTATATTTTGAAGAATTGGTTTAAGAAGATGTGGCTGATAATGCAGTTAAGTGTAATATGTTTTCACAGATTTGGCTTATGAAGTCTAGCTATTTTTAGAAATAAGTTACGTTATTAAAAGAAATATAAATTTTAAATGAATTATTTAATATTTATTAAATAACGTGGTTTCTTCTTCCTCTTGTTTTTGATTTTTTTAAATGTTATGACTGATAGCTTTTTTTATATATATATATATTACTTAATATAAGGCATGTGATAGAGATGAAATGAAAAATTTTTAATTTTAAAAAAGGAACAAAATTATCTCATTTTCACATATATAGATCCACTGTTTTTAACTAATGATCTCATCAATTTGTTTTAAATATTATAAAACTATGTGTAATAATTAAAATTAATTTACAGTTACATCACCATAATTTTTTTTTTTTTTAAAATTATTCCATTTAATTAATTTTAATTAATTAACAAAATATATTTTTTGTGTTCTGTGGCATTTTTTCCCTCTCCAATGTGCGTGTGTGAGAGATAGAAGGAGTTACATTATTTTTTATTTTGTTAGTTAAATTGAAAGAATATAAAAATGTTTAGTTTACATTATTAGTTTATGTTTGTTTTGATTATTACTTAAAATGTATTGTACTGTATTGATAAATATCGTTGTTACGTAACAATGAGAAGCCCTATTTTATGGAAAAACCAATTTGGTGTGTTCCCATTGTTACTAATTTTTTTTTTAATTATATCTTTACATAATATTTCAAAATACTATTTTACCCTTTACCTTAAATATTTAAATAAATCAAACCTCCTACCCTAGATAATTAAGGATATTTTAGTAAATTTATAAATTACAATACAGTGCGATACAATCAAACCAAACAACTAAAATGTTATCAAACAACAACAAACAATATAGTCTAGCCAAACATTGTATCTGTCATACAATACAGTACAATAGAATACCACACAATACAATACATTATGAAAAATGGATAACAATGATCCAAATAAAAGTGTAACTGAACCACGTCTCTACAACCTGTTCTATGCAACTTGATACTTTGACATTCTTTCAAAACTTTTATTTAGGCATCTATGCTTCTTTCACACCTTTAAAGCTATATGTGTTAAAGGGTGGTGGAAATTTTATAACAAGAGTAGTTATTATATTGAACACCTAGAACTAAGTTTTGTTACAAATCTAGCTTACATTACATCAACATCTCGATTAGCTAAAAATGGCGTTATGAAGAATTTTGGCAATCACTCTATTGGTAAAAGACAATTAATCCTACACAAATATATATAATACCTCTCTCCTTAAGCTTACTTTAATTTGCACCATGGTGTCATGGAAGGATAATAACATGCGGAATTTAGCTTATCGGGGTAACTAGATAATATCGTTTCTATAGTAGTATCTGTCAAATCTGCGTAACCAATTGTAAGAGAAATGATCAGAATACTCTAATTAACACTAGCTAACACAAGGGTTTGTTGAGTTTTAAAATGTGTGAATGGAAAATGAAGAGTTGCGATTTTGATTGCGACTTTTATGAAAAGTTATGACTTTTATCAAAAGTTGCGACTTTTATGAAAGGTGATGACCTTTCTGAAAGATTGTAACTTTTCCAAAGGTTTGTGAACTATCCGGTAAGGCACAATGAGAAACTTTTCGCACTAGTCTTTTTTCCTCTCTTTTTGAAATAGAATTTCTTGACTTCTTCTACAAGTGTTCTAAGTGTACTTTACTTCCGTTGAGTGGCTCGCTGACAGCAACATTTTTGGTAGCAATACACTGTCGATTGATATCGTTCTATCCTAGGAGGAGATACTACAAATCAAACCTCGGATGCTAGAGAGAAATAATTTCCTTAAAGAGACACTATGCATTTAGTGGGCCTGATGTTCTTTCTGTTTTTCAGATTCTGGTATGTGTTATATATTTTAGATTTGTAAACTAGTTTTTGTTCTTCAGTTCTTCACTGATTCATTTAACTTTGATAACTTCGTGTTTCTGCAAAGTTTGTTGGAATCAGTAAGATTCTTTAAAACAGATTGACAAAAATTCTTCTTCAAGAAAAAAAAATTCTTATATATTTTTTTAGCTCTTTTCTGATTGTAGTTTAAATTTTCTAGTTGAGAAATGTTATTAGACTTTGGTGAAGTATCTTAGAAATATAAGATGAACGACAGGGTTCAGTTGGCAATGCCTAAAATTCATATTCCCGAGTATCAAATTTGTGTATATATATATATATATATATATATATATATATATATATATATATATATATATATATATATATATATATATATATATATATATATATATATATATATATATATATATATATATATATATACATATATATATATATGTATATATGTCATATTTTTGGTGGTTTTTGATTTATACTTGAGACTGTCATATGTTATTCAATTTATGATTATCTCTATTTTAAATATGTCAAAACCAGTTGTAAGAGACGATACTGCATGAATAACTTCTTAGAAGAAATCATACTTGTTCATAAGTAAAACAAATAATTTTTTCTCCCAAATAAATTATAGAGGCACAGATCAAGAAAAAAATTCACCTCGAATCCTATACTATTGTATTTCTTTCAATAGATCCCCCACAGAAGTAATATAACTTAGATTATGCTTTTTAAGGACTTTCAAATTTTTAATAGTGTAGATTCTGTAATAATAATAATAAAGGTTTTTTTTTTTAAAAAAAAAGTATAATTTAATTATATGTAATGCCTACTAAAATGTTCATTCAACTAAAAGAAACTTGAACAAAAATCATTTGTTGAGCTAAGTTTGGTTTCACCATAATAAGTTGTTTGGATTAATGAAGTTTTCAATCAATCTAAGAATTATTATTTTCTTGAATGAATATTTATTAAAAATATTTAAATAAAAGCTTTGATCTATAGTTCAGAATGTTCCAAATAATATTTGTATCAAATAACATTAAACTTATGTTAATTTAGCTAGAGAGAGGGGGAGGAAGGGTATACGATTGAAATTGAAATTCAACAACTTTTCAAGTCATACACAAATAATAATATTGATTGAACAACAATAAAATAAATTATCCTAGTAAAATGATTGCAATACATCAATAAAACAAATCGTTAATAAGAAAAAGATAAACAATACAACATAAAAACTAGGGATAATGCACAAGTACCCCTTCAGCCTATGTTCGAAATCTCAGAGACACACTTATACTATACTAAGATCATATTACCCCCCTGGCTTATTTTATAAATAATATTCTACCCTTTTTTTTTTTACCTAAATGGCACTAGTTTAAAAAAATGGCATCACATGTTGGGCCCACAAGATGGTTAAACATAATTAGTTTTTGGGATGCTCATTATTCTGCTCTTCAATATTGTTGTAATTACCTTTTATTAGTTGATCTTCTTCTTGTGGTTGTTTCTTTCGGACAACGACTTTATTCTTCTTAAGAACATTTAGCTTTATCATATCTTTAAGTTTTCGATCACAAACTTCTGAAAATGTCACAGCTTATCGAAAAAATCATAACTTTTTGAAAAGGCACAACTCATCATAAAAGGCACAACCCTTTAAAAATTGTCACAACTCATTCAAAAGTTAAAACCTATAAAAAAAAAAACTTACTATCCTTTGAAAAAGTCACAAGCCATTAAAAAAGTCACAATCCTTCAATTTAAAAAGGTATCTTCTTTCATTAATAAATAAAATAAATTGAGCATTTTTAATTGGGGCATTATAGTAATTCAACATTTAAAAATTGAGAGTTCATGCTTTTAAGGTATGTAAATAAATGTAAATATATATATATATATATATATATATATATATATATATATACATACATATATATTGTCCTCGAAGTATGAGGACTCACCACTAATGTTGTTGAAATTCAGATCGAGAATCAACCTAAGCGCGATCTGGATGACGAGTACCTGAACCTACATCATAAAGGGATGTACCACAAAGTATGCGTCAGTACTTGGAATGTACTGAGCATGCAAGAGATATATACTAAACTAAAGAAGTATATATAAAGCTGAAACAAGGCATAACTTCGCAATATTGTAAACGAAGCAAAATGTAGATACTAAAGATAAAATAAAAGCAATGACCAAATGCTACTCATGAACATGATATGATAAACTGAATACTGAAAACCTGGTCAATGCACTAGGAGTCTGATTGTGGGAGCTCATATTAACTAAGATAAATCTATGCGAGCTAAACGTGGAGTCTAATGTATACGCTCCATCGAGAGGATCCAATATACCTTTCCAGGGGTATAAAGATATGACTGACGTGATCACGAAATCTGATGCCCAATAGAGGGGACTCATAATTATATAGTGGCACATAGTTCTGGAACTATGAGGGTATGCTAAGCCCTAGTCCACTCGGTGCTAAGTCTACTCCAAACTGAATATTTATATGACAAAAATGCAGTTGAAATATTGAATAACTCAATACATTGACATGCAAACTGAGAATAAAACATCTCTATACTGATAATATGACATTCGACATGCGAAACATGATTATCTATTTAACTAACCTAGACAGTGTAATTGATGAACTAGAAAAATATATACAAACTAGGGTTATGAGTTTCATACAAGCAACTAAACAACGCTACCAAGGAAACGTGATATTTAGATTGTGGAAACCATAGTAATTGAAATCATAATAGTTCTCCAAGATTTTGCAAATCCTCATAGAAAAGATATGTGGAATCAAGGAACTAACTGAATTCTAAGGACTTAGTGGATGAAAAGAATCCACATGTGAAATCCCACATACTGGTGACAAAATCTAGAGAGAAATCCTTTGATTTTGGGATTCAAACTTGAAGATAACTTTCTACTTGTTCTCGAGGGGTTGGTCGTCTTTCCTATTCTTTTTGGCTGTAATTTCGATGAATTTTGAGGATAAAGGTTTTTTTATTAGGTTCTGATTAGATTATTATGCTTAAATTGAGTAAAACAACACAATTTAGGTATTACACGACATAGTTTAAGTGCTCAATGTATAAAGGAAAGAATCGATTTAACTTCTACGAAGAGCTTGGAGAGAAGATAGACCTATAATTGAAGAGGAAAATTTACAAAGTTACAAAGCTATCAGCTCGGGTATACACAACGAAACAACAAATTTTTCTCAATTCAACAAAGCAACTTATTAGAAATGTATATTTTTATTTTACAATATATGTAAAGTTATGGTTAGTAACTTTGGGACCATGTCAATTTTGTGTGTGCGGGTTTGTGTTTCTATATGTGTGTTCGCTCTTTATATTCTGTAATAACGATGTAACATAAGATAAAAATATCACTCAAGTAAATCAAAATAACTTATGAAATTTACTAGGTGAAGCCAAACATTTAAGAGTCTGCTTGATCTCTCTTGTCAAATTGTGACAGATATGATCAAAGAGAAGACTCTAGAGAAGATCCACTGAATATTCAAAATCGAGTATGACTTCAAGCAAGAAAAGGAGGTTAGAAAGGAGAATGAATAAGCATTTGAGTGAAGCTGATGTTTTTCATATGATGGGCCAAAATTATTTGTTTATATAAGATTACTCAGAATATGAAAGTATTAGCTTCACTCAAATCCTCAGGTATTCTCCCTTTCTAAACTTTTTCCTTCTTTAGGGGTTCAGTTATTCTTAATGTTACCGATCTCGCAGATTTCCTTTTGATTCTTTTCTTTGATCTTATATCCCACAGTTTGACAAGTTAGACCAAGTAGGCTCTTTAGGCTCATGTAGTTAGCAAACATAATCAAATCAAAGAATTAAATAAGAAAAAATGTTTTATAATGCTTGGACTTTCACCTAATAAATTACCGTAAGTTATTTCATTCCTTAACGTGATTCTTTTTTCTTACTAACTTATTTATTATATAAATTAAAGTAAATATATTATAAAATTAATTATCTAATCAGTTATTATATCATTTTTTGCTTAATTACCTTGAAAACTCCTTAGAGAAAATAACCTTTTAAAGTACAAACTATCACTTTTAAAATAATCTTCCATATTTTATAAACTTGCTAGAATTTAACGAATATATTTCCTTTTTTCAAAGACAAGACGATACCAACGTTGATCTATATAATAATAATGTAAATGTTTAAATTAGTGATGAATATTAAGAGAAAACTAAACCTTTAGAAAAAATGCAAGCACACTAAGATGGCTGGAAATCAAAACATCATCAATATATATATATATATATATATATATATATATATATATATATATATATATATATATATATATATATATATATCACAACACAAAGGGGCCTGAAGGAACATACATAGCAAGAGGAACAACAGAAAACTGATGGACGGACCCAAACATGTACTTGTTAAATATAAATCAAAATTTTTTGGGAGACATTGTATATCAAATCAACGCAAGACCAAAGAAAAAAGGAAATTAACATGTAGAAAAACAAGTAACAACAAATAGACTTACCTTCTATGGAGAGCTTGGAGAGAAGATAGAACTAGAATGGAAGAGGAAAATCTACGAAGTTACAAAGCTACGGCCCGGGTATAAACAAAGAAACAATAAATCTTCTTCAATTCAAAAACGCAAGTTATTATATATAAATATTTTTATATTACAATAAATTCAAAGTTAAGGTTACTAAATTTGGCATGAAGTTAATTTTATGTGTGCGCATTTGTGTTTGTATGTTTGTTCGCGTGCTTTATCTTATGTAATAACGATATAACATAAGCTAAAAAAATCACTCAAGTAAATAAAAATATGAAAATTTACTAGGTGAAGCCAAGCATTTAAAAATGTTCTTGATCTCACTTTTCACACTATGGCAGAAATTATGAAAGAGAGACTCTAGAGGAGATCCGCAAAACACTAAACATTGAGAAACTTTTCAAGTCAAAGCAAAAAAAAGGAGGTTAAAAAGGAGAATGCCTAAGCATTTGAGTGAAGCTGGTGCTTTTCATATGATGGGCCAAAATTATTTGTTTAGCTACGATTACCCAGAATATGTAAATGTTAGCTTCCCTCAAATCCTAAGGTATCTCCCTTTCTAAACTCTTCTCCTTCCTCATGGGTTAAGTTAATCTTAATGTTAAAGATCTCGCGGATTTCCTTTGGATTCTTTTATTTGATCTTACATGCCACCATTAGACAAGTAAGATCAAGTAGGCTCTTTATGCTCATGTAGTTAGCAAACATAATCAAATCAAAGAATTAAATATGAGAAAATGTTTTATAATGCTTGGACTTTCACCTTATAAATTACCATAAGTTAATTCGTTCCTTCACGTGATTTTTTTTCCATTACTAATTTATTATATAATTTAAAGCAATTATAAATACTTTAAAATTGATTATCTAATTAGTAATTATATCAAATTTTGCTTAATTATATTGAAAACTCCTAAGAGAAAATAACCTTTTAAAGTACAAACTAACACTTCTAAAATAATCTTCCATATTTTATGAACTTGTTAGAATTTAACTAATATATTTCCTTTTTTTCATAGACAAGATGATACCAACGTTGATCTATATAATAGTAATGTAAATGTTGAAATTAGTGGTAAATATTCAGAGAAAACTAAACCTTTAGAAAAATGCAAGCACTCTAAGATAAATGGAAAACAAAACATCAAAAACATATATATATATATATATATATATATATATATATATATATATATATATATATATATATATATATATATATATATATATATATATATATATATATATATATATATATATATATATATATACACACACACACACACATTACAATACAAAAGGGGGCATAAAGAACATACTTAGCAATTGGAACCACAGAAAATGGATGGACGGACCCAAACATATACCTGATAAATATAAATAAAAATTTTTGAGAGGCATAGTATATCAAATTAGCACAATACCAAGGAAACAAGGAAATTAACACATAGAAGAACAAGTAAAAAAAGATCAACTTACCTTCTACGAAGAGCTTGGAGAGAAGATAGACCTAGAATTGAATTGGAAAATCTACAAAGTTACAAAGCTATCAGCACGGGTATGCACAAAGAAACAACAATTCTTCCTCAGTTCAACAAAGCAACTTATAAGAAATGTATATTTTTATTTTACAATATATGTGAAGTTAGGGGTAGTAACTTTGAGACCATGTCAATTTTGTGTGTGCGAGTTTGTGTTTGTATGTGTGTGTGCGCTGTTTATATTATGTAATAACGATGTAACATAAGATAAAAATATCACTCAAGTAAATCAAAATAACTTATGGAATTTACTAGGTGAAGCAAAGCCTTTAAGAGTCTACTTGATCTCACTTGTCAAATTGTGGCAGATATGATTAAAGGGAAGACTATAGGAGATCCACTAAACATTCAAAATCGAGAATGACTTCAAGCCTAAGGAAGAAAAGGAGATTAGAAAGGAGAACGCCAAAGCATGAGTGAAGCTGATGTTTTTCATATGATGAGCCAAAATTATTTGTTTATATACGATTACCCAGAATATGAAAGTATTAGCTTCACTCAAATCCTCAAGTATTCTCCCTTTCTAAGCTCTTCCTTCCTTAGGGGTTAATTTATTCTTAATTTTAAAGATCTCGCGAATTTCCTTTGGATTCTTTTGTTTGATCCTATATGCTACAATTTGACAAGTTAGATCAAGTAGGCTCTTTATGCTCGTGTAGTTAGCAAACATAATCAAATAAAAGAATTAAATAAGAAAAAATGTTTTATAATGCTTGAACTTTCAACTAATAAATTACCGTAAGTTAATTCATTCCTTCACGTGATTTTTTTCTTGCATTACTTATTTATTATATAATTTAAAACAAATATACTTACTATAAAATTAATTATCTAATTAGTTATTATATCATTTTTCTTAATTTTCTTGAAAACTGCTTAGAGAAAATAACCTTTTAAAGTGCAAAGTATCACTTTTAAAATAAACTTCCATATTATATAAACTTGCTAGAATTTCACTAATATATTTCCTTATTTTACAAAGACAAGATGATACCAACATTGATCTATATATTAATAATGTAAATGTTGAAATTAGTGATGAATATTAAGAGAAAACTAAACCTTTAGAAAAAAATGCAAGCACACTAAGATGGCTGGAAAACAAAACGTCAATAACATAAAGGGGGGCAGAAAGAACATACTTATTATTAGAAACCACAGAAAACTTATGGAAGGACCCAAACATGCACTTGATAAATATAATTCATAATTTTTTGAAAGACATTGTATATCAAATCAGTGCAAGACCAAAGAAATTAACAAGTAGAAAAACAAGTAACAACAAACTGACTTACCTTCTACGAAGAGCTTGGGGAGAAGATAGAATTAGAATTGAAGAGGAAGATCTACGAATTAACAAATCTACCAGCCCGGGTATGAACAAAGAAACAAAAATATTCCTCATATTAACAAAGGAGGTTACAATAAATGAATATTTTTGTATTACAATAAATGCAAAGTTAGGGTTAGTAACTTTGGGACCAAGTCAATTTTATGTGTACGTGTTTATGTTTTTATGTGTGTTGCGCGCTTTATATTATGTAATAACGATTTAACATAAGATTAAAAGATCACTCAATTAAATCAAAATAACTTATGGAAATTTACTAGGTGAAGCCAAGCATTTAAGAGTCTTCTTGATCTAACTTTTCAGACTGTGGCAGATATGATCAAAGCGAAGAGTCCAGAGGAGATCCGCAAAACATTCAACATTGAGAATGACTTCAAGCCTAAGGAAAAAAGGTTGTTAGAAAGGAGAATGCATAAGAGTTTGAGTGAAGCTGGTGTTTTTCACATGATGGGCCAAAATTATTTGTTTATATACGATTACCGAGAATATGAAAATGTTAGCTTCACTCAAATCCTTAGGTATTCTCCTTTTCTTAACTCCGTCCCTTTCTCATCGGTTATGTTTTTCCTAATGTTAAAGATCTCGCGAATTTCTTTTGGATTCTTTTATTTGATCTTATATGCCACAATTTGACAAGTAAGATCAAGTAGGATCTTTATGCTCATGATCAAATTAAAGAATTAAATATGAGGAAATGTTTTATAATGCTTGGACATTCACCTAATCAATTATCGTAAGTAATTACATTCCTTCACGTGTTTTTTTTCTTCCATTACTTCTTCATTATTTCATTTAAAGCAATTATAAATAGTTAAAAGGTGATTATCTAATTAGTTATTATATCCTTTTTTTGCTTAATTAGCTTGAAAACTCCTTAGAGAAAATAACCTTTTAAACTACAAACTATCACTTTTCAAAGAATTTTCAATATTTTATAAACTTGCTAGAATTTAACTAATATATTTCACTTTTTTATAAGACAAGATGAATTCAACGAGGATCTATATAACAATAATGTAAATTTTGAAATTAGTGATGAATTATTCTGAGAAAACTAAACCTTTAGAAAAAATGCAAGCACGCTAGGATGGATGGAAAACAAAACACCAACAATATATATATATATATATATATATATATATATATATATATATATATATATTTATTTATCATAATACAAAAGGGGTAGAAGGAACGTACTTAGTAAGAGGAACAACAGAAAACGGATGGACGGACCCAAACATGAACTTGATAAATATAAATCAAAATTTGTTGAGAGATATTGTATATCAACCGCAAGACCAAAGAAATAAGGAAATTAACACGTAGAAAAACAAGTAACACAAAATGAACTTACCTTCCACGAAGAGCTTGGTGAGAAGATAGAACTAGAATGGAAGAGGAAAATCTACGAAGTTACAAAGCTACCAGCCTGGGTATAAACAAACAAACAACATATCTTCTTCACTTCAACAAAGCAAGTTATTATAAATGAATATTTCTATATTACAATAAATGCAAAGCTAAGGTTAGTAACTTTGTGTTTGTATGTGTGTTCGTGCACTTTATAAAATGTAATAATAATGTAACGTAAGATAAAAAATCACTCAAATAAATCAAAATATCTTATGAAAATTTACTAGGTGAAGCTAAGCATTTAAGAGTCTTCTTGATCTAACTTTTAAAACAGTGGCAGATAT
>CM064963.1:68271800-68339780 GCA_032847665.1 Solanum chilense | reverse complement strand
TCGTCGTAGCTCTGACGGTCCGTCCTGCTGGTCCGTCACAGATTACAGAGAGTCGATTTTAGTACCCCAATTTCAAAATTCCAAGTGTTCTGGGACGAGACACCCTCGACGGCCCGTCGTGCCCATGACGGTCCGTCGTGGTATCCGTCGTCTCAGCCAGTTTTTTCCAGAAATAAAATCTGCTGCTCAAAACAACTAAACAGGTCGTTACAACACTGAATATGAAAATGTTATCTTCAATGAAATCCTTAGGTATTCTCCCTTTGTAAACTCCTCCCCTTCTTCATGGGTTAAGTTATTCTTAATGTCAATGATCTCGCGATTTTCCTTTGAATTCTTTTATTTGATCTTATATGTCACAGTTTGATAAGTAAGATCAAATAGTCTCTTTATGGTCATGCAGTTAGCTAATAATCAAATCAAAAAATTAAATATGAGAAAATGTTTTATATTGCTTGGACTTTCAACTAATAAATTATCGTAAGTTAATTCATTCCTTCACGTGATTTTTTCTTTTATTTCTTCTTTATTATATAATTTAAAGCAATTATAAATACATTAAAATTGATTATCTAATTAGTTATTGTATCATTTTTGCTTAATTATCTTGAGAACTCCTTAGAGAAAAAAACCTTTTAAAATACAAACTATTACTTTTAAAATAATCTTCTATATTTTATAAAGTTGATAGAATTTAACTAATATATTTCCTTTTTTTTCAAAGACAAGATGATACCAACATTAATCTATATAATAATAATGTAAATGTTGAAATTAGTGAATAATATTAAGAGAAAACTATACCTTTAGAAAAAAAATGCAAGAACGCTAAGATGGCTGGAAAACAAAACATCAACAACATATATATATATATATATATATATATATATATATATTAAAATACAAAGGGGGCAGAAAGAACATACTTAGTATTAGAAACCACAGAAAACGGATGGACGAACCCAAACATGAAGTCGATAAATATAAGTCAAAACTTTTTGAGACATTGTATTTAAAATCATCCCAAGACCAAGGAAACAAGGAAAGTAACACGTAGAAGAACAAGGAACAAAAAATTGACTTACCTTCTATGAAGAGCTTGGGGAGAATATAGCCTAGAATTGAAAGAGGAAAACTACGAAGCTACAAAGCTATCAGCCCGGGTATGCACAAAGAAACAACAAATCTTCCTCAATTCAACAAAGCAACTTATTATAGATGTATTTTTATATTACAATAAATGCAAAGTTAGGGTTAGTAACTTTGGGACCAAGTCAATTTTGTGTGTGCGGGTTTGTATTTGTATGTGTGTGTGGGATCTTTATATTATGTAATAACAACGTAACGTAAGATAAAAATATCACTCAAGTTAATAAAAATAACTTGTGGAAATTTACTAGGTGAAGAAAAGCATTTAAGAGTCTGCTTGATCTCACTTGTCAAACTGTGGCTAATATGATTTAAGAGAAGACTCTAGAGGAGATCCACTAAACATTCAAAATCGAGAATGACTTCCAGCCTAAGGAAGAAAAGGAGGTTTTGAAAGGAGAACGCCTAAGCATTTGAGTGAAGCTAATGTTTTTTATACGATGGGCCAAAATTATTTGTTTATTTATGATCCAGATTATGAAAATGATAGCTTCACTCAAATCCTCAGGTATTTTATTTTCTAAACCCTTCCCTTCCTTAGGGGTTAAGTTATTCATAATGTAAAGATCTCGCGGATTTCCTTTGGATTCCTTTCTTTGATCTTATATGCCACAGTTTAATAAGTTAGATCAAGTAGGCTCTTTATCCTAATGTAGTTAGTAAACATAATCAAATTGAAGAATTAAGTAAGAAAAAATTATTTTATAATGCTTGGACTTTCACCTACTAAATTTCTGTAAGTTAATTCATTCCATCACGTGATTTTTTTTTCTTCCATTACTTCATTATTATATTATTTAAAGATATTATAAATATTTTAAAATTGGTTATCTAATTAGTTATTATATAATTCATTGCTTAATTAACTTGAAAACATCTTAGAGAAAATAACCTTTTAAAGTAGAAACTATCACTTTTCAAAGAATCTTCCATATTTTGAAAGCTTTCTAGAATTTAACTAATATATTTTTTTTTCAAAGAGAAGATGATACCAACGTTGATCTATATAACAATAATGTAAATGTTGAAATTAGTGATGAATTATTCAGAGAAAACTAAATCTTTTGAGAAAATGCAAGCACGCTAGGATGGATGGAAAAAACAAAACATTAACAACATATATAGATAATTATCACAATACAAAGGGGGGAGAAGGAACATACTTAGCAAGAGGAACCACAGAAAACAGATGGACAGACCTAAACACGTACTTGATAAATATAAATCAAGTTTTTTAGAAGCATTGTATATTAATTAAGCGCAAGACCAAGGAAACAAGGAAATGAACGCGTGGAAGAATAAGTAACAACAAATCGACTTACCTTCTACGAAGAGCTTGAATAGAAGATAGACCTAGAATGGAAGAGGAAAATCTACGAAGTTATAAAATTATTAGCCCGAATATACACAAAGAAACAAAAAATCTTTCCCAGTTCAACAAATTAACTTATTGTAAATGTATATTTTTATAATATAGTAAATGCAAAGTTAGGGTTAGTAACTTTGGGACCAAGTCAATTTTTTTATATAAATAAAAAAAATTATTTTATTGTATTTTATTGTTCAAGAGAAATATTTCTCTTCTCTCTTGTTAATTACTTAAAGGTACAATTAAAGTGGGTTCATGAACTCATTAATTTCCATTTAAAAACTAGTACTCAAATTCAGTGCAAATCAGTATTATATAATGGACATGCCATGCACAATCAGGGAAGAAACTATTCATAGTAAAATTTCAATTTCAGATTTGTCTTTCTACCATTCACATCATCAAAATATGAATCATTATTATATATATATATATATATATATATATATATATATATATATATATATATATATAAATTAGAGTATTTGATGTCAAGTAATCTAAAGTAAATAAATTTAACCTGTTTACATAAATGAATTCAACAAAAAGGTACTGAAACAAAAATTGAAAAAAGAAGAAGATGAATCTAGATACTCAAAAAAAATCAAAAAAAAAATGATAATAATGATTCTATAATACAACACAAGTATTTTTTGTTGATCCACCTTTTAGATAAAAAAGAAAGTGAGAAAAAATTATTCATCAAAAGCAGTAATAATAATTGAGATTTAGAAAGTTTTTTTATAAAACAAATGAACCTTTAATGGAAAAAAGTTTCCGACTCTGGACAGTGCAACAACAATATCAAGTTCTTTAGAGGCTCAGATAGAAATCTTCAACGAAAAACTTTACTGAATAAAATTATTTTTATTTAGATCGGAATTCTCAATGAAAAACCTTACTGAATAAAATTGTTTTTGTTAAGATCGGAACTATCAGACCTCAAAATCGATGATTGTCTAGTGATGATAATTGTCGATTCTGGGGTTTTCAATAGCTAAGAAAATAATCTATTGAGTGTTGTACTAGGAGATCAAAATGATACTGTTGCGGCTGATATTATAGCACTATACTCCTAGGTTTTTGTAACGACCCGCTAGGTCGTTTTGTGAACTAGGACTAGTTTGACTCCTTTTGAAAATTTAAAGGGGTATTTTTAAACTATTCAAAGACTAAGAATATTTAGTTGATAAAAATTTTAGTGAAGAATTTAAATAAGTAATATAGATAATAGATTAGTGGGGTTTCACGGTTAATAAACTCTTGTTTAGAAAATAAAAAGGGGTGGAGGCAGAAACTTACCGTAAGTGACGAACGAGAGGATAAACAATAACTTCTGCTAACGAAAACAAGGAACTTCTCATCCCTTTTCAATTCTACCAAGGTATGTTGTTAGAGTAATTTGGTTTGTTGTTATTATTATATTATTACATGGATAGTTAATATCAAAGTGGGAAGAATAATTGGTATCAATTATAAATAAAAGAAAAAAAATGGCAGATCCTTCTAAAAATTTCCTACCGGCTTTCTGATGGTGTACATTGATTTAAGGGCTGATTTTTATCTTATTTTATCATTTTATTTCTTGTTATTATTATTCTAATTGATGGAAAAAAAATAAAGGGATTTGGAATTGAATAGTTTGGATGGCAGCACGTATGGAGTTTTGAGCCATTATATTGGCAGGAGACAAAAGTGATTGTCAATCATGAGCCAATCATTGGCAATCCTGCCAATCATGGACAATCATTGGAAATCATGTGTTAATGATTGGCCTTGGCATAAAATTCTTTAACATTGGCATGTTAAAAAAAATAAATGACCTGCAGATGGTCATGTTGCAGTGCTGCTGTTTGTCTGCAGTCGTTGTTACTTGACCTGCTTAAGCTAATTATCAAATTTAGATTTAAATTTAATATATTGAGATTGGTAATTAATTATTAGGTGTTATTCTATATGATCTAACATTGAATTTTAGTCCATTTGAAGAGGTTAAAGTTAAGTTCTTGGCTTGAAATTTAGCAAGTATGAAAAATTTGGCATACCAATAAATATCAAGATTTGGAGTTTGGTTGAAAATATGAGTGAGTTTTAGCGTCTATGATAGACATATAATAATTTGAATGCCTACAAAAACTGCTTACTTATGAATATTGCATCATTGGTAGATCGTGAACATTCCAAAACTTAACGAAAAGGGAAGGAACTATCTTGAGGATTCGTGACACGAGCTCGACACTTGAGGTATGTTAAGACTTTTAGACTTGTTGAAGGACGTTTTCCTAATTAAAGATTAAAAATGAAAATAGACAATGGAGTAAGGGGGAAAATGGTGGTCTCGTATCAATGGTGTGACGGGCATTGGTACGAGTACCGGTGTTATAAAAAGGAAAATTTCTATTATAGAATGTGGATTGAAATTTGAGAATGCCAAAGCATATGGGCATTAGCTGATATATTATTGACTTGAATTCCTTGTGTGATTGTGTTTTATTTATTTCACCCGTATAGTTGTGATAATTGAGGTGGTTATGTATTAGGTTCATATTGATTGATTGAGATGCATCATCATCCCCTCTATTGAAATAATATTGTGCACATGCATAGACATGAGACTGAGTATAAGTTGGGCACGTGGAGATCGTCCGTGCTGGGGATGGTGAGATGTTAAGATTGTAATTTGGGCACGTGGAGACCGTCCGTGCGAAAATTGTTGATATTATGATAGTGCGTTGAGATCGTCCGCACAGACACGTGGAGATCGTCCGTGTCGGTATATGGACCTCGCGAGTCCCCCATGGGTCATGAACTCTCGATGTATTTCCGTGGAGTATCATGTATATACGGTTGAGTGTGTACTGGGTATTCTGAGACAATTCATTACATGGTGTTATATTGCATTGCATTTCATCACATCATTTATTTTGATGATTATGTGTTTTGTTTGGTGTTTGGAAAATACTTGATGTTTGATTACCTTTATTGACGAAACTTAAATAGTGAGTGTAATATATATATATATACTTGTATAATTTAAGAACTTATTTTCTTATATAAACTCCCGTCACTACTTCTTCGTGGTCGGTCAATGAGACATACTGAGTAAACGTGGTTTCGTACTCATACTACACTTGTTGCACTCTTTGTGGTGCAGATTCGATTCCAAGTAGGAGCACATCTCGAGGAGCAGTTTGAGTCCGAGTTTGGAGTGTCTTGGAGTTGTGGTGAGCTGCTTGGCTGTTCCGTGGCCCACACCTCCCTCTATCTTTTACTTATTCTGTTATTCAGTATTCAGACAGGATATCCCTTAGGTTAGATTTGTCCTTTTAGTTTCAGACTTGCATCGTATTTTAGAAGCTCTTGTACTCATGACACCATTTCTTGGGTAGTATTTTTTTTCAGTTTTCCGCATTCGTACTTATAAGAACTCAGTGTTGGAGATTTGGAAATTTGTTGTGTTTTCACTTATTTGTTAGTTAAGTTTGTTAAAATATGTTGGTTGGCTTACCTATTGGTTGGGAATATAGGTGCCATCACGATTCGTGATTTTGGGTCGTGACAAATTTGGTATCAGAGCCCTAGGTTCATCGGTCTCAAGAGTACAAGAGCAATGTCTAGTAGAGTCTTGCGGATCGGTATGAAGATGTCCATACCTATCTTCGAGAGGCTATAGGGCATTTCGGAAATATTCTGTTCTTTTATTCATTATCGTGCACACTTGACCTTGTAGAAATTCTAATCTTGATATCTCATTCTCTCAGATGGCGAGGAATCGTACATCGGCAAGTGGTGGTCAGGATCCTATTCCTGCGCCTGCTTCTGGGAACACTATCCGAGGTAGAGGTAGGAGACGAGCTCGAGGTCGGGGTAGGGGCCGTGTTGCAGCAGCTATGGACGTTCAAGTACCAGTAGCTACCTAGGGTCGTGATAGGACCGTACCTCCTGATGCAGAGGTTATTCATGGGGATGTGCAAGATCGTGTCGAGGGGGATGGGCCAACTCAGGCTCCAAACAGTACTATTGTCCCCCCAGTGCTTCAAGATACCTTGGCTCGTATGTTAGGAATCCTAGAGGGGATGGCCCAGGCTGGAGCTATGCCTGTCACTTCTGATGGCTCACAGACCCGTGTTGGAGGTCAAACTCCAGATACGATAGTTGCTCCAGATTCTCAGACTCCCAGGACTCAGCAAGCTGCCGCTGTAGCTCCTCGTTTGGATAGTATGGAGTTTCCAGATATGACATCACATTTGGTGAACAGGCCTTCTATGACTATTGATGAGCAAAAGATGTTTGGGAGGTTCAGACTAATGAATCCTCCTACTTATACTGGTGACTTAGCTGAGGATGCATATGAGTTTATAGTTAGTTGTCATGAGAGGTTGCATAATCTTGGATTAGTGGAGTCTCATGGAGTTGACTACACAACATTTCAGATGACTGGCTCTGCTAAGCAGTGGTGGAGGGATTATATTAGTAGTAGGCCAGCTGGATCCCATCCACTATCCTGGACTCAGTTTACTCAGGTATTTCTATCCAAATTTGTTCCACGCAGTGAGAGGGAGCGCAAGAGGGCTGAGTTTGAGGGTTTGCAGCAAAATGGTATGTCAGTTGCAGAGTATGAGGGTAAATTTCATGCCTTGGCTAGGCATGCTTCGATGATACTTCCCACAGAGTCTGAGAGAGTGAGGAGGTTTGTTAAGGGGCTGATTATTCCAATTCGTCTAGGAGTTTCTCAGGTTGCTGCTTCTGGTGTTCCATTCCAGAAAGTGGTAGATGCTGCTAAGGAGTTGGAGATGATTCGGCGTGAGGGATTTGAGCAGCGAGAGGGCAAGAGGACTCGTTATTCAGGTGATTATGGTGGTGCTCCGCTTAGGAGTCGGGGTTACTTGGGCATAGGTTATCGCCCTCAGTCCAGCAAACCCATTCATGCTGCTATACCAGCGTCTGAGGCTGGTTACGCTGGCCATAACTCTTCGAGCTCAGTGCATACTTCGCAGGGTTCATCTTCAAGACCTGTAGTTAGTGGAGGGCATTTTGGTCATTCAGGTTCCTCTCATCAGCCTGCGTCTCGTAGGGGCTGCTTTGAGTGTGGTGACATGGGACACTTTGTGAGAGACTGCCCTAGGACCAGACGTGGTGGCTTACATCAGAATTCTCAGGCTTCGACTTCCAGGGTTGCACAACCTCCAGCTAGGGGTGGTGCACCGAATGGTAGAGGTGGTTCTCATTCAGGTAGAGGTGGCTCTCCTTCTGGTCGAGGTGGTGGTCGTGGAGGTTCACAATCTGATGGAGGTCGTTCTCACTGTTATGCTTTTCCAGGTAGGCCAGAGGCTGAAGCCTCAGATGCTGTTATCACAGGTATTATTCCGGTTTGTCATCGACCAGCTACTGTATTATTTGATCCAGGCTCTACTTATTCTTATGTGTCCACATATTTTGCTCCTAGTCTGGATATATTGTGTAAGTCTCTTGATTTGCCAATACGTGTTTCTACTCCTGTCGGGGATTCTGTAGTTGTAGATCGGGTGTATCGTTTATGTACTGTTACTTTGATGGGGTGTGACACTCATGCAGATTTAAAGGTCTTAGATATGATAGATTTTGATGTGATTCTTGGTATGGATTGGTTATCTTCTTACCACGCAATTTTAAATTGTCATGCCAAGACCATCACTTTAGCTATGCCTGGAATTCCAATAGTAGAATGGAGAGGTACTCTTAGTCATCCTTCTAAGGGTGTGATATCATTCCTTAAGGCTCGTCAGTTGGTACAGAGAGGATGTTTGGCGTACTTGGCCCACATTCGAGATACTAGTATTGAGACTCCTATGCTTGAGTCTATTCCAGTAGTGAGTGAATTTTCAGAAGTATTTCCAACCGATATGCCAGGTCTTCCACCAGATCGTGATATTGATTTTTGTATAGATGTGGAGCCAGGCACTCGGCCTATTTCCATTCCTCCTTATCGTATGGCACCGGCTGAATTGAAAGAGTTGAAGGAGCAGTTGCAGGATTTGTTGAGCAAAGGTTTTATTAGACCAAGTGTATCTCCTTGGGGTGCTCCAGTGTTATTTGTGAAGAAGAAAGATGGATCTATGTGTATTGACTATCGGCAGTTGAACAAGGTAACCATGAGAAATAAGTATCCGATACCTCGTATTGATGATTTATTTGATCAGTTGCAGGGTGCTTCAGTTTTCTCCAAAATTGACTTGAGATCTGGCTATCATCAGCTGAAGGTTAGGGCGGAGGATATCCCTAAGACGGCTTTTCGAACACGTTATGGTCATTACGAGTTTTTGGTGATGTCTTTCGGACTGACTAATGCCCCAGCAGCTTTTATGGACTTGATGAATGGAGTGTTCAGACCATATTTAGATTCCTTTGTTATTGTCTTCATAGATGATATGTTGATATACTCACGCACTAAGGAAGAACATGAGCATCATTTGAGGATTGTTCTTGGGATTCTAAAGGAGAAGAAGCTTTATGCAAAGTTTTCAAAGTGTGAGTTTTGGCTTAGTTCGGTAGCATTCTTGGGACATGTAGTGTCCAAGGAGGGTATCATGGTGGATCCTAAGAAGATTGAGGCGGTTAGAGATTGGGTCAGACCTACTTCAGTTACTGAGATTCGAAGTTTCTTGGGCCTTGCAGGTTATTATCAACGGTTTGTTGAGGGTTTCTCATCCATTGCATCTCCATTAACTAGATTGACACAGAAGGAGGTGACTTTTCAGTGGTCTGACGAATGTGAGGTTAGTTTCCAAAAGCTCAAGACTTTATTGACTACTGCTTCGATTTTGACCCTACCCGTGGAGGGAGAGGGTTTTGTCGTATATTGTGATGCTTCTCGGGTTGGTCTTGGTTGTGTGTTAATGCAGAAGGGAAGGGTGATAGCTTATGCTTCGAGGCAGTTAAAGGTTCATTAGAAGAACTACCCTATTCATGATTTAGAGTTGGCGGCTGTGGTGTTTGCATTAAAGATTTGGAGGCATTATCTTTATGGTGTGCATTGTGAGGTGTTCACGGATCATCGTAGTCTCCAGTATATATTCAATCAGAGGGATCTAAATTTGAGGCAGAGGAGATGGTTGGAGTTGCTCAAAGACTACGATATGACTATTCTTTATCACCCAGGCAAAGCAAATGTTGTAGCAGATGCCTTGAGTCGGAAGGCGGTAAGTATGGGTAGCCTGGCCATGTTACAGGTTGGCGAGCGTCTCTTAGCTAGGGATGTCCAATCCCTGGCCAATAGCTTTGTAAGACTTGATATTTCAGAATCTGGTAAGGTGTTGGCTTATATGGAGGCTAGGTCATCCTTGTTGGAGCAGATTCGGGCTCAACAGTTTGATGATGGTGATTTATGTAAGATTAGGGACAAGGTTTTAAAAGGAGAATCCAAGGCTGCAATTCTTGATAGTGAGGGAGTTTTGAGGATTAAAGGTCGTATATGTGTTCCTCGTACAGGTGATTTGACTAGATTGATCATGGAGGAGGCTCATAGTTCGAGGTACTCTATCCATCCGGGGGCTACTAAGATGTATCGTGACTTGAAGCAACACTATTGGTGGTGTCGTATGAAGAGGGACATAGTAGATTTTGTATCTCGATGTTTGAATTGTCAGCAAGTGAAGTATGAACGCCAAAAGCCTGGAGGTATGACTCAGAGGATGCCCATACCTGAGTGGAAGTGGGAGCGCATTGCTATGGACTTTGTGGTAGGGTTGCCACGTACCTTGGGTAAGTTTGATGCTATATGGGTCATTGTGGATCGACTGACTAAGTCTGCACACTTTGTACCAGTTCAGACTACCTATAACTCAGAGAAGTTAGCCAAGATCTATATTCAAGAGATAGTTCGTTTGCATGGGGTTCCTATATCTATTATTTCAGATCGTGGCACCCAATTTACCTCTCATTTCTGGTGGTCTATGCAGAAAGAGTTGGCACTCGGGTGGATCTTAGTACAGCCTTTCACCCTCAGACTGATGGTCAATCTGAGCGGACTATTCAGGTTCTCGAGGATATGTTGCGGGCGTGTGTGATTTACTTTGGTGGTCAGTGGGACCAGTTCTTGCCTCTAGCGGAGTTTGCTTACAATAATAGTTATCACTCGAGCATTGAGATGGCACCATTTGAGGCTCTGTATGGCAGGAGATGTCGATCTCCAATTGGCTGGTTTGATGCATTTGAGGTTAGACCATGGGGTACAGATTTGTTGAGGGAGTCCTTGGACAAGGTCAAGTTGATCCAAGATAGACTTCTCATGGCTCAGAGTAGGCAAAAGAGTTATGCGGATCGAAAGATTCGTGATTTAGAGTTTATGGTTGGAGAGAGGGTTTTATTGAAGGTTTCACCCATGAAGGGTGTGATGAGGTTTGGAAAGAAGGGCAAGTTGAGCCCAAGGTATATTGGTCCTTTCGAGATTGTTGAGCGTATTGGTGAGGTGGCGTAGCAGTTGGCTTTGCCACCTGGTTTGTCAGGTGTTCATCCTGTATTTCATATTTCAATGCTTAAGAAGTATCATCAAGGTGGTGATCATGTGATTCAATGGGATTCAGTGTTACTTGATCAGAATTTGACTTTTGAGGAAGAGCCGATCACCATTTTGGATAGGCAATTTCGGAAGCTAAGGTCCAAGGAGATTGCTTCAGTAAAGGTTCAGTGGAAGCATCGTCCAGTGGAGGAGGCTACATGGGAGACAGAGTCAGACATGAGGAGTAAATATCCTCATCTTTTTGAGCGTTCAGGTTAGCTCTTTTCTTTTCCCGTTCGAGGACGAACTTTTGTTTAAGTGGTAGGTGATGTAACGACCCTCTAGGTCGTTTTGTGAACTAGGACTAGTTTGACTCCTTTTGAAAATTTAAAGGGGTATTTTTAAACTATTCAAAGACTAAGAATATTTAGTTGATAAAAATTTTAGTGAATAATTTAAATAAGTAATATAGATAATAGATTAGTGGGGTTTCACGGTTAATAAACTCTTGTTTAGAAAATAAAAAGGGGTGGAGGCAGAAACTTACCGTAAGTGACGAACGAGAGGAGAAACAATAACTTCTGCTAACGAAAACAAGGAACTTCTCATCCCTTTTCAATTCTAACAAGGTATGTTGTTAGAGTATTTTGGTTTGTTGTTATTATTATATTATTACATGGATAGTTAATATCAAAGTGGGAAGAACAATTGGTATCAATTATAAATGAAAGAAAAAAATGGCAGATCCTTCTAAAAATTTCCTACCGGCTTTCTGATGGTGTACATTGATTTAAGGGCTGATTTTTATCTTATTTTATCATTTTATTTCTTGTTATTATTATTCTAATTGATGGAAAAAAAAATAAAGGGATTTGGAATTGAAATGTTTGGATGGCAGCACGTATGGAGTTTTGAGCCATTATATTGGCAGGAGACAAAAGTGATTGTCAATCATGAGCCAATCATTGGCAATCCTGCCAATCATGGACAATCATTGGAAATCATGTGTTAATGATTGGCCTTGGCATAAAATTCTTTAACATTGGCATGTTAAAAAAAATAAATGACCTGCAGATGGTCATGTTGCAGTGCTGCTGTTTGTCTGCAGTCGTTGTTACGTGACCTGCTTAAGCTAATTATCAAATTTAGATTTAAATTTAATATATTGAGATTGGTAATTAATTATTAGGTGCTATTTTATATTATCTAACATTGAATTATAGTCCATTTGAAGAGGTTAAAGTTAAGTTATTGGCTTGAAATTTAGCAAGTATGAAAAATTTGGCATACCAATATATATCAAGATTTGGAGTTTGGTTGAAAATATGAGTGAGTTTTAGCGTCTATGATAGACATATAATAATTTGAATGCCTACAAAAATTGCTTACTTATGAATATTGCATCATTGGTAGATCGTGAACATTCAAAAACTTAACGAAAAGGGAAGGAACTATCTTGAGGATTCGTGACACGAGCTCAACACTTGAGGTATGTTAAGACTTTTAGACTTGTTGAAGGACGTTTTCCTAATTAAAGATTAAAAATGAAAATAGACAATGGAGTAAGGGGGAAAATGGTGGTCTCGTATCAATGGTGTGACGGGCATTGGTACGATTACCGGTGTTATAAAAAGGAAAATTTCTATTATAGAATGTGGATTGAAATTTGAGAATGCCAAAGCATATGGGCATTAGCTGATATATTATTGACTTGAATTCCTTGTGTGATTGTGTTTTATTTATTTCACCCGTATAGTTGTGATAATTGAGGTGGTTATGTATTAGGTTCATATTGATTGATTGAGATGCATCATCATCCCCTCTATTGAAATAATATTGTGCACATGCATAGTCCGTGCTGGGGATGGTGAGATGTTAAGATTGTAATTTGGGCACGTGGAGACCGTCCGTGCGAAAATTGTTGATATTATGATAGTGCGTTGAGATCGTCCGCACAGACACGTGGAGATCGTCCGTGTCGGTATATGGACCTCGCGAGTCCCTCATGGGTCATGAACTCTCAATGTATTTCCGTGGAGTATCATGTATATACGGTTGAGTGTGTACTGGGTATTCTGAGACAATTCATTACATGGTGTTATATTGCATTGCATTTCATCACATCATTTTTTTTTATGATTATGTGTTTTGTTTGGTGTTTGGAAAATACTTGATGTTTGATTACCTTTATTGACGAAACTTAAATAGTGAGTGTAATATATATATATACTTGTATAATTTAAGAACTTATTTTCTTATATAAACTCCCGTCACTACTTCTTCGTGGTCGGTCAATGAGACATACTGAGTAAACGTGGTTTCGTACTCATACTACACTTGTTGCACTCTTTGTGGTGCAGATTCGATTCCAAGTAGGAGCACATCTCGAGGAGCAGTTTGAGTCCGAGTTTGGAGTGTCTTGGAGTTGTGGTGAGCTGCTTGGCTGTTCCGTGGCCCACACCTCCCTCTATCTTTTACTTATTCTGTTATTCAGTATTCAGACAGGATATCCCTTATGTTAGATTTGTCCTTTTAGTTTCAGACTTGCATCGTATTTTAGAAGCTCTTGTACTCATGACACCATTTCTTGGGTAGTATTTTTTTTCAGTTTTCCACATTCGTACTTATAAGAACTCAGTGTTGGAGATTTGGAAATTTGTTGTCTTTTCACTTATTTGTTAGTTAAGTTTGTTAAAATATGTTGGTTGGCTTACCTATTGGTTGGGAATATAGGTGCCATCACGATTCGTGATTTTGGGTCGTGACAGTTTTAGGGAAAGAAAATGATTCTGGCTGCTGTCTTTCTCTTTTCTTTTTTTTTTTGATAGGATTAAATTTTTTCCTTTCTTAATTTATAGGCTAGGTTTTTCAATGATATTATATATTGCATGATTTCTTTATACATTATAATTCTTTCTTTATTCTTTTTCTTCAATGATATTATTACTAACATTTTCCTTTTTATTTCTTTTATAGTTCAAATAATGTCATTATTAAATTACGACTGTGAAATAATTTTCTTGCATATAAAAATTTGATTTTATCTTGAAAATTGAAATATTCACGTGATAATTTTAAATTTTATTTTTATTTCAAATATCTTTTTTGACTGTTTTTTTAATTGACTAAACATTTTTATTTTTGATGTTACATAGTATGATTTTTTATGTATTTCTAAAAACTTTCTTATCTCAAATTTAAATGTTTATATTTTACATTGGAATTATGTATATATATGTTTTTCATTTTCTTGTTCATATCTATTGTTATTGTTCTAACCATTTGTCATGTGTTCATTTTATTAAAAAAAAAAATCAATGTCCTTCTCTATTGCTCATCTTCTAAAACTATGTGAAACAAAATCTCGTCCAAGTTAGGGAGTGCATGTAGCATATTGACTTTTATAATTAAAATTTAATAACTTTTTAGCATAACTATTATAATTTATATCAATGAAGGATGGAGGATGAGGAAAATGTATTTTTTTAGAAAAAATTAAAAAGTTAAAAATTGATATCAATAATTACCTAAGGTATGGCGGCCTTTTATTTTCAAATTATCTCAGCTCTTTCATCTTCTCTGTCAATATTCATATGGATTTACTCATCATCATCATATTTATATTAATTTTATTCTTTCAAAATGAAGCACCTATTGAATCGTTAAAAGAATAGAAAAACATTATAAAAATAAGAAACCTCAACCAAATTTAAATGGTAATTGAGTTTAGTATGTATATTCATCTAATAATCTGATTAATCACTTAAAAAAATTATTTAAATGTATCATAAAAAGAACAGAAAAGGCTAAATTATGAAGAAAAAAAAGAGAAGAAAATATTACACGTCATGCAAAGTATTAAATCGATGAAAGAATTATCATACCAATAATTTATGTGCCAAAAGTATTAAAAGGTGGCATACATTGTCCATTACCATAAAATTCTTCACAATTTCTCCATTTCTTTATCATTAGTTTCTTCTTCTCCTCCTTGCACCGAAGAGGATGGTGGTCCTTCACCTTCAATCGTAATCAAATAACTTCACATAAAATAATTAAGAAAGAGGGCATACAATTAATAAAGAAGACATACATACATGCAATAATATACTTTCACTCATTTTTCTTTTATGATATCAAGTGCAATTAATTTTTTTATTGAATGTAACTTTTGTTACACATTTTTGAATTTATATTTTGAAGAGTTGGTTTAAGAAGATGTGGATGATAATGCAGTTAAGAATAATATGTTTCCACAGATTTGGCTTATGATGTCTAGCTATTTTTAGGAACAAGGTTCGTTATTAATTGAAATATAAATTTTAAATGAATTATTTAATATTTATTAAATAACGTGGTTTCTTCTTCCTCTTGTTTTTGAATTTTTTTTATTTTTATAGCTGAAAGCTTTTTTTTATATATTACTTAATATAAGGCATGTGATACAGATGAAATTTTAAATTTTAAATTTTAGAAAAGAAACAAAATTATCTCATTTTCACATATAACTATCCCCTGTTTTTAACTAATTATCTTATCAATTTGTTTTAAATATTATAAAAGTTTGTGTAATAATTAAAATTAATTTACAGTTACATCACCATAATTTTTATTTTTATTTTAAAATTATTGCATTTTAATTAATTTTAATTAATTAACAAAATATTTTGTTAGTTAAATTGAAAGAATATAAAAATGTATAGTTTAGGTAAATAGTTTGAACTAATTGAATATATATATATATATATATATATATATATATATATATATATATTAAAACCAATCAAATCAAATAAAATTGTCAATTTTTGGGTGTTGACAGTTGACTTTAATTGAAAAATTAGATTTTAATTTTTTTTTAAGAACCTCGAAAGATGCATTTATTTAGTAATTTCTAATACGTGTCTTTTTTTTTTTTTTTAATTTTAAGTTGATCTTTTGATACATAAATGTTGAGAATAATTATGGCGCTAATACGTGGCGTTTTTTCCTCTGTTATTATATATAGATAGACAACAAGAATTTTGACAAATAGTTTACCATATATTTTTAATCATGTTGATATACAAAAGATTACAATTTATAGTATTTTCCATACAGGTTTTGAATATTTTTTTAATATATCAAATTAATGTAATTTAATTTAACTTTGAAAATTAGTTAAATTGACTTTTCAAAAGTGTAACATGACTACTAAAAATGGACGGAGAACGTAATAACAATAAAATACTTCGGTAGAATATGATAAGGTAAAACCTAGTCTCCCTTGTACTTATCCGTGAGCATTTATTTTAATTTTTAATAAAACATCAGTAGCACCATCTAGTGGTATATATTGGCAAAAATAAAATACTATCTCTCTATCAAATATAGGAAAATTCAAAGAATATATTTTTGTAATTATTTTTCCAAATCAAAAAATTAAGGTTTTATCTAAAAAAATACAATTATTTTTATATAAACAACAATTATTATTAAAATCAAGGTTTATATATGAAAAATAAATATTTTAGCCAGAAATGAATTGAAATTCATAGAAGGTCAAAAATTGTATATCTTCTGATTGGGTAAGGTGAAATTTAATATAATAGACATATTAATAGGAACAGGAGTAAACTTTACAATATTTATGGGCTTAGTAATGAGAATACTTTACAATAGCTAGTACGTGTTCTTGAATTCTACAAAGGGACACGTACTAGCTACTTGTTCCTACTTGATTGAAGCTTAACTGTAAATAGTTTCACATAAAATCTTGTATTATTTATAAACCTTTGAATAATGCACCAATTAGAAATCAATGTAACCTAAGGAATTATATACTCTAATTCCTAGCTACCCCAAGACCAAAACCCCAAGTTTTAAGATTTCTAATTTCCTTCAACTTCTTCAACTTGTCGAACAATACCTTCACTTAAATCTCTGATTGTAAGCAAAACTCTTGTAAACATATTACAATATTTCTTTCAACTCGCAGCACTTTCCAGAATCAAAACTCTCACAAATTCTTGATCGTTTTTCGATATTACAGTCAATGTAAGCGCAAATTTTGTCAAAGAAACATTGTTGTATTTATAGACCACGCCTTCTTATTCGTCTATGAACTTGTCTTCACCTCAAAGACTTCTTGTACTCGACTTGGACTTCCTCTTTACTAGGAAAGAAACCTGACACGTGAATTCCTTAATCAAGTAGGAAATAGGTTACGTGAATTCCTTAATCAAGTAGGAATTAAGTTTTCTTTAAGTCTTCCAGTTACATTTGAAACACTGTGTTTGGATCATTGTTATCCATTGTATTGTATTGTATTATTACTATACCTGCAATGTTTGTTTTGATTATTAATTAAAATGTATTGTACTGTATTGTTAAATTTTGTTATGTAACAATGAGAAGCCCTATTTTATGGAACAACCAATTTGGTGTGTTCCCACTGTTACTTATTTTTTTTTCCAATTATATCTTTACATAATATTTCGAAAAGTACTATTTTACCCTTTACCTTAAATATTTAAATCAATCAAACCTCCTACACTAGAATAATTAAGGATATTTTAGTAAATTTATAAATTACAATACAGTACGATACAATAAAACCAAACAACTAATGAAACAACAACAAACAATACAGTCTAGCCAAACATTGTATCTGTCATACAATACAGTACAATACAATACGATACATTATTAAACAATGGATAACAATGATCCAAACAAAGTGTTACTGAACCACGTTTCTACAACCTGTTCTATGCTAAAAATGGCGTTATGAAGAATTTTGGCAATTACTCTACTAGTAAAAGACAATTAATCTTACACAATTTATTTGAATATATATAAGACCTCTCTCCTTATGCTTACTTTAATTTGCACCACGGTGTCATGGAAGGATAATAAGATGCGGAATTTAGCTTAGCGGGGCAATCAGATAATATCGCTTCTATAGTAGTATATGTCAAATCTGCGTACCCAATTCTAAGAGAAATGATCTGACTACTCTAATTAACACTATCTAACACAAGTGTTTGTTGGATTTTATAATGTGTGAATGGAAAATGAAGAGTTGCGATTTTGGTTGCAAATTTTATGAAAAGTTATGACTTTTATGAAAAGTTGTGACTTTTATGAAAGGTGATGACCTTTCTGAAATATTGTAACTTTTCCAAAGGTTTGTGACCTAACCGGTAAGGCACAAAGAGAAACTTTTCGCACTACCCTTTTGTCCTCTCTTTTTGAAATAGAATATCTTGGCTTCTTCTACTAGTGTTCTAAGTGTAGTTTACTCCCATTTAGTGGCTCGCTGACACCAATAATTTTTGTATCAATACACTGGTGATTGATATCGTTCTATCCTGGGAGGACATACTACAAATCAAACCTCAGATACTAGAGGGGAATAATTTCCTTAAAGGGCACCTTGCATTTAGTGCGCTTGATCTTCTTTCTGTTTTTTCAGATTCTGGTATGTGTTATGTATTTTAGATTTGTGAACTAGTTTTTGTTCTCAGTTCTTCACTGATTCATTTAACTTTGATATTTTCGTGTTTTTGCAAAGTTTGTTGGAATCAGTAAGATTCTTTAAAGAAAGATTGACAAAAAAAAAAATTTAGGAAAAAAAATTCGTATATTTTTTTTAACTCGTTTCTGATTCTAGTTTAAATTTTCAAGTTATGAAATGTTATTAGACTTTGTTGTATGTCTTCAAAATTTAATTTTAAGTATCTTATAAATACAAGATGAACGAGAAGGTTCAATTGGCAATGTGTAAAATTCATATTCTTGAGTACCGAATTTGTATATATATATCTATCTATTAGAAGGGACACTTGAGGGTGTACGTACATTGCTATATGCAGTTGTACTAAAAGTAGCAAAAATTGTAAAATAAATTTGGGCTTATTTTGAATTAAATTCCACGTGTATGCAGTGCCCGCCAATTTGCCTTTTTTTAACAGACACATAATATTATCTTACCTTTGTGGGAGACAACTGATTTTTACTTACAGTCCCCAAATTTCTTTAAGCTTCTCTTCTTTATACTTCTCTCTCTTTTCTCTTCACTTAAAGTTCCCAAATTTCTTTAAGGGCTTCTATTCCTTATACTTCTCTCTCTTTTCTCTGCAAAATTGATGCATTTCTTCCTCCAAATTAGTATAGAAGAAGCTTGGTTGAAAACTTATTCACATTTTCCTTTTTTCATCTGTTTATTTTTCTGAAAGAATTGAACAAATCACAGTTCCAGTCGCTAGGCTGTCCAAGAGAGCCTCTCTCTCATCCTAAGTCGGAAACTGAGTACCAAGAAATTGTTCAAAATTTCCAACTTTTCTGGAACAACCTTCAAAAATTCTCCGCATCACTGCTTACCATTTTAAAGTTAGTTTCTAATTTCGTTCTCTTTCTTTCTATTTTACGATTTCAAAAAGTATTTGGAACAGTTTACATGTTACAGTCATCATTAACAGGAATCTCTTTGGAGGTATAAATAATAGGGTAAGTAGAAAGTTGGTTGTTTTTTGTTATAGTAGATGGTACTCTATTTTAGATTTTGTTAGATTCTTCATACGTTAGATAATTTTCCACATCTACACTCTCTAATGGTACTATTGATTCCGTATCATCCACACACTTCTTTAACAAGGAAATGTGAAAGATTGGATAAACCCTGCTAGTTCTATTTTCAATCTAACTCATAAGCCACATTACTAACCCTTTTCAGGATTCTGTACGGACCTACATATCAAGGACTGAGCTTTCCTTTCTTTTGAAATCTCATCACCCCCTTCATAGGTAATAATTTCAAGAAAACCCAATCATATGTTGTCAAGAAATCTCATCACCCCCTTCAATCATTTGTTGCTTTAAAAACCATCAAGAGGCGTAAAGATCGAGTTACTAATATTGTAGTGCATATTTTGTAGATGAATAAATGGCATCATTGATTTTTTAGTTCATTAAATTCAGTTTACTAGGTTCATTATTTGCTAAAAAATCAAATTATGAACCAATCAAATAAGTTTAGTTTAGTTAAATCTCTCTAGAACCGACTTGAAAATATTAAGAAAGAGAAACAAAGAAATTAAGAAAAAAATCAATTTTACGTCATCATTTTTTTAAAGAATTTGTTTAAGTTTGTACATGAGAAGAGAGTTATGTAGAAATAAAATGAACAATATAAATAAGCAGAATAAAAGAAAAGAATATTAAAAATGTGGCTGATAAATTTAAATAAAGATAAATCGAGAAAAAGATATAACATAAAAAGAAATACTTTAAAAATTAAAATAATATAGTTTTATATTAAATGCTTGTAACACCTCGAAAATCAGACCTAGGAAAACAAATGCACAAAATTACTTGGTGCAGTGGACCGCGATAGGGTTCAAGGACTGTGAAAGGGTCCACCGTCCGTAGACCTGCTCATGAGATTTGGAAAAGTATCCCCCTCACCAAACCCTTACACTTGCACGTCCAAGTGAAGGTCAAGGACGACTTCACAGTTTGTGGTCCTTCACTCACAGTTCGTGGTCCTTCACACTGGACGTGGGAGAATCCGTGGGAGCCTAGGCAGTTGACCCCTAAATCTAGGCCCTCTAGACCACATGCCCAAGTGAATACCACGGACGAATTCACGGTCCGTGGTACTTCACACAGGCCGTGGTAGTGCCTACAAGGTTGGATCCCCAACATTTAAGTCAAAGTATAAGATCTCGACCAACTTCACGTCCCATGGTTCCTTTCACGATATGTTGTGATGGTCGTGATTAGTCTGTCTGTAGATTTAAGTAAGGGGTGTTTCGGTCTTTTCCTTCTTCATTAGACTTTCAAACCTCGTCATTGTAACCCTAAATTATGTGGTTTTGGTCAGTTTTATCCTAGAAACATAACTAGAACTTACCTAAGTCAAATCATTAATCAAAACATAGAAAGTTATAAGTAAAAAATAGAAAGAATTGACCAACCCTAGCTCCAAAACACAATAAGTTTTCATCAATTTTAGCCCATAAATTGAAAATTTTCCCTTTTGAATTCAGTACCATGCATATGGGATTTCATTAATGGGTTCTTTTCACCCATTAGGTCTCTAGTTTTGAGTCAGATTCTTGATTCCTTTATCATCATTAGACCTAGGGTTTTCTTCAACCTTAGAAGATTATCATAAATTTGTTATTCAAATGATCCAAATTATATTATTATGTTATTACTCAGTCTATTGCATGAATTTTAGAACTCTAGCTTTGTATTTCTTTATGTCTTGAATTACACATTCTAGGTTTCCATTAATTAGACTATTTCAGATATACATGCCTCAATATATGAATGTGTCATTATAAGTTTATTTATGCACATTCTCAGTTTGCATGTCCGATTGAGGTATCCCATATATTACAGAAATTTAGTCATAATCAGTTAATCACTTAATCTATTGGGAGTAGCATAATACCGAGTTGGACTAGTGTTCAACCTACCCAAATAGTTTCATGACTACTAGCCACGTAGGTTTTAAATCCCCTCCGTGGGCATCATTTCTCTGAATACACCAGCATGCCTCAATAACTTTGGTTGTGTATATTGGGTCCTCCCTATGGATCCTATACATCGGACTCCACAGTTAGCTCTTGTGGTTTTATTTATCGTTTATTAGTAGCTCCGGCGAATCATTAGATCTTTCATTGACCATGTTTCAGTATTAAGTCTCAACATGTTATAACTTGGTCATTGCATTAGATTAGTCATGTTTAGTTTGTCAGCATCTATATTAAGTTTAGATTATTGGATTGCTTTATTGATTTGTTTAGTTATATGTTTATTTGAGTTTTACTATATCCCTTATGCTCACTACCTTTCAAATATTGATGCATATATTGTGGTGCATCTTCTCGTGATGTAGGTTCAGACACTCAACATTCAGATTACGCATACATAAGTTTCTGATATCCTGTTAAGCAGCATCAGTGGTGAGTCCTCATCTTCTCAAGAAATAATGACATGTTTAACCTATCAATATTTTAGTCTTTAGTTTTAGTTTTGCTCGATCTAGTTAGGGCTTGTCCTAACATTTTTATTCAATTTAAAGGCTTATTTCCTTTCATAGTTAAATTCAGCTATAGCTTTAGAGTTTGATATTTCTCTTGTATTAAACTCTCACATTATATATGTTAAATTTATCTTTAGTATGCTTATGATTATACCAACATGGTTAGCTTGGGGTCACATGTGATCTGTCCCATCTCCGCGACTCGGGGGTACCTCAGGACTTGATAAGTTTGGTATCAAAGCACTAGGTTTAATATTCGTAGGATGTCTGAAAAGCCACACTAAGTCGATTAATTTTCATGGGTGTAAAGTACACCACATCTAATGAGAGGGAGGATAGAAAGTACAATAGGAAAATCTTATTTCCTTCCTATTCTTATCTTGTGTAAGGTATAATTTAATTGCTTGTTCTAGAGAGGGTCAAAAAGGTAATAATTTTAGAGCTCGTCTACAACTTCAGCAGCACCATCAAGTCATCCGACTCAGCAGGTTAACTCATTTGGTACATGTGGCGGACAGCGCCAAGGCTTTATGCTCTTCAAGCTTGAAAAGATTACGAAGAGTCTCTTGACGTAGTCACTGGTACGTTACGAGTCTTTGCTCTTGATGTTTATACATTGTTAGATCCTGGGCTACTCTAACTTTTGTAACTCCTTACATAGCATTCCAATTCAGTGTTAGTCCAAAAACACTCTCAGAACCCTTCTCAATCTCTACTCCAGTTTGTGACCCAGTTATAGCTAGAGGGGTATACAAAAATTGCCCTATAACAGTCTATCTGAGAGTCACCTTCGCAGATCTTGTAGATTTAGAAATGGTAAACATTGATATCATTCTAGGCATGGATTGGTTACACTCCAGTTATGCCTCAATCAATTATAGAACTAGGGTTGTTCGTTTTCAGTTTCAAGACTAACCAATCCTAGAATGTAAGGATACTAGCTTTGCGCATATGAGTCAATTGATTTCTTACCTTAATGTCACGACCCAAAAATGGGTGTGATGGCACTCGTCTTATCCCACCAAGACGAGTGAGCCTAAAACCAAATATCTAACAACAATTTCTAGTATGAAACCAAGTCATATTAATTCAATCCCCAAAACCA
Source organism: Solanum chilense (assembly GCA_032847665.1). Taxonomy (NCBI): domain Eukaryota; kingdom Viridiplantae; phylum Streptophyta; class Magnoliopsida; order Solanales; family Solanaceae; genus Solanum; species Solanum chilense. The sequence continues at coordinate 68,316,646 of CM064963.1, read as the reverse complement.
GGTTGTCACGTGCACCAGCCTCTAATGTAAACATTAGAATTGAAACAAAATAGAATTCTAAAATGAAGTTGTCTTTCAAGTAAAAACAAAATCATAAACTGGAGTAGGAAAGTTCGTTGAGATGACAAGCAGCTACCTCACAATCCTCTACAAGATGCCTCGAAAATGAAGAGAATAGAAGGTATCACAAAGATCCAGGCTCGTAACCAACAAAAATTTGTAGAAGCAAGGGGTGAGTACCAAACCACGCGGTACCCAACAACAAAACCTCTAAACACAAGTTAAGTGAACAAAATACGGGTACTCCTTACGCCCTATCTAAACTTCCACGCTACAGCCTAACAGTTTACAAAACACACCACTCAATAACCACACTCTATCAGTTTACACATTCTCAATACAACTCAATATTCAACTGTCACAAGCTTCACAGAGAAACAATCACAAGATCAGCAAAACACATGTTTAAGTTCATCAATAATAAAATGTGTAATGCCATGAGATGCAATGTCAAATATCGTGATGCATGTCTTTCTTAACGATACACACCCGTTGTCTCTCAGTCCGGGACCCATGGGGGACATATCTGTCCATGCATCTGTCGCGGCGCATGACACGACCCTCGATAATAGTAACCTTCGCGGCGCGCGATACGTCCCTCGAAATATGATATCCATCACGGCGCGGGATACGACCCTCGAAATGGTACATCCTCTTACCACAACCATGTCTCAGATACAATGCAAATGACATGCTCAAATGAAAATGAGGAGATAACCATTTTGATACCAAAGCGCAATTTACAACAAGGAATACAACACCAACAAATAAGTTCTCAACATCACACAAGAAGATACACGAATTTCATACGCTTAACAAGAGTTTAGAAATCCACTTGCCTCAATTTATCAAACAATCACTTTGGGACTTTATCCTTCCCCTTTTGTTGAACTTACGACTCAAGGCAATCTATTCAAATAGATAATCATAATAAGATTTCGACACTAACAACACTCAAATGTAAAACATAGACCCAAAACTCACTCAAAGGTATAATAAATTTCCTAAATTTTGATTCCAATCAATAGGTCAAATCTTTTACTTTCTAAGTTCAAATATAGAGTTAAGTCATAATTTCTTCAAAAACTACCATCTTAATAGTTTTTCTATTATATAATACACTTAATTGAATTACATATAATATTGTATCGAAGCTATGCTAATTATATAAGAATAGGATTATCAAATTCATTTGAAAAGAAAAAAAATAACCAGAACATTAACTTCTTATAATTATAATATACTTTCCTTTTGTTTCAAAGTTTAAACCTTCTTCCAAACACGTACATCATTATCAACACATTTGGTTTCTGCCCAATTAACAATTACAAAATAATACTTACCGACCTAGTTATAGGATATTAATGTTTTAGTTATTAATTATGGAAATAATATTTCTCCCATGGTTATCATTAATTGTTGGTAAGGAATTATTATAAAATATATATATATATATATATATATATATATATATATATATATATATATATATATATATATATATATATATATATATAAAGGGCACTCATCTGGTCAACAAAATGAAAGGCAACCATTATTTTTTCCAAGTACAACGAAAAACGGTACTACAGATATGCCAATTTGCATATTTATATGCAATTAAAATTCACTCCTTTCAATTTCAAAACATGACAATTCTAATAAACTAATATATATATTGTTAGCATGCTTTGCAGTTTGCTCTTTTACCTGGACGAGATTGAAGCTACGCCAGCCGCCACTCACATGTAGATTCTGTTTTCCTTTCTATCTTCTTTTCTTCTAAATTACTTATGTTATTAAAAGTAACACTCCTTATTAACCTATATTAATATTTCAGACTTGACCCATTATTATTAAAAATAACTAAATCACCCCCAAATTAATTAATATAGTTAAATGACTATTCAAATTATCAAAAAAAATAACTTTTGGGTCCGAATCATTAAATTATCCACCACTAAAAATCATGTTCGTCCTCGAACATAAGGTGAAAGAAAGTACCTGAAGCTTCAAAAATATGAGGGTATCTGGCACGCATGTCAGACTCTATCTCCCAAGTTGCCTCTCCCACTGATCGGTGCTTCCACTGCACTTTTACTGAAGCAATCTCTTGGTCCTAAGCTTTCGAATCTTCCTATCCAAAATAGCTATAGGCTCCTCCTCAAATGTCAAGTCTGGACCCAACTCCACAGAATCAAGTGAAAGCACATGAGATTCATCCGGAATGTACTTCCGAAGCATAGAGACATGAAAAACAGGATGAACTGCCGACAAACTAGGTGGCAAGGCCAACTTATAGGCCACCTCTCCCACTCGGCTCAAAATCTCAAAAGGTCCAATGAACCTAGGGCTAAGCTTGCCCTTCTTTCCAAACCTCATCACACCCTTCATGGGTGATACTCGGAGCCAAACATGATCACCCTCCATAAACACCAAGGCTCTTACTCTCCGGTCTGCATAAATCTTCTGTCGACTCTGAGCTGTCAATAATCTATACTGAATCATACGTACTTTCTCCATAGCATCTCTAAGCAAGTCTGTATCCAAAGAGTCCATCTCCGCCGAATCAAACCAACCAATCGGAGATCTACACCGTCTACCATACAATGCCTCAAATGGGGCCATTCGGATACTAGAGTGATAACTATTATTATAGGCAAACTCCGCCAAGGGTAAATGTCGATCCCATCTTGCACCAAAATCGATCACACACGCTCGAAGCATAACTTCCAATACCTGAATGGTCCGCTCAGATTGACCATCTGTCTGAGTGTGAAATGCCTTACTCATATCTAACTGAGTACCCAGACCATGTTGTAATGCCTTCCAGAAGTGAGAAGTAAATAGTGAACCTCGATCTGATATGATAGAAAGAGGAACTCCATGTAGTCGCACAATCTAACTGATATATAGTTCGGCTAACTTTTCTGCTATATACTTTACCCGAACCGGGATGAAGTGGGCAGACTTGGTCAGCCTATCAACAACAACCCAAATAGAGTCATAACCACCCAGTGTGGTAGGCAAACCCACAACAAAGTCCATAGTAATCCGCTCCCACTTCCAAGTAGGAATAGGCATCCTCTGAGATATACCCCCGAGCCGCTGGTGCTCACACTTGACCTGCTGGCAAGTCAAACACCTCGAAACAAAGTCTGAAATATCTCTCTTCATCCCACACCACCAGTAATGCTGACTCAGATCATGATGCATCTTCGCCGCTCCCGGATGGATGGAATACCGAGTACAATGGGCCTCCTCAAGAATCAATCTAATCAAATCGTCTGTCCTGGGCACACAAATTCTACCTCCGATCCGCAACACACCATCAGAATCAAGGACACCCTCCTTAGCTTCCCCTCTCAATACTTTGTCTCCAATGAGACATAATTTTTCATCATCAAATTGGTGTGCACGGATTTGCTCGACTAAAGAAGACCGAGCCTCAATAAAAGCAATAATCCCATCACTCTCTTCTGAAATCTGCAAGCGGACAAGACTGTTAGCTAATATCTGCACATCTCTAGCCAATGGTCTCTCATCAATACTAAGCGCTGCAAGACTCCCCATGCTAGGAGTCTTCTTACTCAGAGCATCGGCCACAACATTGGCCTTTCCTGGATGATACAGAATGGTCACATCATAGTCCTTCAGCAACTCAAGCCATCTCCGTTGCCTCAAGTTCAAATCCCTCTGGCTAAAGATATACTGAAGACTCCGATGATCAGTGAAGATCTCACAATGAACTCCATACAAATAATGACGCCATAACTTAAGTACAAATACCACAGCCGCTAACTCCAGATAATCACTTTCCCCTTCTGCATCAACACACCACCCAATCCAACTCCTGAAGCATCACAATACACAGTAAAGTCTACACCTTCCTCAGGTAGAGTCAACACAGGAGCAGAAGTCAACAAAGTCTTAAGCTTTTGAAAGCTCTCCTCACACTCATCATACCACTGAAAACCCACATCATGTCGAGTCAATCTAGTCAATGGAGCTGCAATAGTAGAGAAACTCTGAACAAATCATCGATAATAGCCTGCCAATCCCACAAAACTCCTAATCTCAGTAGGTGAAGTAGGTCGCGTCCAGCCTCTAACTGCCTCAATCTTGGCCGGATCTACTCTAATACCCTCCTTGGACACCACGTGTCCCAAGAATGTTAGAGAAGTAAGCCAGAACTCAAACTTTGAGAACTTGGCATACAACTTCTCTTCTCTCAACCTCTGAAGTACAATCCTCAGGTGTCGGACATGGTCCTCCTCAGTCTTAGAGTAAACCAAGATGTCATCGATGAAAACAATCACAAAAGAATCAAGTTATGGTCGAAACACCCCATTCATCAACTCCATGAATGCTGCAGGGGCATTAGTCAATCCGAAAGACATCACTAGAAACTCATAATGCCCATACCGGGTCCGAAAAGCTGTCTTAGGGATATCTGATGCCCTAATCTTCAACTGATGATACCCAGACCTCAGATCAATCTTAGAGAACAATGATGCTCCCTGTAACTGATCAAATAAGCCATCAATACGCGGAAGAGGATACTTATTCTTAATTGTTACCTTGTTCAACTGTCTGTAATCAATACACATTCTCATAGTCCCATCCTTCTTTTTCACAAACAATATAGGGGCACCCCAAGGTGATACAATAGGGCGAATAAAACCCTTACTCAATAAATCTTGCAACTGATCCTTCAATTCTTTCAACTCTGGTGGGGCCATACGATATGGAGGTATAGAAATAGGCTTAGTGCCCGACTCCAAATCAATAGCAAAATCGATATCCCTATCGGGAGAAACACCTAGAAGATCAGAAGGAAATACATCAAGAAACTCCTGAACCACGGGAACAGAGACCATGGAAGGTGGTTCAACACTAGTATCCCGAATAAACGCTAAGTAAGACAAACACCCCCTCTCCACCAATTTCTGAGCACGGATAAAAGAGATGACCTTGCTAGGATAAGAACCACTAGCACTCTTCCACTCAACCCTCGGAATACTAGGCATTGCTAAAGTCACATTCTTAGCATTACAATCAAGGACAACATGATAAGGAGAAAACCAATCCATACCCAAGATAACTTCAAAGTCTACCATCCCCAGAATGATTAAGTCTACCCAAGTGTCATACCCAGCCAATGAAATAAGACAGGATCGATATACTCGATCCACCACTAAGGGCTTACCCACGGGTGTAGAAACACGAATAGGTACAGTCGTGCTATCACATATCATATCAAATTTAGCAGCAAAATACGTAGACACATAAGAGAATGTAGATTCTGGATCAAACAACACAGACGCAGGTCGATGGCATACTGGGATGATACCTGTAATAATAGCATCGGAGGTCTCCGCCTCAGGTCTCCTGGGGAAAGCATAGCAGTTGCCTCCTCGTCCACCTCCATCCTGGGTGGTACCTCTACCCCCACTCTGCTGAGCTGCAACACCACTACTAGAAACTCTATCACCTCTACCTGACTGAACTCTGCCACGACCTCTACCCTGTGGTGCTGATGGTCTAGTCTGGAATGAAGAATTAGGTCGAGACCCACCACGACCCCTTTGAGAAGTATACTTCCACATTAGATGATCGGGATCTCCACAAGTAAAACAAAATTTCTGACCTGGGAACTGCTGTGTGGACCCTTAAAACCCACTATAATTGCCTCGCCCTGTAGGTCGCTGCTGTGAACCGTACGAGCCCTGACCCGGGCCATAAGAACCCCTAGATGTCTGGCCACCCTCAAATGTCGGCATAGATGCATGAATAGGTCCCCGCTGCTTAAAAGAACCACTCACTCTCTGTGATCCCCTACCTCCAGATGAGGCACCCTGAAACTGACCTGATATACGAGCTCTTTTAGGGTCCCCAAACTCCTCTCTCTCCATCAATTTCGCCTCTTTGGCGGTGCTCACAATAGACTGGAAAGAAGTCCCCTCCCTAGATGTCCAAAACACAGCTGACCTGATAGAGAAAGTCAATCCCCTTACAAATCTGCGGATCCTCTCTGTCTCATTTGGAATAATGGCCAACGCATGCCTAGAAAACTGGCAAAAACCCGCCTCATACTCTGTAACCGATAAACCATCCTGTCTCAGACTCTCAAACCTCAAGCGACTCTTCTCTCTCACGCTCCATGGGATAAAATGATCTTGGAATGCGCTAGAAAACTACTCCCAAGTCACTGGAGGAGATCTAACTGGCAAACATCCGGAATAAGTCCTCCACCAGTCTCTCGCTGGTCCACGAAGCTGGAGTGTAGCATATCGAACCCCATGTGACTCAGCTAATCCAACCACCTCTATTAACTCTCGGCAGGTAGTTAGAAACTCATGAGCGTCCTCGCTCTTCCCACCCTGAAACTGAGGTGGGTCCATCTTTCGAAATCTCTCATACCTACGCTGCTCATCCTCTATCAGAACAACCATCGATGCAACTTGACCCCTAACTGCTGGTGCAACATCATTCTGAACCGCGGGATCTACTGGTAGTTGCCCCACCGCATCTTGAATAGCTGGAGCTTGTTGCTGCTCTTGGGTCTGAGCCCCCTCTCTAGTAGGGAGTCATGTGGTGTGGTAGTCGCACCACCACCCTGAGAAAAGCCCTCAAACACACTTAACACCCTCAATAGTGTATCCTGAAGCAAAGTTGTGACTACAGGATCTGGAGGAACCTTGTCCTCCCTGCTATCAATCTGAGGTTCTGTAGAGACCTCTCTAGCACGACCTCTCACTGGTGCTGCTCCACGTCCACGACCTCTAGCTACTGTCGTACTACTAGCACGACCTCTAGCTCGAGATCTACCCCTACCCCTAGCTGGGGCCTCAACAACTGCCTCAGGAAGTGCCTCCCCTATACCACCAGTAACATTAGTTCTAGTCCTCGTCATCTGTCAAAAGAGTATACAACAACTCAGTACTAACGAAGGTAACTACGCACGATGAGAAGGAATAAACAAAAGGAAGTTTCCTAGTAATCCTTATAGCCTCTCAGAGATGAGTACAGACGTCTCCGTACTGATCCTTGAGACTCTACGTAGACTCGACTTGTATACACGTGAGACCTATGAACCTGGGGCTCTGATACCATTTTTTCACGACCCAAAAATGGGTGTGATGGCACTCGTCTTATCCCACCAAGACGAGTCAGCCTAAAACCAAATATGTAACAACAATTTCTAGTATGAAACCAAGTCATATTAATTCAATCCCCAAAATCAGGTTGTCACATGCACCAGCCTCTAATGTAAACATTAGAGTTGAAACAAAATAGAATTCTAAAATGAAGTTATCTTTCAAGTAAAAACAAAATCATAAACTGGAGTAGGAAAGTTCGCTGAGATGACAAGCAGCTACCTCACAATCCTCCACAAAATGCCTCGGAAACGAAGAGAATAGAAGGTATCACAAAGATCCAGGCTCGTAACCTACAAAAATTTGTAGAAGCAAGGGGTGAGTACCAAACCACGCGATACCCAACAAGCAAACCTCTAAACACAAGTTAAGTGAACAAAATACGGGTACTCCTTACGCCGTATCTAAACCTCCACGCTACAGCCTAACAGTTTACCAAATAGACCACTCAATAACCACACTCTATCAGTTTACACATTCTCAATACAACTCAATATTCAACAGTCACAAGCTTCACAGAGAAACAATCACAAGATCAGCAAAACGCACATCCAAGTTCATCAATAATAAAATGTGCAATGCCATGAGATGCAATGTCAAATATCGTGATGCATGTCTTTCTTGACGATACACACCCGCTGTCTCTCAGTCCGGGACCCATGGGGGACATATCTGTCCATGCATCTATCGCGGCGCACGACACGACCCTCGATAATAGTAACCTTCGCAGCGCGCGATACGTCCCTCAAAATATGATATCCATCGCGGCGCACGATACGACCCTCGAAATGGTACATCCTCTTACCACAACCATGTCTCAGATACAATGCAAATGACATGCTCAAATGAAAATGAGGAGATAACCATTTTGATACCAAAGCACAATTTACAACAAGGAATACAACACCAACAAATAAGTTCTCAACATCACACAAGAAGATACACGAATTTCATACGCTTAACAAGAGTTTAGAAATCTACTTGCCTCAATTTATCAAACAATCACTTTGGGACTTTATCCTTCCCCTTTTGTTGAACTTCCGACTCAAGGCAATCTATTCAAATAGATAATCATAATAAGATTTCGACACTAACAACATTCACATGTAAAACATAGACCCAAAACTCACTCAAAGGTATAATAAATTTCCTAAATTTTGATTCCAATCAATAGGTCAAATCTTTTACTTTCTAAGTTCAAATATAGAGTCAAGTCATAATTTCTTCAAAAACTACCATCTTAATAGTTTTGCTATAATATAATACACTTAATTGAATTACATATAATATTGTATCGAAGCTATGCTAATTATATAAGAATAGGATTATCAAATTCATTTGAAAAGAAAAAGAATAACCAGAACATTAACTTCTTATAATTATAATATACTTTCCTTTTGTTTCAAAGTTTAAACCTTCTTCCAAACACGTACATCATTATCAACACATTTGGTTTCTGCCCAATTAACAATTACAAAATAATACTTACCGACCTATTTATAGGATATTAATGTTTTAGTTATTAATTATGGAAATAATATTTCTCCCATGGTTATCATTAATTGTTGGTAAGGAATTATTATAAAATATATATATATATATATATATATATATATATATATATATATATATATATATATATATATATATATATATATATATAAAGGGCACTCATCTGGTCAACAAAATGAAAGGCAACCATTATTTTTTCCAAGTACAACGGTACTTGGAAAAAACGGTACTACAGATATGCCAATTTGCATATTTATATGCAATTAAAATTCACTCCTTTCAATTTCAAAACATGACAATTCTAATAAACTAATATATATATTGTTAGCATGCTTTGCAGTTTGCTCTTTTACCTGGACGAGATTGAAGCTACGCCAGCCGCCACTCACATGTAGATTCTGTTTTCCTTTCTATCTTCTTTTCTTCTAAATTACTTATGTTATTAAAAGTAACACTCCTTATTAACCTATATTAATATTTCAGACTTGACCCATTATTATTAAAAATAACTAAATCACCCCCAAATTAATTAATATAGTTAAATGACTATTCAAAATTATCAAAAAAAATAACTTTCGGGTCCGAGTCATTACACTTAAGGACTGAAAGATGATCTCTAAGGGTTATATCTAACATCTAGTTTGGGTTAAGGTTTCTCAAAGTCCAACTTTTGAGTCAGTTCCAATAGTCAATGAGTTTCCAAAAGTATTTCCAGAAGAATTATATGGAGTTCGTCTAGAAAGGATGAACAAATTTGGAATTGATATCCTTCAGGATACCTAGCCTATCTCTACTACTCCTTAATGAATGGCTCCAGCCGAGCTTAAGGAATTCAAACAGCAGTTGAGAGACCTTCTAGATAAGGGCTTCATCAGGCCTAATATTTTACCATAGAGTGCACTAGTGTTGTTCGTGAAGAAGAAATATGGTTCTCTCATAATGAACATTGATTATAAACAGTTGAAAAAGGTCACAATCAATAATAAATACCCTATCCCAGGATTGATGACTTGCTTGACCAACTTCAGTGTGCTAGTCAATTCTCAAAGATAGACCTTAGATCGGGTTATCATCAAATAAGAGTCAGAGATAGTGACATTCCCAAGACAACCTTCAGAACTCAGTATGGTCATTATTAATTTGTAGCTATGTCATTTGGACTAAAGAATATGCCTGCAACTTTCATGGATTTGATAAATAAAGTGTTCAAGACGTACTTGGACTTGTTCTTTATCGTATTTATTGATGATATCCTCATTTATTCTAGTTTTAAGAAGAACATGCGAGTCATTTGATGTTTTTCCTGCAAACTCTCAAATATTGCCAATTATTTTCTATGTTTAGTAAGTGCAAATATGGTTGCAGTCAATTGCTTTTCTTGAGCATATAGTATCCAGCAAAGGGATCCGAGTGGATTCCCAGAAACTAGCAGCACTGAAAGCAATATCCCATACCTACCTCTCCTACAAACATCAGAAGTTTGTTGGTCCTAGAGGGTTATTAAATAAGGTTTCGATTTCCCATCATTTAATTTTTTTTTCACCCAAGAATTAAACAATAATGTAGGTTCCGCTTCTAAATCTAAGGAGGATATACGACGGGGGAAAATGCTTGAATCCGTCGATGCGCAAAATCCCACACAAATTAATAACCATGAAGTTGAAGAAGACCAATTTGTTGGAGAAGAGTTTTTTTTTTTGCATGTTCTGTGTCTTGCATGTTTAGTTTAATTTGTTTAGTAATTTTTAAGATTCAAAAAAATTCATGTTACAATGCGTTTGGAAGTGTATATGAAATTTTTATTATGTTATAGTTAGTATTTATTTTTGTATTTCATACATTTATTGTATTTTGTGTACTGTTTTTTTTTGTGTGTGTTAGTTATGTCAATGTAACACAATGTATGAGTTTTATTGTGTATATTTCATAGTTTTGATATTTTTTGTATTCATAGATTTGGAAGTGTATATTGAATTTTGTTGATGTTTTAGTCCGTATGTATTTTTGTATTTCATTGTTTTATTGTATTTTGTATCCATAGATTTGGAATCGTATTTCATTTACTTAATTCATTTTGTATTCTTTTTTTTTTGTGATAGTTATGTCAATGTACCACAGCTAGTATTTATTTTTGTGTTTCATAGTTTTATTTTTTTTTTGTATTCATAAATTTGGAAGTATATATTGAATTTTGATACTGTTTTAGTCATTATGTATTTTTACAATTAATAGTTGTATTCATTCAAAAATTATGTTGCATTGTTTCTGAATTTGACATTTTTTTCTAATTTGTATTTATTCTAAAGGTATGTCAACTAGTTATGTATTTTATTTAAGAATGAGTACACCAAATATTCAATTATTTCTTTTCAATTTTATATTTCATTCACTTTTTCATCATACTAATTTTTTGTATTTTATATATTATTATACAAAATTCTAAATAAAAACTAGAATAAAAAGAAATACAAATAAAATACATATTGAAATGAATACATACAACATTTTTGAAGAAAAAAATAACTATATAGGGAAAACAATATATGAAAATACAAATATATTTCTTAAATGACTATATAGATAAATTCGGCATACCTATTGGAATGAATACAAACTAATAAAAAACTATAATAAATATAAATAGAATATATTATGGAATGAATATAATTTAAAAAGGTAAAAATTCTGGAGAAAAAAAAACAAAATTTAAATTTTATTTGAAAATGTAATTGATGAGAAAATTAAGGATGCTTGCCTTTTTGAATATTCCCCCCTTAATTTTCTCCTTTTTGTTATTAAATAGTTATATTTTTTAAATAAAAATAAATAATAAAAACATAAATAAGATATATAACAAACTAAAATGACATTTTTACTAAATATTGAAATTGTTGCTAATGACTCCTCTTAAATGTTAAAATATTGACATTTTAAAAAATTTCCTTTTCTTTTTTACTTTTTGTGAAATTCTTCATTTCTTGGATTAAAAAATCATCTACTATAATAGACTTTTCCATTACTCAAAGGTAACTTCAATCACTTACTTTTAAGTTTCAATGATTATTTCATGAACAGAAAATGGGTAACAAATATCTTTAAACTATTTAAAATAGCTTTTTTATATATATATATATATATATATATATATATATATATATATATATATATATATATATATATATATAGATAGATAGATAGATAGAGAGACAGAGAGTGTGTGCGCGCGTGTGCGCGCGCGCGCGGCATGCGCCAAAAATTCAAATAATAATAATAAATTATTTACCTATTTTATTATAATGATTTTTTTATTAAGATTATAATTTTGTTGGATTTGTAAGATTTGATAGATTTTTGTCAATATTGACTTAGGATCAAATCCAATGTAAATCAATACATATAAAATGTTTTTTACAATTTTTTAAAATATTGTCATCTAAAAACAAATCAAACCTACTATATAAAACCTTGAGACATGAAAATCCCTTTAAGGTATTTAAGCTTTGACTTACCAAAAATGCAAATAATAATAATAATAATAAATTATTTACCTAATGATCTTCTAACTAAAATTATATTTTTGGTAGATCTTTAAGACTTGATGGATTTTGTTTGATGTTTACTTATGATTTTGTTTGATGTTGACTTACGATCAAATCTAATGTAAATCAATACATACAAAATGTTATTTACATAATTTTCAAATTTTATCTTGTAAAACTAACTTGTCACGCTCTGATACTACCCCCTTGACGTTACAGGGGATCTAAGATCATGAGTTACCCCAAGCTAACCTTGTGTATGACATTTCATACGCATACTAAGAATACTAAATAAGATAAATTCTATGCGGAAGCTTAACAATGGATAAATAGGGAAGTGGGGAATACACAACTCTAAATGTATAAAACACACTAATAAAGATTTTAAGAATAGTCAAACGATAAACTCATCAATAAAAGTTGATTCTATATATAAATATATCTGAAAAGACTCTAACTAAGTTGAGTTGGTGGGACATGCCCCCAGCTGATTCTAAAAAATTGAAAACTGAATTAAAATACTAAAATGAAAAGCATGTCTATTGTCCTCGAAGTACAAGGACTCACTACTAAAGCTGTTGAAATGCAGATCAAGAATCGACCTAAGCGCGATCTGGATGCAGAGTACCTGAAGTACAAGGACTCACTACTAAACAACGCTACCAAGGAAACATGATATTTAGATTGTGGAAATCATAGCAATTGAAATCATAACAATTCTCAAAGATTTTACAAATCCTCGTTGTAGAATATATGTGTAGAATCAAGGAACTAACTGAATTCTAAGGACTTAGTGGATGAAAAGAATCCACTTGTGAAATCCCACATACTGGTGACAAAATCTAGAGGGAAATCCTTCTATTTCGGGATTCAAACTTGAAGAAAACTTTAACTTGTTCTTGAGGGGTTGGTCGACTTTCCTCTTCTTTTTGGCTTTAATTTCTATGAATTTTGAGGATAATGGTTCTTTTATTAAGTTCTGACTAGATTATTATGCTTAAATTGAGTAAAAATAACGTAGTTTAGGTATTACACGACATAGTTTACGTGATCAATGTAAAAAGGAAAGGACCAAAATGACTCTGACTTAAATCTGACGAGTTTCACCTTCTATAGGACTGACGAGCCATTAGATGACCTACCAACCGTCGGTAGGGGTCGTCGGTCAGTCTCTGCCCCACAAGGTTTCACTAAAATGAGCATAACTTCTTACTCCAAGATGAGATTTTAGTAAACTTGGTGGAGTTGGAATGAAGATTCAATTATATTTCATTTAATAGGTCATGGTACTCCTAATTTATCTTGTGATAAATTATATGATTGTTTGAAGTTAACCCAACAACCATTTCTCTCCAATTGGTTGTTTACCCTCACCTAGGATCCATAGGTCAAACCACGGACCGTCAAAGTCTACTGTGGATAGTGTCAGATACCATAAACATTTGGTGCCCAATGACGGACGCCACCTGCAGACCGTGTATCAAACCATGGAAAATCGGTGGCTTCCGTAGTTCTTGCACTAGATCCTAGAAAGCTGTATTTTTTTCTATTTTCTCAAATCCAATTTGTCCTGAAATAAAGTCTAAACAAGTTGATTATAGAGGAAAGGAGTTGAAATCCCTACCACTAAATACTAGAAACTAATATCTAGCTGAACTGAGTTCCAAGAACATGAAAATATATGGAAATGCAAGAACAACTCAAGGAAAAAGATACTAAGATTGAATTTACGCATGGATAAATTAAGAGAGTGGAGAGGAACTATCACATGAAGTTAAAATGGTATCGGAAGGAAAGAGATGAGGGTACATGGAAATCATGGTTGCTTCTGCTTCACAACTAGATCCCTCTACTAACTGACTCCTCCACAGAACCTTTACTGAATCAACTTCCTTATTTCTCAACCTACGGTTCTAACCATCAAGAATTTTAACAGGAAATTCTTCATAGGTCATAATATTTTCAACAGCTACACTCTCTAATGGTACTATTGATTCCGGATCACCCACACACTTCTTTAACAAGGAAATGTGAAAGATTGGATAAACCCTGCTAGTTCTATTGGCAATCTAACTCATCAGCCACATTACTAACCCTTTTTAGGATTCTGTACGGACCTACATATCTAGGTCTGAGCTTTTCTTTCTTTTGAAATCTCATCACCCCCTTCATAGGTAACAATTTCAAGAAAACCCAATCATATGTTGTCAAGAAATCTCATCACCCCCTTCAATCATATGTTGCTTGAAAAACCATCAAGAGGCGTAAAGATCGAGTTACTAATATTGTAGTGCATATTTTGTAGATAATATAAATGGCATCATCGATTTTTTTAGTTCATCAAATTTAGTTTACTAGGTTCATTATTTGTTAAAAAATTAAATTATGAACCAATCAAATAAGTCTAGTTTGGTTTTGATCTCTTTAGAATCGAATTGAAAATAGTAAGAAAGAGAAACAATGAAATTAAAAAAAAAATCAATTAAATAGATTTTATTAAAAGAATATTCACTAACTTTTAATGTTTTGCATTCAATTACTTTTCATTTACTTTATTATATATATTCACTAACTTTTAATTTGCATTCAATTACTTTCATTTACTTTATTTTATATCATAATTTTCGAATTCAATTTTAAATTTAACAACACTTCATCATTCTCTTAAAGAATTTGTTTAAGTTTGTACATGAGAACAAAGTTATGTATAAATAAAATGAACAATATAAATAAGTAGAATAAAAGACAAGAATATAAAAAATGTGGCTGATAAATTTAAATAAAGACAAATCGAGAAAAAGATATAACATAAAAAGAAAAATTTTAAAAATACAAATAATATAGTTTTATATTAAATCCTTGAAACACCTCAAAAATCAGACCTAGGAAAACAAATGCACAAAAATACTTGGTGTAGTGGACCATGATAAGGTTCACGGACTGTGAAAGGTTCCACGGTCCGTAAACCTGCTCATGAGAGTTGGACCAGTAGCCCCCTCAATAGTCCCTTACACCCTCGCATCCAAGTGAAGGTCACGGACGACTTCACAGTTCGTGGTCTTTCACACATGACGTGGGAGAATCCGTCGAAGCCTAGGCAGTTGACCCCTAAATCCAGGCCCTCTAGACGACATGCCTAAGTGAATACCACGGACGAATTCATGGACCCTGGTACTTCACACAGGCCGTGGTAGTGCCTACCAGGTTCGATCCCCAACATTTCAGTCTAGGTGTAAAATCACGACCAACTTCACGTCCCGTGGTCCCTTTCACGATATGTTGTGATGGTCGTGATTAGTCTCTCTGTAGATTTAAGTAAAGGGTGTTTCAGTATTTTTCTTCTTCATTAGACTTTTAAACCTCATCATTTTAACCCTAAATTTTGTGGTTTTGGTCAGTTTTAGCTTAGAAACATAACTACAAATTACCAAAGTCAAATCATTAATCAAAACATAGAAAATTAGAAGCAAAAACTAGAAAGAATCGACCAACCCTAGCTACAGAAACGCAATAAGTTTTCATCAACTTTAGCCCAAAAATTGAAATATTTCCTTGTGGAATTCAGTACCATGTATATGGAATTTCACTAATCGGTTCTTTTCACCCATTAGGTCTCTAGTTTTCAGTTCGATTCTTGATTCCTTTATCATGATTAGACCTAGAGTTTTCTACAACTTTAGCAGATTATCATAAATTTTTTATTCAAATGATCCAAATTAGATTATTATGTTATTACTCAGTCTATTGGGTGAATTTCAGAACTCTAGCTTTGTATTTCTTTAGTTTTTGAATTACACATTCTAGGTCACACATTTTCAGTTAATTCGACTATTTCAGATATACATGCCTCAATATATGAATGTGTCATTATCAGTTTATGTCACGACCCAAAACCGAGCCGCGTCTGGCACCCACACTTACCCTCTTATGTGAGCGAACCAACCAATACAAAACCCAACAATTAAACATAATGAACAAAATACAATGAGGAAGACTTAAAACTCAACAACTATTATTATTTTTCCCCAAAATCTGGAAGTCATCATCACAAGAACATCTATGATCAAATTATAAACTAAGAGTATTCTAGGAATGCTAAAATAAAACAAAAGCTAGTCCGTGCCGGAACTTCAAGGCATCAAGACATGAAGGAGAAGATCAAGTCCAAGCTAGAGGCATTAGCTCACCCTGAAATCCGGTGTATTGAAGACTGGCTAGAATTACGGTTGTGTTGAAGACGACGGTACGTTTGCTGCACTCCACAAATAACAAAGAAAGAAACAAACAAATAGAGGTCAGTACAAAACACGGGTACTGAGTAAGTATCATCGGCCAACTCAAAATAGAAAACAGTATATATCAGTTAATATCATAAAAACCAACTACAATACTCCACATGTAGCAACAACAAGTTCTATAATCATTAATAAGTACCACCAAGTTCATCCATGAGGACTCAAGCCTCAATGCCATACTCATTTGGGAATTAGGTTCATTATATTGAGTATATTAACGTATTTCAAGATTCATTATCTTTCTTCCTCTTGTGTCGGTACGTGACACTCCGATCCCCTACTACTATGTGTCGGTACTTGACACTCCGATCCCCTAATTCTACATGTCGGTTTGTGACACCCGATCCCTTAATACTATGTGTCGGTACGTGACAATCCGATCCCCTAATTCTACGTGTCGGTTCGTGACACCCGATCCCCTAATTCTATGTGTCGGAATGTGACACTCCGATCCCCTAATTCTACGTGTCGGTTCGTGACACCCGCTCCCCTAATTCTATGTGTCGGAACGTGACACTCCGATCCACTAACATCATTCTATCAATTCATCAAGCCTTTTCTTATACCAAGGCATCATCAATCCCTTTAACAAAGTAGATTAGGGTTTCTTTCAAGATTTGGGATTCAATAGCTTCATCATGCTTATTTTATCACAATCACATAATCATATTCATGCAAGCATACAATTAAGCATATAGAAGGGTTTACAATACGACCAATACATATCATTCGCTATTAAGAGTTTACTACGAATAACGTAAAAACAACCATAACCTACCTCCACCGAAGATTAGTGATCAAGAAAGCAAATTCCCCAAAGCTTGGTTCTTCCCCTTGTTTCGTCTCTCTTCTCGTTCGATCCTCTCTCTCTCTCTCTCTTTGTTCTTTTTATTTTTCTTCTTCAAAACCCTCTTTCTTTTACCCTAATTAACATATAATTAAGTGTAAAAGATGACAATAATAACCCACAATTTAACTCAAGGTTACCTCTTTTATCCCCCAAGAAATTGAGTTATTAATATTAACCCACGAAATCTATAATTATAGCAGGAATAGTCCAAAACGCCCCTTTAAAACTTAACCAGAAATCCAACCCAGACTGGGATTACGCAACCTGTGACGGCCCGTCATGACTGCGACGGTCCGTCCTGCAGGTCCATCGCAACGATCAGAGACTAACTTTTCTCGAAGAGTCTGTGACGGTCCATCGTACCTACGACGGTCCGTCTTGCACCTTCGTCACGACGTTCAGAGAATTGTTCCTAGTACCAACTTTTCAAGAGTTGAAGTGTTTTGAAACGGGGGATCACGACGGTTCGTCGTGCCTGTGATTGTCCGTCCTGCAGGTCCGTCACAGAGTTCAGAGAGTCGATTTCAGCACTCAAATTTCAGAATTCCTAAGTGTTTTGGAACGATACACCTTCGACGGTCCGTCGTGTCCATGACGGTCAGTCGTGGTGTCCGTCGTCTCAGCCAGTTTTTCCAGAAATAAAATCTGTTGCTCAAAACGACTAAACAGGTCGTTACAGTTTATTTATGCACATTCTCAGTTTGCATGTCCGTTAGAGGTATCCAGTATATTACAAAAATTTAGTCATAATCAGTTAATCACTAAATCTATTGGGAGTAGCATAATAACGAGTTGGACTAGGGTTTAACATACCCAAATAGTTTCATAACTACTAGCCACGTAGGTTGCAAATCCCCTCCGTGGGCGTCATTTCTGTGAACATGTCTGCATGCCTCAATAACTTTGGTTGGGTATATATTGGGTCCTCTTGATGGAGCGTATACATCAGACTCCACAGTTAGCTCTTGTGGTTTTATTTATCGGTTATTAGTAGCTCCAGTGAATCAGTTAGATCTTGTGTTAACCACGTTTCAGTATTAAGTCTAAACATGTTATTACTTGGTCATTGCATCAAATTATTCATGTTCAGTATATGAGAATTTATATTAAGTTTAGATTATTGCATTGATTTATTGATTTGTTCATTTATATGTTTCTTTTAGTTTTACTGTATCCCTCATGCTCACTACCTTTCAAATATTGATACATATATCGGGGTGCATCTTCTCATGATGTAGGTTTAGACACTTTATATTCAGATCACTCATACATAAGTTTCCCATCTCCAGTTCAGCAACATCAGTGGTGAGTTCTCATCTTCTCAGGAAATAGTGACATGTTTATCCTATCAATGTTTTTGTCTTTAGTTTTAGTTTTGCTCGATCTTGTTAGGGCATGTCCTAATATTTTTATTCAATTTAAAGGCTTATTTCTATTCATAGTTAAATTTAACTATAACTTTAGAGTTTGATATTTCTTTTATATCAAACTCTCACATTATATATATTAAGTTTTATCTTTAGTATGCTTATGATTATACCAACATGGTTAGCTTGGGGTCACACATGATCTTAGGTCCAGTCTCCATGTCTCGGGGGTAGCCTCAGGACATGACAAACTTAATATCAAAGCACTAGGTTTATGATTCGTAGGATGTCTGTAAAGCCACACTAAGTAGAGTCTTTTTCATGTGTATAAAGTACACCACATGTAATGAGAGGGAGGATCGAAAGTGTATTAGTAAAATCTTATTTCCTTCATATTCTTATCGTGTTCAAGGTATGTTTTAATTTCTTGTTCTAGAGAGGGTCAAAAAGGTAATAATTTTAGAGTTCATTCTACAACTTCAGCAGCACCAGCAAGTCGCCCGACTCAGCAGGTTAACTCATTTGGTACAGGTGGCGGACAGGGCCAAAACAAGCATAATGCTTATCAAGCTTGCCAAGATCACAAAGAGTCTCTTGACGTAGTCACTGGTACCTTTCGAGTCTTTGATCTTAATGTTTATACATTGTTAGATCCTGGGGCTACTCTAACTTTTATAACTCCTTACATAGCATTCCAATTCAGTGTTAGTCCAAAAAGTCTCTCAAAACCCTTCTCAATCTCTACTCTAGTCTGTGACCCAGTTATAGCTAGAGGGGTATACAAAAATTGCCCTGTCACAGTCTATTAGAGAGTTACCTCCGCAGATCTTATAGATTTAGAAATGGTAGACTACGATATCATTCTAGGCATGGATTGGTTACAGTCCTGTTATGCCTCAGTCAATCAAAGAACTAGGGTTGTTCGTTTTAAGTTTCAAGACGAACCAATCCTAGAATGGAAGGGTAGTAGCTTTGCGTATATGAATCAACTCATTTTTTAACTTTAGGACTGAAATATGATCTCTAAGGGTTATCTCTATCATCTAGTTCGGGTGTAGATTTCGATCTCTCAAAGTCCAACTCTTAAGTCAGTTCCAATTGTCAATGAGTTTCCAAAAGTATTTCCAGAAGATGTTCATGGAGTTCCTCTTGAAAGGAAAAATGACATTGGAATTTATCTCCTTCAGAATACCTAGCCTATCTCTACTACTCCTTAGTGAATGGCTTTAACCGAGCTTACGAAATTTAAAGAGCAATTGAAAGACCTTCTAAATACGGGATTCATCAGGCCTAGTATCTTTCCATGGGGTGCACTAGTGTTGTTCGTGAAGAATAAATATGGTTCTCTCATAGTGAACATTTATTATAAACAGTTGAATAAGGTCATAATCAATAATAAGTACCCCATCCAGGAGAACCTTCATACCTTAGATCGGGTTATCATCAAATAAGAGTCAAAGATAGTGACATTCCAAAGACAACCTTCATAACTCAGTATGGTCATTAAGAATTTGTAGCTATGTCATTTGGACTAACGAATGCTCCTACAACTTTCATGTATTGATAAATAAAGTGTTCAAGCAGTACTTGGACTTGTTCCTTATCGTCTTTATTGATGATATCCTCATTTATTCTAGGAGTTAAGAAGAACATGCGAGTCATTTGAAGTTTGTCCTGCAAACTCTCAAAGATTACCAATTATTTTCTACGTTTAGTAAGTGCGAATTTTGGTTGCAGTCAATTGCTTTTCTTGAGCATATAGTATCCAGCGAAGGGATCCGAGTGGATGCCTAGAAACTAGCAGTACTGAAACAATATCCCATACCTACCTCTCCTACAGACATCAGAAGTTTCTTTGTCCTAGAGGGTTATTACATAAGGTTCATGGAAGGATTTTCATCCATTGACTAGGCTGACTCGAAAAAAAGTCCAGTTTCAGAGTTTACACTTGTTTTGAATCTACCACAGGGTTCATACAGTTATGTAATTTATTGTAATACATAAAGAGATGACCTAGGTTTTGTGCTGGTTCAGCGAGGTAAGGTTATAGTCTATGCTTCCAGCCAGCTTAAGGTGCGTGAGAAAAACTATCTGACTCATGACCTCGACTTGGAAGCAGTGGTGTTTGCACTCAAGATATGGAGACACTACTTGTATGGTGTTCATGTAGATGTGTTCACATACCATAAGATCCTTCAATATGTGTTCACCCAAAGAGAGATGAATCTTCGCCAGAGAAGGTGTCTTGAGGTCCTCAAGGATTATGAAATGACTGTGCATTATTATCCTTGTAAGGAAAATGTAGAAGTTGATGCCCTTAGAAGACTATTTATGGGTAGTCTAACATATTTTAAGGAAGAAAGAAAAGAGCTAGCAAAGGATGTTCACATGCTTTCTCTTTTAGGAATCTATCTTATGAGCATATCAAATTATGGTGTGAATGTTCAAAATAGATAAGAATATTCATTGGTAGTGAAGGTTAAGGAAAATCAATATAGCAATCTGATATTGCTCGAACTCAAAGGTGCAGTCCATCAACAGAGAGTTGAGGTTTTTTCCCCAGGGATATATTGTGATTCGTTACCAGGGATGATTATGTGTTCCTAATGTGGGTGAGTTAAGACAACATATTCTTTCAAAGGCTCATAACTCCATATATTCTATTTATCTAGGTGCAACTTAGATATACCGTGATATGAGGAAAGTCTAATGGTGGAATGGTATTAAAAGAGATGTAGCAGACTTTGTGGCTAAGTGTCCCAACTGCAAGCTAGTCAAGGTAGAACATCAGAAACCTAGAGGTATGACTCAAGATGTTGACATTCCTAGTTGGAAGTGGGAAGTGATTAAAATGCACTTCATCACTGATTTACTCGTACTCACAGACAACATGACTTCGTTTAAGTGATTGATGAGGTAGTTAATAAGTATTTGCGCTTTTTGGTGGTAAAGACTACAAATTCGGTGGAGGAATATGCCATGATTTTCATTAATAAGGTTGTTAGGTTGCATGGGGTTCCTTTGTCTATTATCTAAGATAGAGGGCCACAATTTACCTCTCATTTCTGGAAGTCATTCAAGAAAGGTTTTGGTTCTTTGGGTAATCAGAGCACAACATTTCATCTGAGTGTACCATTCATACCTTAAAGGATATGTTGACAGATTTTTTGATCAACTTCAAGGGTAGTTGGGATGATTTCTTCCTCTTATAAATAGTTGGCCTACAACAATAGTAACCATTCCAGCATTCAGATGACTACTAATGAGGAATTGTATAGGCGTAAATGTAGATCTCATGTTGATTGTTTCAAAGTGGATGAAGCAGACTTGATATGGCCATTTCCAGTTCCTGAAGCTATGGATAAAGTGCAACTCATTATACATATACTTAAGATAGCCCAGAGTATCCAAAAATCCTATACAGATGTAACTATAAAGGAACTACAGTTCCAAGTTAATGATTTGTTTTTTTTCAACGTGTCACCTGTAAGGGGTGATGCTGTTGGGCAAGAAAGGAAGCTCACTCCTAGATATGTAGGATATTATAAGATCTTAAAAAGGATTATTAAAGTGGCTTATGGATTGGAGTTGACATCATATATTGAAAAGGATTAATAAATTGGCTTATGAGTTGGACTTGCAAACATATTTTGTAGCAATACATCCACTATTTCGCAAGTGTGTGGGTGATCCAACATCTGTAGTGACATTAGAGAGTGTGGTTGTAAAAGATTGCCTTTCGTATGAGGATTTACCAGTTGAGATTCTTGATCATGAGATTAGAAGGATAAGAAACAAAGAAGTTGCTTCAGTCAAAGTTTTGTGGAGGAGTCTATCCATAAAGGGAGCTTCTTGCGAAGCAGAAGCAACCATGAAATCCATGTATCCTCACCTCTTTCCTTCCGATTCCACTTCAGCTTAAGGTAATAGTTCATCTATAATTTTTCAGTCAGTCATGCATTAACTCTATCTTAATATCATGTTCCTTTTGCATTTTCAGCGCATTTGCATGTTTTGGAACTCAGTTTAGTCAGAAATTCAGCCTTCAGTGTTTAGTAGTAAGATTTGAAGATATTTCCCTCTAATTCAACTAGTTTAGTATTCATTTGAGGACGAATTTCCCAAGGGGAAGATATTGTAACACGTCCAAAATCAGACCTAGAAAAAATGAAGAAAATTACCTAGTGTAGTGGACCACGGTAGGGTTCATGAACCGCCAAAGGGTTCATAAACCGCGAAAGGGTCCATGATCCGTAGACCTACCCGTAAGAGTTGGATCAGTAACCCCCTCACAGGTCCCTTAGACACTAGGCCCAAGTGAATATCACAGACAACTTCACCCGTTGTCCTTCACACAGGTCGTGGGTGAGTATGTAGGAGCCTAGGCAGTAGACCCCTAAATCTAGACGCTCTAGGCTACATGCCCAAGTGAAGACCATAGACGAGTTCATGGTCCGTGGTACTTCACACAGACCATGGTAGTGCCTACGAGGTTAGATCCCCAACATTTTATTCTATATGTAAGATCACCACCGACTTCACAGTCTGTGGTCCCACACGATCTTTCAAGATGGTTGTTATTAGTCTGCTCTTTTAAGACAGGGGTATTTTGATATTTTCCTTCTTCATCGGGCTTTTTAACCTTGTTATTTCAACCATAAATTCAATGGTTTGATCGATTTTAGATTTGAAACATAACTAGAACTACCTAAGTCAAATCATTAGTAAAAACATAGAAAATTAGAAGCAAAAGCAGAGAAAGAATCGATCAACCCTAGATTAAAAACCACATTAAATGTTTATCAGTTTGAGCCTCGGAATTAAAAAATTTCTTTTTGTAATTGAGTGCCATTTATGTGGGATTTCACTAGTGGGTTCCTTTCACCCGTTGGGTCCCTAGTTTTCAATCAGATTTGTGATTTCCTTTTCATGATTAGATTTAAGGTTTTCTAGAACTGCAAATGATTATTATAAATTAGTTATTTAAGTTATCCAAATAAAATATATGTTATTACTTACTCTCTTGTATAAATTTCAAATTTCTAGCTATGTATTTCTTTAGATCTAAAATTACATATGTTAGGTTCGACATTTTCAGTTAATTCAACAATTTCATATATACATGCCTCAGTATATAAATGTGTCACTATCAATTTATTTATGCATATTCTTAGCTTGCATGTCATGTTGAGCTATCTAGTATATTAAAGAAATTAAAACATAATTAGTTAATCACTTAATATATTAGAAGTAATATAATACCGAGTTTAACTAGGATTTAGCATTCCTAAATAGTCCCAGAATTATTAGCCATGTAGGTTGTAAGTTCCCTCCATTGGCATTAGTTCATCTATCACGACAACATGCATCTATACCTTTAGCAAGGTGTATTGGGTTCTCTCGATGGGGTGTATACATCAAACTCCAAAATTAGCTCACGTGGTTTTATTATCGGTTATAAGTAGCTCTTACAACTCAGTTAGATCCAATTGCATTGACCACATTTCAGTATTCACTCCAAACATGTTCTGACTTGGTCATTGCATTTACACTAGTCATGTTTAGTACATCAACATCTATATAAGGTTCAGATTATTGCATTATTTGTTTCTTTGTTCAATTATATGTTATTTTAGTTTTACTCTATCCCTCATGCTTACTACGTCTGAAGTATTGATGCATATATTGCACTTCATGTTCTTGTGATGTAGGTTCAAGCCCTCGGCATTCAGATCACGCATAGATTGGTTCCCGATATCCAGTTCAGCAACATCAGTGGTGAGTCCTCATTCTCTAAGGACAATAGTGACATGCTTATCCTATGAGTATTTTAGTCTTTAGTTTCAGTTTTCGATCTAGTTGGGGAATATCCCAACATTTATTGTTTGATATCTCTCTTGTAATAAACTCTCAGATTATATATATTTTCTTTATCTTTAGTATGCTTATGATTATGCTAGTAGGGTCAGCTAGGGGTCACTTGTGATTCTAGGTCATGTGTCTGCGTCTTGGAGGTATCTTCGGGGTGAACAATCCAAAAATAATGAGAGCTTTTATAGGGTATTCTAAGGGCCCGTTTGGATGGGCTTAATAAAAGCAGCTTTAAAAAAGTACTTTTGAAAGTGTTGAAACTTATTTTTAAAATAAGCAGTTATGTGTTTGGATAAAAGTGCTGAATTTGCTATGCCAAACGTGAAAAGGGAAAAATGGAAGAAAGAGATGTTAGGGTTATATGGGTAATTTGGAGATTTTATCAAAATATTAAGGGCAAAAAGATAAAAATGTGGTCAACTTAAAACAACTTATAAGCTAAAAAAAAAAAGCACCCCTACCCCAGCTTTTAACTTTTGGCTTAAAATAAGTTTTTTTTAACTTAAAATAAGTTATTCTGAGTATTACCAAACAGCTAAATAAGTCAAAAATTAGCTTTTAAGTCAGTTTGACCAGCTTTTAAGCTGAGCCAAACAGGCTCTAAGCCCAAAGCAAAAAAAAAAAAGATTGAAACCTGTTGCACTAAACGAGAATCAAACTCAGAATATACTATTTAGGAATGAACCCCCTTGCAAGTGAGCCACACACCTCTTTTGGTTATTGAGGGGGTTAATTTTACTATTTATATGCTTAAAATAAGAAGTCTACCTTATATACACATTGTAATTTCTCAACGAGGGGGTTCTGGTGAACCTCCTAAACTACATGTAGGTCCACCCCTGATTAGGTAAATGTATGTGATTATTTATATTTTTTTCAGTAAATTTTATATGCAGAGATATTGAATGAATAGATTTTTTCTAGAAGTAACAATTATTTGTCAAAAACTCAAGATAACGAGACAAATCGATATGAGGAAAACGTTCTTTTTATTTGTGATGTAAGTTTTGGTTTAATTTTTTTCTTCTCCTAGTGTTTTGGTTTTTGTATACAATTATTTCTATATAATCATTTTATGTGTCTTTTCAAACAATGTAAAGATTAACAATAAAGTAACGTTTTGGATCCCATGACAAATACTTTGAAAATTTAATTATCTTTCAATATCCTTAATTTCATAATTCATGGTATAAGATTATTTTCTTATTTGATTTATTTTTGGTATTCTTTAAAAGGCAAGTAGTTTCAACATCATACTTGTTGTCTAAAATTACTCATAAGTGGTTAGGATCCCAACTTATCATTTTGAATAGTTTACTCAAGTAAAAGAGTTAGATTTCTTATTGAATCTTGTCAAGGCTTTAAACATCACATTCTTGGAAATTCGTGAAATGCTTCTTTGAATTTCTATATCTTTATTTCCAGCTTTAAAATTCTTTTCTATTTTTCATCCGCATTTCATAATAATATTCTATATTTAGGATCTCTCTTACCTCGTTCTTAAAATTATGTATACAATCAAAACATAATAATGAGATGATCACAACGAGGTTATATAATTATAAAAACAAGGTTATATACATAATTGTAATCTTTGTTTGATTGTATTATATGTTATTACAACGAGTAAAGGAGATCCTAAATATAAAAATTGTAAATATAGAAGTGCGGAAGCAAAATGAAAAAAAAAATACGGAAACTAAAAATAAATATATGAGAACATCTATGATTTTATAAGAACATTATTTTAAAGCATTGACAAGGTTCAAGTAATAACATATACATCTACGAGAAAGGCGGACCCACGTCGTCTCCGGGGGTTCTCCCGAACCCCCTTGGCAAAAAATTACAATGTGTAAATAAAGTAAATTTTCTATGTATCTGTACACATATATGTTTTTTTGAACCTCTTTAATAACAAAGAGAAGCTAATGGTGCAGTGGCAGGTCCCCACCGAAAATAGTTGTGCATCACGTCCCAGTGAAAGTGTTTTATTTTTTAGTTATTTTTTAAAAGATCGGTTTTGTTTTTCATTTTTTTAGTGTTTTTTACTTTAAAAACCTGCTAAAAGTGGGTTTTAAACCCAAAAAAAATCAAGGTCCCATTTCTAAAGGTTTATTTACATGTTTTTTAATTTTATTTTTCGAACCCCCTAGATGAAAATTCTAAGTCTGTCACTGTGACTACGTGGTTAAATCGACGCCTTTATTTCAGAAGACAAATTAAAATAATAAATTCAGATTTGAACCCTTTATTAGTAATTTAAGACAACAATCAATATGTAGAAACTAATCACAATAGATAAATAACAAAAAGAAATAATAATATCATATGAAAAATATTTAAGACAACAACTAATATGTAGAAACTAATCACCATAGATAAATAACAAAAATAAATAAAAATATCATTTGAAAATTACCTTATACCCTAACTTTCAAAGAACTCTTCATATTATTATCAAAGTTTCAATCTAAATATAATTATCAATAATTTTAGGGAAAATACACAAGTTCCCCTTAACCTATGTTCGAAAACTCAGAGACATACTTATACTATAGTAAGGTCTTATTACCCGCCTAAAATTATTTTATAAGTAATTTTCTACCCCTTTTCGGCCTACGTGGCAATATCTTGAAAAAAAAGTCAACCAACGTTGGGCCCATAAGATAGTGTCACGTAGGCCGAAAAAAGGTAGAAATTATTAATAAAACAAGTTAAGGGGGTAATAAGACCTTAGTATAATATAAGTGTGTCTCTGAAATTTCGGGCATAGATTGATGGGGTACTTGTGCATTATCCAATAATGTTAATATATAGTGTTCTTACTGAACAAAAAATCACTTCTATTTATAGGATGAAAAAGGTTGTTGTTAGCGCTAATAAACCCTACAAGAATTATCTAGAATGTAGGCAAATACAATCCGAGGTCAGTATTCAAGCAATAAACTAAATCCCAAATTTTTGGGGTTGGACTAAGGCCTTTTGAGCCTCTTTTGGAGTTGATACAGTTGTTGGTTTTAGCTTCACTTTTTTTTTTTTTAAATTAAAATAGAAGCCTTCGATTTCTTTAGTTATTTATGTGGCTAGCTTCACTTAAGGATTAAATTGTTGGACACTACTTTGTATCTCTTCTGCGCTGAACTTCAGACCCCAATACTGCTCCTTGTACATTAACTTGTACAACCAAATAGTTTTAGTAGTTGGACCATTCATATCCCTTAGACTTGGATGCTACATATCCAACAAGACACTTTTGAATCAACAATTGAAGCTCATTGGCTTGTACTCCTTCCTTTCATATCTCGTCATGGGCCTTCTTGACTCTTCTAACGTTTCATCCTTGTCCTTTAATGGAGTATAGGTACATGAATGCTATCATATAACTCTTACTTTATTGGACAATGTATGAGATTGGACTTCTATGTTATTGTAAATTAGTATAAATTATGATAGATTTTCTTTAAAATATAATGTTACTATATCAAATTAAATTTATTATTACTTAATTAGTATTAGCTCTTTTTGAGGTAAAAAAACAAAAGTTCAATAGATAAATTTATAAGCTTACAAGGTTGTTACATAATTTTTAGAAAACCAAAAAATGTGTTGAACGAGCATGTGCTAAATGATATCAAACTGAATTCATACTCCAAATGGCACTTTCGATGTTATATACACAATCCCACGCAACTTCTAGAGTTTATGCTAAGAATAAACTCTACAAATTTATATTTAGGTATGACTAAATAATTTCATGTATTTTGTACAATAAACAGTTCACTCTGAAATTCTTAGACATCATAATCGTTTATTAACTATATAACTTAATTTAAAATGCTCATTTCCATATAGAAGTAGAGTTGAAGACAGGTGAGTGCATGATAAATCGTACTAGAAAATTATTTATACTCAAGAAAATATTTGACAAGTGAACAACTTTGAAGAAATGATTGCAACATAATTTACAATATTATTGGTATATTTTAATCGATTATATTATATTAGATTACTTAATTTTCTTAGATCTCTTACAACATTTCATTGTAAAATATATATGAAATTATTTTGCAAGTGTTCGTTACTCCTTGTAGTCCATGACTCATACAAGACTACACTATATAAACATTTAAACAAGAAACTATTTAGTAGTTCAATCATGAAACAATCACGGTCAAGATGGATAGGGAAAATATGGAAGGCACATGTTATGTATTTTTCTATATTAACACATTATTATAGGTAATGCCTAATCTATCATGATCCAAAAATGAACGTAATGACACTTGCCTATTTCCACCAAGAAAACTCAAAATGAAAGAAATATGAAAAATATAAAACTAGAACATGATAAAGTCAAAAAACTTACTCATTCTAAATAATACCCCAAAATTTGATTGTCATGTGTACAAGCCACTAAATACATAAAATGTGAAATGTAGAAATAAGTACAAGCCTCACTCTTCGTTTCTAAAATAGAACAAAGTATAAAGAAATGGAAAAAAGATAATGTATGTCAAATCAGCGGAAGATCAAGGAAATAAGAAAATTAAAACATAGAAGAAAACGTTGCAACAAATCGACATACCTTCCACGAATATCATGGAGAAATATAGAACTAGAATGGAAGAGGAAAATCTGCGAAGTTACAAAGCTACCAGCTGCCTTGGTATACCATAAGAAACAACAAATCTTCCTCAGTTCAATAAAGCCACTTATTATAAATGTATATTTTTATATTACAATAAATGCAAGTTAGGGTAGGGTTACTGACTTTGGGACCAAGTCAATTTGGTGTGTGCGGGTTTGTATTTATATGTGTGTGTGCGTGCTTTATATTATGTAATAATGATGTAATGTAAAATAAAAATATCACTCAAGTAAATCAAAATAATTTATGGAAATTTGCTAGGTGAAGCCAAGCATTTAAGAGTCTACTTGATCTAACTTGTGAAACTCTGGCAGCTATGATTTAAAAGAAGACTAGAGGAGATCCACTAAACATTCAAAATCGAGAATGACTTCAAGCCTAAGGAAGAAAAGGAGGTTAGAAAGTAGAATCATTAAGCATTTGAATGAAGGTGATGTTTTACATATGATGGGCCAAAATTATTTGTATATATGATTACCCAGAATATGAAAATGTTAGTTTCACTCAAATCCTAAGGTATCTCCCTTTCTAAACTCTTCCCCTTCCTCATGGATTAAGTTATTTTTAATGTCAAAGATCTCGCGGATTTCCTTTGAATTCTTTTATTTGATCTTATATGCCACAGTTTGACAAGTAAGATCAAGTAGGCTCTTTATGCTCATGTAGTTAGCAAACATAATCAAATCAAACAATTAAATATGAGAAAATATTTTATAATGGTTGGACTTTCACCTAATAAATTACCGTAAGTTAAATCATTCCTTCACGTGATTTTTTTTCTTCCATTACTACTTTATTATGTAATTTAAAGAAAATATTAATACTTTAAAATTTATTATCTAGTTAGTTATTATATCATTTATTGCTTAATTAGCTTGAAACCTCCTAAGAGAAAATAACCTTTTAAAGTACAAACTATCACTTTTAAAATAATCTTCCATATTATATAAACTTGCTAGAAATTAACTAATATATTTCCTTTTTTTCAAACACAAGATGATACCAACGTTGATCTATATAATAATAATGTAAATGTTGAAATTAGTGATAAAAATTTAGAGAAAACTAAACCTTTAGAAAAATGCAACCACACTAGAATAGATGGAAAACAAAACATCAACAACATATATATATATAAATATACATATATATATATATATATATAAATACATACATATATATATATATAAATACATACATATATGTATATATATATACATACATATATATATATATATATATACATACATACATATATATATATATATATATATATATATATATATATATATATATATATATATATATATATATATATATATATATATATATATATATATATATATATATATATATATATATATATATATATTACGATACAAAAGGGGGCAGAAAGAACATACTTAGCAATAGGAACCACAGAAAACGGATGGATGAATCCAAACATGAACTTGATAAATATAATTGAATTTTTTTGAGAGACATTGTATATTAAATTATCCCAATACTAGGGAAAAAGGAAATTGACACGTAGAAGAACAAGTAACAAAAAATCGACTTACCTTCTACGAAGATCTTGGAGAGAAGATAGACCTAGAATTGAAGAGAAAAATTTACAAAGTTACAAAGCTATCAGCACGGTATGCACAAAGCAACAAAAAATCTTGCGCAGATCAACAAAGCAACTAATTGGAAATGTATATTTTTATTTTATAGTTTATGGAAAGATAAGGTTAGTAACTTTGGACGATGTCAATTTTGTGTGTGCGGGTTTGTGTTTGTGTGAATGTATGTGCTCTTTATATTATGTAATAAAGATGTAACAGAAGATAAAAATATCCGTAAAGTAAATCAAAATAACTTATGGTTACTAGGTGAAGCCACGCATTTAAGAGTCTGCTTGATCTCACTTGTCAAGCTGTGGCAGATATGATAAAAGAGAAGACTCTAGAGGAGATACACTAAATATTCAAAATCGAGAATGAGTTCAAGCCTAAGGAAGAAAAGGAGGTTAGAAATTAGAATGCCTAAGCATTTGAGTGAAGCTGATGTTTTTTATATGATGGGCCAAAATTATTTATTTATATACGATTAGTCAGAATATGAAAGTATTAGCTTCACTCAAATCCTCAGGTATTCTCCCTTTCTAAACTCTTCCCTTCATTTGGGGTTAAGTTATTGTTAATGTTAAAGATCTCGCGGATTTCCTTTGGATTATTTTCTTTGATCTTATATGCCACAGTTTGATAAGTTAGATCAGGCTCTTTATGCTCATGTAGTTAGCAAACATAATCAAATGAATGAATTAAATAAGTAAAAATATTTTATCATGCTTGAACTTTAACCTAATAAATTACCGTAAGTTAATCATTCCATCACGTGATTTTTTTTCTTCCATTACTTATTTATTATATATTTAAACCAAATATAGTTACTATAAAATTAATTAACTAATTAGTTATTATATCATTTTTTTTCTTAGTTAGCTTGAAAACTCCTTAGAGAAAATAACCTTTTTAAAGTACAAACTATCACTTTTAAAATAATCTTCCATATTTTATAAACATGCTAGATTTTAACTAATATATTTCCTTTTTTCAAAGACAAGATGATACCTATGTTGATCTATATAATAATAATGTAATGTTGAAATTAGTGATGAATATTCAAAGAAAATTAAACTTTTAGAAAAAAATGCAAGCACACTAATATAAATCAAATTTTTTTGCGAGACATTGTATATAAAATCAGCGTAAGACCAGAAAAATAAGGAAATTAACACATAGAAAAACAAGTAACAACAAATCGACTTACCTTCTACGAAGAGATTGGAGAGAAGATAGAACTAGAATGGAAGAGGAAAATCGACGAAGTTACAAAGCTACTAGCCCAGGTATAAACAAAGAAACAACCAATCTTCCTCAGTTCAACTAAGCAAGTTACTATAAATGAATATTTTTGTATTACAATAAATGGAAAGTTAGGGTTAGTAACTTTGGGACCAAGTCAATTTTATGGGTGCGTGTTTATGTTTGTATGTGTGTTGCGCTCTTTATAATATGTAATGACGATGTAATGTGAGATAAAAAAATCACTCAAGTAAATCCAAATAACTTATGGAAATTTACTAGGTGAAGCCAAGCATTTAAGTGTCTTCTTGATCTAACTTTTCAAATTGTGGGAGATATGATCAAATAGAAGACTTTAGAGGAGATCCGCAAAACATTCAACATTGAGAATGACTTCAAGCCTAAGGAAAAAAATTGGTTAGAAAAGAGAATGCCTAACCATATGAGTGAAGGTGCTGTTTTTCATATGATGGGCCAAAATTATTTGTTTATACACGATTACCCAGAATATTAAAATGTTAGCTTCACTCAAATCCTTAGGTATTCTCCCTTTCTAAACTCCTCCCCTTCCTCATGGGTTAAGTTTTTCTTAATGTTAAAGATCTCGCGGATTTCCTTTGGATTCTTTTATTTGATCTTATATGCCACAACTTGACAAGTAAGATCAAGTAGGCTCCTTATGAACATGTAGTTAGCAAACATGATCATATGAAAGAATTAAATATGAGAAAAAGTTTTAAAATCCTTGGACTTTCACCTAATAAATTACCGTAAGTAATTTAATTCCTTTACGCAATTTTTTTCTTCCATTATTTATTTATTATATAACTTAAAGCAATTATAAATACTTTAAAAGTGATTATCTAATTGTTTATTATATCCTTTTTGATAAATTAGCTTGAAAACTGTAATGACCCGAAAGCTCCTCTTTAGAATTTTGAATATTTGTTTAACTTAAGTTAATTAATCGATAGTTTGTGGGCTAAAGTGATGATTTATTTAAGACCCTATACTCTTTACCTATATTTAATAAAATATGTAGGTAAAACCTATCACATTTAGTACTTAATAAATTCATAAAATGAAAAAAGAAAGGAGAAAGAGGGAATGGACGAAGGGTTTCGACTGCTTCAGGTGAACTATGCCTGCATTAAATTCCCTTGTGAAAATGTTTCATTAATCACTATATACGTGTACATTACATTATTATATGAATGGAAAAAGGGAGATTTGAAACAAGGAATTGGCAGTGGCATACGTATTGAAGTTGGGTAAGAATATAATTGATTTATATAGTCTAATCATTGTCCAATGATGACCTTACAATTGGATAATAATGCCTAATCATTGGGCATGATTGCGGAGTGAATAATTTATTGAATTAATGTTTATAGTTGAACATTAGAAATATGTTAATCAGCAAATTGTTTTGAGGCACATCTGATATTAGTTAATTGTTTAGTTATCACATTATGATTCAACTTTTGACATATTAAGATGTGATATTGTATATTGAGTATAGTATATTTATATAAGAACCTTCACGGTGGTGGTGTTTTGATAAATTATGACCTAATCGACTTGAAATTTAGAAAATATGAGATTTGACTTATTGGTTGGAATCAAGATTTAGTAACTTGATTATAAATTTGGGTGTATTTTTAGGTCAAGGTTAAACAAATAAAAATGTGGGTGTCGTTAGTTCCAAAACCTTGTCGTGAATATATACTTGAATAGATTGCATCTATTTGAAATCTCAACGGAAAGAGAAGGCTCAAGTTCCAGAGTGATTATTCGAGTGGCTAAGGCAAGTAGATTTCTAAACTCTTATTATGCGTATGAAATTCGTGTATTTCCTTGTGTGATGTTGAGAATGATTTGGAGACTTGTTGCTTATTTGATGGTGTTGTATTCCTTGTTATAAATTGCGCTTTGGTATCAAAATGGTTATCTCGTCATTTTCATTTGAGCATGTCATTTGCATTGTATCTGAGACATGGTTGTGGTAAGAGGATGTACCATTTCGAGGGTGTTATTGCGCGCCGCGGCGGATATCATATTTCGAGGGACGTATCGTGCGCCGCAAAGGTTACTACTATCGAGGGTCGTGTCATGTGCCGCGATAGATGCATGGACAGATATGTCCCCTATGGGTCCCGAACTGAGAGACAGCGGGTGTGTATCGTTAGGGAAGACATGCATCACTATACTTGACATTGCATCTCATGGCAGTGCACATTTTATTGATGATGAACTTGAACACGTGTTTTGGTGATCTTGTGAGTGTTTCTCTGTGAACCTTGTGACTGTTGAATATTGAGTTGTTATTGAGAATGTGTAAACTGATAGAATGTGGTTATTGAGTTGTGTGTTTGGTAAACTGTAAACTGTTAGACTGTAGCGTGGAGGTTTAGATAGGGTGTAAGGAGTACCCGTATTTTGTTCACTTAACTTGTGTTTAGAGGTTTGCTTGTTGGGTACCGCGTGGTTTGGTACTCACCCCTTTCTTCTACAAATTTTTGTAGGTTACGACCCCGGATCTTCGCGATACCTGTCATTCTTTTCGTTTCCGAGGCATCTTGTGGAGGGTTGTGAGGTAGCTGCTTGTCATCTCAGCGAACTTTCCTACCCTAGTTTATGACTTTGTTTTTACTTGAAAGACAACTTCATTTTAGACTTCTACTTTTTTTTAAATTCTAATGTTTACATTAGAGGCTTGTGCACGTGAAAACCTGGTTTTGGGGATTGAATTAATATGACTTGGTTTCATAACAGAAATTGTTGTTGGATTGTCATTTACTTCCGCACTTTGTTAGATTTTGTGTTTTAGGCTGACTTTTCTTGGTTGGATAAGACGAGTGCCATCACACTCATTTTTGGGTGGTGACAAAATGGTATCAGAGCCCCAGGTTCATAGGTTTCACGGGTATACAAGCCGAGTCTATGTAGAGTCTCAAGGATCAGTACGGAGACGTCTGTACTTATCTCTGAGAGGCTATAAGGATTACTAGGAAACTTCCTTTTTTTTCATTCTTTCTTATCATGCTAGTCACCTTCTTTAGTACTGAGTTGTTGTATACTCTTTTGACAGATGACGAGGACTAGAACTAATGTTACTGGTGGTACAGGAGAGGCACTTCCCGAGGCAGTTGTTGAGGCCCCAGCTAGGGGTAGGGGCAGATCTCGAGCTAGAGGTCGTGCTAGTAGTATGACAGTAGCCAGAGGTCGTGGACATGGAGTAGCACCAGTGAGAGGTCATGCTAGAGAGGCCTCTACAGAACCTCAGATTGATGGCAGAGAGGACCAGGTTCCTCCAGATCCTATAGTCACACCTTTGCTTCAAGATACACTATTGAGGGTGTTAAGTGTGCCAGAGTGATTTTCGCAGGGTGGTGGTGCAACTACCACACCACATTACTATCGTACTATAGAGGGGGCTCAGACCCAAGAGCAGCAACAAGCTCCAATTGTTGAAGATGCGGTGGGGAAACTACCAGTAGATCCCGCGATTCAGAATAATGTTGCACCAGCAGTTGGGGGTCAAGTTGCACTGGTGGTTGTTCTGACAGAGGATGAGCAGCGTAGGTATGAGAGATTTCGAAAGATGGACCCACCTAAGTTTCAGGGTGGGAAGAGCGAGGATGCTCATGAGTTTCCAACTACTTGTCGAGAGTTACCAGAGGTGGTTGGATTAGCTGAGTCACATGGGGTTTGATATGCTACACTCCAGCTTTGTGGACCAGCGAGAGACTGGTGGAGGACTATTCGGGGGTTTTGCCAGTTGGATATCCTCCAGTAACTTGGGAGAAGTTTGCTAGTGCATTCCAAGAACGTTTTATCCCATGGAGCGTGAGAGAGGAGAGTCGATTGATGTTTGAGAGTCTGAGACAGGATGGTTTATCGGTTACAGAGTATGAGGCGTGTTTTTGCCAATTGTCTAGGAATGCGTTGGCCATTATTCCAAATGAGACAGAGAGGATCCGAAGATTTGTGAGGGTATTGACTTTCTCTATCAGGTCAGCTGTGTTTCGGACATCTCGGGATGGGGCTTCTTTCCAGTCCATTGTGAGCGCCGCCAAAGAGGCGGAATTGATGGAGAGAGAGGAGTTTGGGGACCCTAAAAGGGACCGTATATCAGGTCAGTTTCATGGTGCCTCATCTGGAGGTAGGGGGTCACAGAGAGTGAGTGGTTCTTTTCAGCAGCGGGGACCTATTCATGCATCTATGTCGACATTTGAGGGTGGCCAGACATCTAGGGGTTCTTATAGCCCGTGGCAGGGCTCGTACGGTTCACAGCAGCGACCTACATGGCGAGGCAATTATAGTGGGTTTTCAGGGTCCACACAGCAGTTCCAGGTCAGAGATTTTTTTTTACTTATGGAGATCCCGATCATCTAATGCGGCAGTGTACTTCTCAAAAAGGTCTTGGTGGGCCTCTACCTAATTCTTCATTCCAATCTAGACCACCAGCACCACAGGGTAGAGGTTGCGGCAGAGTTCAGTCAGGTAGAGGTGATAGAGTTTCTAGTAGTGGTGTTGCAGCTCAGCAGAGTGGGGTAGAGGTACTACCCAGGCTGGAGGTGGACGAGGAGGCCACTGCTATGCTTTCCCAGGGAGACCTGAGGCAGAGACCTATGATGTTGTTATTACAGGTATCATCCCAGTATGCCATCGACCTGTGTCTGTGTTGTTTGATCCCTACGTATTTTGCTGCTAAATTTGATATGATATGTGATAGCATAACTGTACCTATTCGTGTTTCTACACCCGTGGGCAAGCCCTTAGTGGTGGATCGAGTGTATCAATCTTGTCTTGTTTCTTCGGTTGGGTATGACACTTGGGTAGAATTAATCATTCTGGGGATGGTAGACTTTGATGTTATCTTGGGTATGGATTGACTTTCTCCTTATCACGCTGTCCTTGATTGTAATGCTAAGACTGTGACTTTAGCAATGCCTGGTGTTTCGAGGGTTGAGTGGAAGAGTGTTAGTGGCTCTTATCCTAGCAAGGTTATCTCTTTTATTCGTGCTCAAAGAATGGTGGAGAGGGGGTGTTTGTCTTTTGTAGCGCTTATTTGGGATACTAGTGTTGAATCACCTCCCATGGAATCTGTTCCCGTGGTTGAGGAGTTTCTCGGTGTAGTTCCTTCTGATCTTCCTGGTGTTCCTCCCGATAGGGATATAGATTTTGCTATTGATTTGGAGCCTGGCACTAAGCCTATTTCTATATCTCCATATCGTATGGCCCCAACAGAGTTTAAAGAATTGAAGGATCAGTTGCAGGATTTATTGAGTAAGGGTTTTATTCGCCCTAGTGTATCACCTTGGGGTGCCCCTGTATTGTTTGTGAAGAAAAAGGATGGGACTTTGAGGATGTGTATTGATTACAGACAGTTGAACAAAGTAACAGTGAATAATAAGCATCCTCTTCCGCATATTGATGACTTATTTGATCAATTACAGGTAGCATCATTGTTCTGTAATATTTATTTGAGATCTGGGTATTATCAGTTGAAGATTAAGGCATCAGATATCCCTAAGACAACTTTTCGGACCCGGTATGGGCATTATGATTTTCTAGTGACTAATTCCCCTGCAGAATTCATGGAGTTGATGAATTGGTTGTTTTGACCATACCTTGATTCTTTTGTGATTGTTTTCATCGATGACATCTTGGTTTACTCCAAGACTGAGGAGGACCATGTCCGACACCTGAGGATTGTACTTCAGATGTTGAGAGAAGAGAAGTTGTATGCCATGTTCTCAAAGTGTGAGTTCTTGATTACTTGTGTGACATTCTTGGGACATGTGGTGTCCAAGGAGGGTATTAGAGTAGATCCGGCGAAAATTGAGGTAGTTATAGGGTGGACACGACCTACTTCACCTACTGATATTCGGAGTTTTGTGGGATTGGCACGCTATTATCGATGATTTTTTCAGAGTTTCTCTACTATTGCAGCTCCATTAACTAGATTGACTCGACAGGATGTGCGCTTTCAGTGGTCTGATGAGTGTGAGCAGAGCTTTCAAAAACTCAAGACTTTATTGACTTCATCTCCTGTGTTGACTCTACCTGAGGAGGGTGTAGGCTTTACAGTGTATTGTGATGCTTCAGGAGTTGGATTGGGTGGTGTGTTGATGTAGAAGGGGAAAGTGATTGCTTATGCTTATAGGCAACTGAAGTCCCGTGAGAAGAACTACCCTACTCATGATCAGGAGTTGGCGGCTGTGGTATTTGTACTTAAGTTATGGCGTCATTATTTGTATGCAGTGCATTGTGAGATCTTCACTGATCAACAAAGTCTCCAGTATATCTTTAGTCAGAGAGATTTGAACTTGAGGCAGCGGAGGTGGCTTGAGTTGCTGAAGGACTATAATGTGACCATTCTGTATCATCCGGGGAAGGCCAATGTTGTGGCCGATGCTTTGAGTAGGAAGACTCATAGCATAGGGAGTCTTGCATCTCTTAGTATTGACGAGAGACCATTGGCTAGAGATGTTCAATTGTTAGCTAACAGTCTTGTCCGATTTCAGATCTCAGAGGAGAGTGATGGGATGATTGCTTTTATTGAGGCTCGATCTTCTTTAGTCGAGCGGATCCGTGCACACCAATTTAACGATGAAAATTTATGTCTCATCCGAGACAAAGTATTGAGAGGGGAAGCTAAGGAGTCTGTCCTTGATTCTGATAGTGTCTTGAGGATCGGAGGCAGTATTTGTGTGCCCAAGACAGGTGATTTGATTAGATTGATTCTTGAGGAGGCCCATTGTTCTCGGTATTCCATCCATCTAGGAGCGGCGAAGATGTATCATGATTTGAGTCAGCATTACTGGTGGTGTGGAATGAAGAGAGATATTACAGACTTTGTTTTGAGGTGTTTGACTTGCCAGCAGGTCAAGTGTGAGCACCAGCGGCCCGTGGGTGTATCTCAGAGGATGCCTATTCCTACTTGGAAGTGGGAGCGGATTACTATGGACTTTGTTGTGGGTTTGCCTACCACAGCGAGTGGTTATGACTCCATTTTGGTTATTGCTGATAAGCTGACCATGTCTGGCCACTTTATTCCGGTTCGGGTGAAGTATACAGTAGAGAAGTTAGCCGAGCTATATATCAGTCAGATTGTGCGACTACATGGAGTTCCAATTACTATCATATCGGATCGGGGTTCACTATTTACTTCTCATTTCTTGAAGGGATTACAACATGGTCTGGGTACTCAGTTAGATATGAGTACGGCATTTCACCCTCAGACAGATGGTCAATCTGAGCGGACCATTCAGGTATTGGAAGATATGCTTCGAGCGTGTGTGATCGATTTTGGTGC
This sequence comes from Solanum chilense, assembly GCA_032847665.1. Classification (NCBI taxonomy): domain Eukaryota; kingdom Viridiplantae; phylum Streptophyta; class Magnoliopsida; order Solanales; family Solanaceae; genus Solanum; species Solanum chilense. Next base: position 68,277,168 of record CM064963.1, on the reverse strand, counting down.
TAGATGGGATCAACATTTACCATTAACGGAGTTTGCCTATAATAACATTTATCACTCTAGTATCCAGATGGCCCCATTTGAGGCGTTGTATGGAAGTCGGTGTAGGTCTCCGATTGGTTGGTTTGATTCGGCGGAGATGGACTCTTTGGATACAGACTTGCTTAGAGATGCTATGGAGCAAGTCGATATGATTCAGTATAGATTATTGACAGCTCAGAGTCGACACAAGAGTTATGCAGACCGAAGAGTTAGAGCCTTGGTGTTGATGGAGGGTGATCATGTTTGGCTCCGAGTATCACCCATGAAGGGTGTGATGAGGTTTGGAAAGAAGGTCAAGCTAAGCCCTAGGTTCATTGGACCTTTTGAGATTTTGAGCCGAGTGGGAGAGGTAGACTATAAGTCGGCCTTGCCACCTAGTTTGTCGGAAGTTCATCCTGTTTTCCATGTCTCTATACTTCGGAAGTATATTCCGAACGAATCTCATGTGCTTTCACTTGACTCTTTGGAGTTGGGTCCAGACTTGGCATTTGAGGAGGAGCCTATAGCTATTTTGGATAGGAAAATTTGAAAGCGTAGGACCAAAGAGATTGCTTCAGTGAAGGTGCAATGGAAGCACAAATCAGTGGGAGAGGCAACTTGGGAGACTAAGTCAGACATGCGTGCCAGATATCCTAAACTTTTTGAAGCATCAGGTAATTACTTTTACTCTATGTTCGACGACGAACATTATTTTTAGTGGTGGATAATGTAATGACCCAAAAGCTCCTCTTTAGAATTTTGAATATTTGTTTAACTTAAGTTAATTAATCGATAGTTTATGGGCTAAAGTGATAATTTATTTAAGACCCTATACTCTTTAGACTATATTTAATAAAATATGTGGGTAAAACCTATCACATTTAGTACTTAATAAATTCATAAAAGGAAAAAATAAAGGAGAAAGAGGGAACAGACGAAGGGTTTCGACTGCTTCAGGTAAACTACGCCTACATTAAATGCCCTTGTGAAAAAGTTTCATTAATCACTATATACGTGTACATAACATTATTATATGAATGGAAAAAGGAGATTTGAAACAAGGAATTGGTAGTGGTATACGTATTGAAGTTGGGTAAGAATATGATTGATTTATATAGTCTAATCATTGTCCAATGATGACCTAATAATAGGATAATAATGCCTATCATTGGAGATGATTGCGGAGTGAATAATTTATTGAATTAATGTTTACAGTTGAACATTAGAAATATGTTAATCTGCAAATTGTTTTGAGGAACATCTGATATTAGTTAATTGTTTAGTTATCACATTATGATTCAAGTTTTGACATATTAACATGTGATATTGAATATTAAGTATAGTATATTTATATAAGAACCTTCATGGTGGTGGTGCTTGGATAAATTATGACCTAATCGACTTGAAATTTAGAAAATATGAGATTTGACTTATTGGTTGGAATCAAGATTTAGTAACTTGATTATAAATTTGGGTGTATTTTTAGGTCAAGGTTAAACAAATAAAAATGTGAATGTTGTTAGTTCCAAAACCTTATTGTGAATATATATACTTGAATAGATTGCATCGATTTGAAATCTCAACGGAAAGGGAAGGCTCAAGTCCTGGAGTGATTATTCGCGTGGCTAAGGCAAGTGGATTTCTAAATCTTATTAAGCGTATGAAATTCGTGTATTTTCTTGTGTGATGTGAAGAATTATTTGGAGACTTGTTGCTTATTTTATGGTGTTGTATTCCTTGTTATAAATTGCACTTTGGTATCAAAATGGTTATCTCCTCATTTTCAGTTGAGCATGTCATTTGCATTGTATCTGAGACATGGTTGTGGTAAGAGGACGTAAAATTTCAAGGGTCCTATCGCGCGTCGCGACGGATATCATATTTTGAGGGACGTATCGCGCGCTGCAAAGGTTACTATTATCGAGGGTCGTGTCGTGCACTGCGACAGATGCTTGGACAGATATGTCCCCCATGGGTCCCGGACTGAGACACAGCGGGTGTGTATCGTTAGGGAAGACATGCATCACTATACTTGACATTGCATCTCATGGCATTACACATTTTATTATTGATGAACTTGGACACGTGTTTTGCTTATCTTGTGAGTGTTTCTCTGTGAACCTTGTGACTGTTGAATATTGAGTTGTTATGGAGAATGTGTATACTGATAGAGTGTGGTTATTGAGTTGTGTGTTTGGTAAACTGTTAACTGTTAGACTATAGCGTGGAGGTTTAGATAGGGTGTAAGGAGTGCCCGTATTTTGTTCACTTAACTTGTGTTTAGAGGTTTGCTTGTTGGGTACCGCGTGGTTTGGTACTCACCCCTTGCTTCTAAAATTTTTTGTAGGTTACGAGTCCGGATCTTCGTGATACCTGTCATTCTTTTCGTTTCCGAGGCATCTTGTGGAGGGTTGTGAGGTAGTTGCTTGTCATCTCAGCAAACTTTCCTACTCCAGTTTATTACTTTGTTTTTACTTGAAAGACAACTTCATTTTAGACTTCTACTTTTTTCAATTCTAATGTTTACATTAGAGGCTTGTGCACGTGACAACCTGGTTTTTGGGATTGAATTAATAGGAATTGGTTTCATAACAGATATTGTTGTTGGATTGTCATTTACTTCCGCACTTTGTTAGATTTTGGGTTTTAGGCTGACTTGTCTTGGTGGGATAAGACGAAGGCCATCACACCCATTTTTGGATCGTGACAAAAACTCTTTAGAGAAAATAACCTTTTAAACTACAAGTTATCACTTTTCAAAGAATCCTCCATATTTTATAAACTTCCTAGAATTTAACTAATATAATTCATTTTTTTCAAAGACAAGATGAATCCAACGATAACCTATATAACAATAATGTAAATTTTGAAATTAGTGATGAATTATTTAGAGAAAACTAAACCTTTAGAAAAAAAGGCAAGCACGATAGGATGGCTAGACAAAACATATTAGTAAGAGGAACAACAGAAAACGGATGGACGGACCCAAACATGAACTTGATAAATATAGATCAAAATTTGTTGAGAGAGATATTGTATATCAAATCACCGCAAGACCAAAGAAAGAAGGAAATTAACACGTAGAAAAATAAGTAACAACAAATTTACTTACCTTGCACGAAGAGCTTGGGGAGGAGATAGAAGTAGAATGGAAGAGGAAAATCTACAAAGTTACAAAGCTACCAGCCCGAGTATAAACAAACAAACAACAAATCTTCCTCAATTAATCAAATTAAGTTACTATAGATGAATATTTTTATATTACAATAAATGCAAAGTTAGGGTTAGTAAATTTACGACCAAGTCAATTTTATGTTTGCGTGTTTGTGTTTGTATGTGTGTTCGTGCGCTTTATATAATGTAATAACGATGTAACATAGGATAAAAAAATTAGTCAAGTAAATCAAAATAACTTAGGAAAATTTTCTAGGTGAAGCTAAGCATTTAAGAGTCTTCTTGATGTAACTTTGAAAACTGTGGCACATATGTTTAAAGAGAAGACTCTAGAGGATATCCGCAAAACATTCAACATTGAGAGTGACTTCAAGCCTAAGGAAAAATGGAGGTTAGAAAGGACAATGCCTAAGCATTTGAGTGAAGCTGGTGTTTTTCATATGATGGGCCAAAATAATTGTTTATATACGATTACCCAGAATATGAAAATGTTAGCTTCACTCAAATCCTTAGGTATTCTCTCTTTCTAAACTCCTCCCCTTCCTCATCGGTTAAGTTATTCTTAATGTCAAAAATCTCGCGGATTTCCTTTGGATTCTTATATTTGATCATATATGTCATAATTTGACAAGTAAAATCAAGTAGGCTCTTTATGCTAATGTAGTTAGCAAACATAATCAAATCAATAAATTAAATAAGTAAAAATGTTTTATAATGCTTGAACTTTCACCTAATAAATTACCGTAAGTTAATTCATTCCTTCACGTGTTTTTTTTTCTTCCATTACTTATTTATTATATAATCTAAAGAAAATATACTTACTATAAAATTAATTATCTAATTAGTTATTATATCATTTTTTTCTTAATTAACATGAAAAATCCTTAGACAAAATAACCTTTTAAAGTACAAACTATCACTTTTAAAATAATCTTCCATATTTTATAAAGTTGCTAGAATTTAACTAATATATTTCCTATTTTTCAATGACAAGATGATACCAACATTAATCTATATAATAATAATTTAAATGCTGAAATTAGTGAATAATATTCAGATAAAACTAAACCTTTAGAAAAAAATGCAAGAACGATAAGATGGCAGGAAAACAAAATATCAACAACATACAAAGGGGGCAGAAAGAAAATACTTAGCAATCAGAATCACAGAAAACGGATGGACGGACCCAAACATGAACTTGATAAATATATATCAAAATTTTTGAGAGACATTGTATATCAAATCAGCCTTCTGAAAATGTCACTGCTTATCGAAAAAGTCATTACCCTTCGAAAATGCACAACTCATCATAAAAGTTACAACCCTTTAAAAAAGTCACAACCCTTTAAAATGTCACAACTCATTGAAAAAGTTAAAACGTGTCAAAAAAACTCACTACCCTTCGAAAAAGTCACAAGCCATTTAAAAAGTCACAATCCTTTAATTTGAAAAAGGTATCTTCTTTCATTAATAAATAAAATAAATTGAGCATTTTTAATTTGGGGCATTATAGTAGTTGAACATTTAAATTTGAGAGTTCATGCTTTTACGGTATGTAATTAATGTATATATATGTGTGTGTGTGTGTGTCTATATCTATCTATCTATCTATCTATCTATCTATCTATCTATCTATCTCTCTCTCTCTCTCTCTCTCTCTCTCTCTCTCTCTCTCTCTCTCTCTCTCTCTCTCTCTATATATATATATATATATATATATATATATATATATATATATATATATATATATATATATATATATATATATATATATATATATGCCAAAAATTCAAATAATAATAATAATAAATTATTAATCTATATTTATATAATGAATTTTTTTATTAAGAATATAATTTTGTTGGATTTGTAAGATTTGATAGATTTGTGTCAATTTTGACTTAGGATCAAATCCAATGTAAATCAATACATATAAAATATTATTTACAAATTTTTATATATGTCATCTAAAAACAACTCAAACCAACTATATAAAACGTTGAGACAAGAAAACCCTTTAAGGTATTTAAACTACTTTGACTTACAAAAAATGCAAATAATAATAATAATTATAATAATAATAATAATAATAATAATAACAACAACAACAACAACAACAACAACAACAACAACAACAACAACAACAACAACAACTACTACAACAGCAACAACAACA